>JAXFYN010000339.1:35935-96412 GCA_036172215.1 Camellia granthamiana | reverse complement strand
CTGGAGGTGGCTCCAGGACAACTAATGCCGAATGCATGGAAAATTCTATTTTCCTGTGCAATCGCATGGCCTTTTAGCTTATTTTGCATGCTTGCTTTGCCATCTTTTTCAACTACTTTGGGGCTGTTTTTGGGGTGGTTTTGAACTGAAAAAAACTCTGTTTTTCAGTCATAAAAATGGTAGTTTAAGCCTATTTTGTGTTATGGGGTTGTCCCCCCTTTTGCTCTTTAGCTTGTTAAGCCTTTTGCACCATTTCTCATCACCTTCAAATCAAACGTTTTGGCCCTTTTTACCACTGAAACTCAGAGATTTTTCAATGAGAAAAACCATGTTTTGAGGTCCAAGATAGAAGGGGTTGGCCTCCATTCCTTGTATCATGTTTGCAAGTGTAGGTGGCCTAACTTGTGAGCATGTATTTTTATCTTTTTGTAGCTTAGTTCAAGCATGTTTTAGTCTCTAATTTAACATGTTTTAACTCTGTTTTTGGCTGGTTTGGCCACTTGCTGTTTGATTCTTGCACTTGTAGTGTAATCTTGCTAACTAGCCTAGCATGCCTAATGAGTTAGCCCATGATTCTAGCTTGTGTTAGCTTAGCTCCAGCACATTTTTGCTACTGATTTAGCATGCTTTAACTCTATTTTGAGTGGTTTTGGTCATATGTGCTTTGCTTTGTATAGCTATAGTGTAAATAGCCTTTACTAGCTTTGTGTTTCAAGGCCCCTAGCATGCTTTGCTTGAGGTATTTGCATGCCATAGCATCATTTTACATGTGATTTCAGAGCATATATCATTGTGACACTCTCACATATTCCACTCTTTCATTGCTTTTGAGAGGTGTGCTTTGAGCCTTGTTTGTGAGCCAACATGTGTGCATGTTTTTCTTGCCATCTATGCTTCTATTTCAGCATGTGTGAGCCACTGATTTGGCATGATTAAGCTCTGTTTTGAGCTGGTTTGATCACATGAGCTTTGCTTTGTATGCTTGTAGTGCAATTGTGCTAACTTGCCTAGCATGTGTTATTGTTTTGGCCTCTTAATATAGCTATTCTTAGCTTATTTCAAGCATGTTTTAGAACTCCATTTAGGGTGTTTTAGGACTGTTTTGGACTGTTGGTCCCTTTTGAGCATTGTGTTGCATGCCTCTAGTGTAATGCTTGTCACTAGTTTCAATGCCTTTGGCCCTTAACATGTTGTGTATGCATTGCTTGCATGGTTTAGTGTCTTTAGCATCTTATTTCTGCACTGAAATGTTTGCTATATCACTCCATTCTTCACTTGTTACTTTTCTTTGAAAGTAGTCTTAAGCCCCTTGTTGGCTTGAGCATGAAATTGAGGTACTCATGCTTAATGGTTTTAATCATCTCTTGAGGATTTCTACTAACCAACAACATGATACCTCTTTCATGCTCAAGGCACTTGTGGCTTAGACCCTTTTTCCAATTAGAGGACTTTCACATTGGACTTAACCAACTAAAGAATGGCTCAGTAATGCTAAAATGCGTAAACAGAATTGAACCAAGTAAAACTTGTGCAAGATAAGCATTTGTTTTACATTGCATCGTGTTCAATCGGATGTTATATTGAACACAAGGTAGCTTAGTCCATTTCATACTCAAAGTGATGAAATGAGCCAATCTCCTTTGTCTCCATTGCCTTTGATCATACATGATAAGGCCGTGGTCTTAAGTCTTGTTTTTGTGCATTTATTAAAAGTGTACAAGTTGGATCTTTGGCCATCATGCATTCAAAATGCTTGATTGATGGTCTTGGGTTCAACAATGCAACTCCTTTGATGCTTTGAGGTGATAAGGAGGGGCATGGTACATACATACCCTTGAGAGACCCTCCATTTTCTCTGCTTTGTGCTCTGTTTTAGTTTGTTGTTTCTGCACACCAGTGGCCGGCAGTGCCTCACTGGTGGCCGGCTGAGGCTCACTCTTGGCGGGCAGGTGGTTGGCAACCACCATTCATGACCGGCATGCCACTGGTGCACTCCCCAGCTTGGATTTGGTAAGATTGTGCAGTAAGTTCTTGGAGAAACCCTGCAAACAAAGCCTCTAAAAAGCAAATCGGAAAGCTTTTCGAGGACGGAAACTAAGTGCATGCATGTTCATCTTCCAATCAGAGCTGAGGCAGCATAGTTTAAAGCTTTACTTGTTAGTTAGCTTGAATTTGTAATTTAATTAATTAATTTGTTAATTAGTTAATTGTTGTAATAATTAGTAAGCAGTTTGCTAGTTATTCAATTTGTTGTGTAATAATTAGTCTAATTAGTTTAATTAGGTTAGTTTGCTTAGCTTAGCCTAGATTAGCTTAGCTATTATTCATTCGGATCCTCCTTCGAGAGGGCATAATGTTGTAATAAGAGTGCGTGTGTGTGTATGTCTTCCAACCCCACGTCTTTCTTCCTTTTACTTAACCGCTTTCGATGGTTAGATTAGGGCATGTTTCAATTAGCATACCTTATGCTTGCATGTTTGCATTCCTTCATATGTCTTGCATGCACCGGGCTCGGCGCATCATACAAATTGCATTGTATTTTAATATTTCTTTGAATACATATATCAAATTGTCACATTCATATGCCATCTTAGATAGCTGAGCCTATTTAGTTGCATTATTGCATGTGTTGCATTAGGCATTTTGCATAATTAGGATCATGCATTGATTTCTAATTAGCTTTTGTTTTGGCTCGGAGTACACTGTAAGTGTTACGCTTTAGCATCCTTGTATGTGTGTAAGTGATTGCCATGATAGCATGTTTGCCATGAGGCTATTTTCTTAAATGCTTAACTACATGAATACCTGTGGATGAAGGCTTTGTTGTTTGAATCAGGACAATTCATCAAATGTGTATTTTAAGCCCACTTTGCGAAGTGGCAAATCATGTTTTAAGCCCACTTAAGGGTGGAAAATCCGCGCTTTATCCCACTTGAGAGTGGCACTTTCAAACCATTTTCAAAAAACAAACATGAATTGATTTGTTCCAAGTCTTGCGACTTAGTCTATACTTGTATGTTGTGCGCATCACATAGTAAAGTTAGCTAAATAACCAGAACAAGAACACATGTATTTATACAACAACATATCATGTTTAGTAGAGGTCGATCCTTTGATCGGACGAGTGGGGGTGCTCATTTCAGGACCTTCCCTTCTCGTACCCAAGATCCCGAGCCGAGGCAACTTTGGTGATGACGGACACGTGGCCTTTGGCACGAGTCAGGGTTTCCTAAATTTCCCAAAAACAAAATATTTAGGTTGTGACTCTGTAATCTGGCAAAGCAGTCCATGTTTGGCGTTTTTTCAAAACTAATTGCCAGATTTTGACTCTTTGGTGACGAAGAAAGTCAGGTGCTACAGTGACCCTATAGGCGGTAGCAAGGAGGGGATTGGTAGGGGGTTGCCCTCTTTAGTGAAGGGCTAGAGACCAAGATAGTTTTATGTATCAGTGAATGGTGGGAGGAGGGTGCGCACGATTTGGAAAGTCTTCACCAAGTCAGTGGAGCCGAAGTTAGATGCAGCGGCGGAGAGGAGGGTGATGCAAGTGAAGAAGTGGAGGGAGAAGAAGGGGCTGAAATGGGACGACCTTGTTCAGCCCTTAGCCTTGTTTGCCCTGAAGTGGGGGCCTGAGCCGACCGAAGGAGATCCTGCTCCAAAGGAGGTGGAGGCAAGGAGGAAGGTGCAAGAGACAGAAGACAAGCATGCTTTCGCGATGGCTGAAAAATACAAGGAGAAACAATTAGGCCCAGCGTTGAAGTTGGTCGCAAAAAGGCCAGTCTGACTACGTCCCAAACCCTTGGAAGAGAAGGACTTAACCGATTTTATGCCTCTGCAGGCGCCGGTGGATCCACTGAATGAGAGAAGTAAGAAAGAGGTGGAGTTGGTGTTGAAGAAGAAGAGGAAGGTGATTGCAGAGGGTGGGAAAAAAGGGTCCACAGGGAAGAAGATGAAGGAGGGGGTGGAGAAGATGGCCCTAGAGGTTGTAGAGGAAGAGGCCAAGACGAGTTTGGAGGTAGAGGAGGCACCAATTGTTTATCAGGAAGAGAGAGTAGAGGGGGATCGATCGGTAGACCAGTCTGGCATAGACTTGGCCTCAGCAGACTTGCCTCTTAGTCAAAAGTTGGGAAAGGAGCAGGTGAGCAAACCAGAGAGGAGTACCAATGTGGGGTCACTGGAAACGGTCACTTACCATGTGACTGCGGTGGTTGGTCGCTTGGTAATAGATGTGAGTGACCCTTCTGAGGTGCAATGGGAGGTCAAGGCTGAGGCAAGCCGTTTGTTGGGGGTCATTGAGGACATGGTCGTGCGAAGTGTTGCACAATTTACAGAGGTCAACCTCATGAGAGGATTCTGTGTAGCACAAATGGAGGCAGCGACTCTAGCGGCCGCTCTACTGGGCAAGGCCGTGGGGGCGAAGGTGGAAACAGAGTTGCTTAAGGCCCAAGTGGAAGAGGTTCGGGCGCAATTGCAGAATGTAAGGGCAGAGACGGCTGGCTGGAGGAAAGCAGCACAGAGTGCTTGTACGAAGGGTCTGGCCTATAATAAGAAGGTGAAGAAGATGGAGATGTTAGCGGTGGTGCAGGGTTACTTGGCAGATCGCTCCATGATAGGTCAAATAAAGGCTGTTGTCGAGTTGGCAGTCGTCAAGGCTGAGTTGGAAGTATTGCGTCGCAAGGCGGTGTCGCTAGAGTTCGAGCTGGCGAGCGAGCAGAAGAGGGAGGATGAGGTTCAACAAGCCTGCACCACTGCCAACGAGAGATTGGAGGAGGCCTTGTTGAATAATGAAGAACTGCACGATCAGACCTCGAAAGATAAGGAGAAAACAAAGGCACAGATTGCAAAGTTGGAGAGGATCGAAGAGGAAGAGAGGGTCAAAACTACAGAGTTAACCAGGAGGATGGCATTGGAGAGGGCTGCTTACCCAGACCTGTGTGTTGCTGTGGTGGAACAATTTAAGCTATCTTTTGACTTCTAAATGGCCATTAACGCAACTGTGGCTAGGAGTTTGGCCAAAGAGGGGGAATGTGGTGCCGAACCATCAAATGTGGTTGCTGCTGAACTGGTGGAGGGGCAGACCAAAGAAGAGATAATCCAAAGGTTTCAGTAATCAGACTATTACAAGCACGAAATGAGCATGTACTGGGACAGTGGCTGGACAAGCTTCAAATATAGGGCAGAGGAGCTCTTCCCAGACATGGACTTCACTGGCGTGAGGCCAGGTGAGGGGGACATTGCTTAGACCCCGATGGATGAGGGCGTACAAGAAGAAGATTTGGCATCCAGTGGGGACGAGGAAAGTGAAGGCAGAGCAGTTTGAAGACCCCCTTTGTTTGCTGGTGTGTTTGTTTGTTTTTATTTTTATTTTTATTTTATTTTAATTGAATTAGCTTTTTGTAAAGAACGGTGGAAGTGTGTAAAGAATTTGTATTTAATTTATAAAAATTGGTTGTTGAATCTGAATTTTTGTTTGTTTGTTTGTTTTGGTGTTAGTTAAGAAAGGACAAGGATGAAATTGTAGGAATTGGCAAAAGGATCAAGTGAGGCTAAGTAAATATGATAAGGATGAATTGGCCTGGATAAAAATTGACTTGGATGAAAATTGACTTAAATGTCACAATAAATAGATATTTGGCTAAACTTACCAAGTTTTAGGTGTAACTTTAACAACTGGAGTGACATACCTGAATGGATACTTAAACAGGGCCAAGCATTGTACAGTTTAACTCAGTCTGATTGAGCTCTTCATACTTAGTCTGGTTGAAGCTTGGAGGGCTCAGTCTGGTTGAGGCTTTGTTTAACTTAGTCTGGCTGAGGCTTGGAGGGCTCAGTCTGGTTGGGCCTTGGAGGGCTCAGTTTGGCTGAGGCTTTGTTTAACTCAGTCTAGCTGACTCTATATGCTGAGTTTGGTTGAGGTTATGTTTAACTCAGTTTGGCTGAGCTCTTCATGCTCGGTTTGGCTGAGGCTTTGTTTAACTCAATCTAGTTGAGCTCTTCATGCTTAGTCTAACTAAGACTTAGAGGGCTCAGTCTGGCTGAGGCTTTGGTTAACTCAGTCTGCCAAGCTCTTTATGTTCACTCTAGTTGAGGCTTGGAGGGCTCAGTCTGGCTGAGGCTTTGCTTGAAAATTTTAGATTAAGGCACACCACAAATAATGGAAATTTTAAATCATTGTCATAGTCCTGCGATCATAAGTTTATGCATTATATGGCAAGGGCCAAAATAGACAAGTGTTTCGAACAGCAAAATGAAACATACAACAATTTGAATCATACAAAAAGCAGGAAACGCCGCTTTACTAGAAATAGCATTTCAAGTGTTCAGCATTCCATGGATGAGGAAGGTCTCTGCCCTCTATGTCTTGGAAACGGTATGTGCTTGGGCGGGGTCTTGTTTTGACGATGTAAGGTCCTTTCCACTTAGCTAGTAGTTTGCCTTTGGTTGAGTTTTTAGTGGCAAGGGTTGCTTCTCACAAGGCTAGGTCTCGCACTGTGAATTCCCTGGGTCGGATTCTGCGATTATAGTGCTGCCTTACTTTCTATTGATATAAGGCCAGTCGGACGGCGGTTATTTCTTGTAGTTCCTCGATGAGGTCCAGGTCGATCCTCCGAAATTCGGCGTTCAATTGTGGATCGAGATTGATGACCCTGGGTGTCGGTAGGCCGACTTCCACAGTGATGACTGCGTCGGCACCATAAGTTAAGCGAAAATGGGTCTCCCCAATTGGAGTTCTGGCTGTCGTCTAATAGGCCTAGAGGACATTCAGCAAATCCTCAGCCCAGAGTCCCTTGGCGGCCTCCAACTTGTCTTAATGATTTTCAATAGAGAGCGATTGGTGACTTCTAATTAGACGTTAGCTTGAGGATGGCCAAAGGAAGAAAAATAGGTCCTAATGTTGAATTTATCACAGAATTCTCTGAATTTGACATTGTTAAACTGTTTGCCATTATCAGAGACGATGGCTTGAGGAGACCCGAAGCAGCACACAATAGACTACAAAATGAACCTCATGGTATTCTGCTCGGTAATATTGGCAAGGGGCTCTGATTCTACCCACTTAGTGAAATAATCGATGGTGACCATGACAAACTTCACTTGGCCCCGGCTGGTCGATAAGGGGCCTACAAGAATGATGCCCCCACTTGGCGAAGGGGTAAGGACTGCTGAGTGTGATCAGTTCCGTTGGAGGGGCATGTGGGATGTTGGCGAAGCACTGGCATTTGTCATATTTGTGTATGAAATCGATGGTGTCTTGGTAGAGCGTGGACCAAAAATAGCCTGTGCAAAGGATTTTATGAGGTAGAGACCGTCCCCTAGAGTGGTTGCCACAAACACCTTCATGTATTTCTCTTACGACGTTGTGGGCTCGCCTTTTTCCATGCCCTCTTTCGGAAGGTTTGAAAAGAAAGGCCCACAGTTCAGACTCCTGCATTTCTGAATCTAATCTCACAAGTGCAATGTGAAATTGATAAACACCAAAAAGTCCAAATCCGACAAATCTTTTTGGAAAATCGATTTTAAATTAAATAATACCAAAACTTGGACTGCTTTGCCAGATATAGAGTCGCCACCTAAATATTTTTTATTTTGGGGAAATTTAAGAAACCCTGACTCGTGCCAAAGGCCACGTTTCTGTCATTACCAAAGTTGCCTCGGCTCGGGAACTTGGGTACGAAGGGGGAAAGTCATGAATTGAGCACCCCCCGCTCGCCCGATCAAAAGATCGGCCTCTACTAATCATGATATGAAATTTTATAGACATTATGCATTCTTATTCAGGTTATTAAACTAGTATTACTATGTGATGCGCACAAAGCAAGCATAGACTAGTTTACTCAATTTGGAACAATTCAACTCATGTTTGTTTGCGAAAATGGTTTGAATTTGCCATCTCAAGTGGGCTTAAAACATGATTTGCCACTTAACAAAGTGGGCTTAAAACGCACATTCATTGAATCGTTCCAATTCAAACAACAAGCCTTCATCCACAGGCATTCATGCAGTTTTAGCATCTAAGCACATAGCCTCATGGCAAGCATGCTAGTCATAGAAACATTTACACTTACGCAAGTATGTTAAAGCGTAAAAACTCACCTAGTCCTAAACATAAACTAGTTAGAAAGATGCATGATCCTAATCATATAATATGCCTAATGCAACACATGCAATATGCAATTAATAGGCTCGGCTACTAATATGGCATATGGATCGATTTGAACAACATGCGATTAAACACGTATTCAAAGAAGATATTGAAATGACGATGCAGTTTGAATGATGCACCGAGCCTCGGTGCATGCAATACAAATGAATGGATGCAAGCATAAGGTATGCTAATTGAAACATGACCCTAATCTAACCAACAAAAGCGGGTAAATAAAATGGAGAAAGATGTGGGGTTGGAAACCATACACACATGTACACACACTTATTATAATATTACACCCTCATGAAGAAGGGTCCGAATGAATAAGAGCTAACCAACTAGCTACGCGAATTAAGCTAACTAATTATTACAAAACTTGAAACTAATTAACTATTCTAGTTAACTAATTATTACAAACCGAAAACGAATAACTAGTTAAACTAACTAATTATTTAAAACACTTAATTAGCTACAACTAATTAATTACAACATGTACCTAAGCTAGATATTTAAGCGATAAATAAACTTGGAATGCAAGGGAGGCTCATGCACATGCTTGGTTTTCACCTGAAAAGGGATTGTCTTGCTACTGCATGTCTCTGTTTGCACATTTGAACACCAAAGAAGCTGTCCACTTCCAGAACACCTTTGCTCCACCTTAGGAATACACTGTGCAAATTTCATTGGTGGATGACAGGGGGCCGGTCGGTCACTAGTGATGGCTGTCGACCACTACTGGTTCACACTTCCATACTATAACAGAGAGCAAAACAGTGTATTCTCATAGGTTGTTTGTACTGTTTACTCTCCTTATCATCACACAAGCTCAAAGGAGAGAACCTCTTGGCCCTCAAACCATCAATCAAGCGATTTCCTTCATGATGGCTAAGGGACCAAGTTTGTACAAGTTCAATAAATGCACAAACAAGACCAAAATGACCACCACCCTATCATGCATGATCAAGGGCAATGGTGACTTAGGAAACTCGACATATTTTATCACTTTGAGTATGAAATGTCCCAATTCTCCTTGTGTTCAATTAACGTCCGATTGAACACATCAAAACAAAACCAATTCTTTATCGTGCACACTTTTTGTTTCTACTTGTTTACTCATTTTAACTTACCAATCCATTCTTTAACCAATTGAGTCCATTGGTGAGAAGTCCTCTAGAGGGAAGGAAATGTCAAACAAGGGGTAGTTTAAGGCATGAGAGAAGCTTCATGTCGTTGGTAATGAACCCTCAAAGGAGGATTAAACCATTAAGCATGAGCCTCAATCTCAAGGTTAAACAATCCTAAGGTTGAAACAACCCTCAAAGCAAATGAAAAAGTGAAGAAATGAGGAAGATTACAGAGATTATAAGTGCTGAAATTAGGTGAGAAAAAGCACTAAAACATGCAATCAACTCAAACCAATGGTGGTTAAAGCCTTAAAACACTAAGCTAGTGAAAGGGGTTACACTACAACTATGCAATACAAGACTCAAATGGCTTAACTAGCCAAAAACGGAGTTACAACAGTCCAAAAAAGAGCCTAAATCATGCTAGAATTAAGCTACAAATTGCTAGAAAAATAAGCTAACACATAGAGCTATCTAGGCTAGCAAACAAGACACAAGGAGAGGAGGCTAACCCCTCATATTTTGAACTTCAAAACATGACTTTAGCCATTGAAATAACTCTGAAATTCAATGTTTAAAAGCTTTGAAAAAGATGATCCAATGGTGGGAAACACAACGGCAAAGGCCTCTAAAACAAGGTACAAAGAAGAACTATCAACCCCTCAACCTTTAATGGCCTTAGGACCCAAGCTTCAACCCAAAAACACAGAGTTTTTATGGTCCAAAATCAGTTGGAAAACATGCTGGAATGAAGACATAAGTAGCTAAAACAATAAGCTAAAACATGGCAATTTAAGCTAGTAAATAAGCCAAATGAGGGGTGGTTAATCCCTCCATTTTTGGACTTCAAAACCACTTTTTAGCCTCTGAAAACCTCTAAAAATTAGTGGTAAAAAGCTCAAAAAAAAGTTGATGAAAGAATGGAAACACAAGTGGAAAGGCTTAGAGAGCAAGGTTCAAAGAAGTGTGATTAACCTCTCTACCTTTAAGAGCCTTAAACCACAAGCTTTAGCGCATAAAAATATGTTTTAAAGAACTTAAAAACAGCAAGAAAAGATGAAAAACAAATGGTGTAAAGATGGTACAAAGGTAAGAGAAAGTATACCTCTTGGAGAGGAGCGAACCCTTAAGCCATAAACCACTAATTTCCACACTCTCAAGTGTTTCAAGAGCACAAATCCAAGCCCAAATCACCTCAGCAAGAAGCTCTCTAGGTTTGGTTTGGTGTGTTTGGGCATAGGCTATGCAAGTTGCAAAAGAGAGAGAGAGACTTGTAGAGAGAGAGGATATTTTTCAAAATATTTCTTCACTCCTAATGTTTTCTAACCTTGAAAGCAAGAAGAGAGGCCTTCTATATATAGAAAAATAGCCCCTTAGGTTGAAAATATCAAGCCCTGGACAGCTGGCACAAAAATATCTTGGTTTTTCACCATTGGCCGACAAGTTTCAGTGGTGGCCGGTCGGCCATAAAAAATCTACTTCCAGGCCCAACTTCAAACGGGCATATCTCCTTCATACGGACTCCTTTGCAGGTCATTCTTGAGTCTAAATTGAAGTCCCGGAAGTCTACTTTCCAATGGAAGTGGCCTCACATCAATTTCTAAGTGTGATAAGAGATATGTATATTTTAGTGAAGGTTACTCAGTTTTGGCTTAACCGGATTGATGCCTAACTTCAACCAGCCATATCTCCCTCATCCGGACTCATCTTAAGGAGATTCTTGAGTGAAAAATGAAGCCCCGGAAGTCCAATTTCCAATGGTGGTGGCCTCATAACTAAAGTCCAAGTGTACAAGAGGATAGACCTAATTTAGTGAAGGCTGCCCGGTTCTCTCTTAACGGTTCATGCCCAACTTCTTCCCCAAGTAGGTTTCTTCCCTCTCCTCCAATTTTCTTCAACTCCAAACCTCTAAATAAGATGTTTTAAAGATTTTTTCAAATATTTCACCTCTGTTCCACTTATTTCCACTTTGTCCTTGCTCGGTTTACCGAAAAGTGCAGTTTTTAACGAAAGGCGAGCCTCGGAACATTGTAGAAATATTTTCAAAAATATTTTGAAATAGAGGGTTTTAAGGTCTAAAATAGTTTCGGTCCAAAATATTTTTGGTCAAAAATGGGGTTCAAGGTTGGGGTTCAAGGTTGGGATTTAGAGCTCTTCTTGCTGAAAAAATCGAACATTTGTATAGCACAACTTTTATCATCGAGTGATCAATCAGTGGCGCCCGAGTCTTAAGGGCGGTCAAAAATGGGGTGTCTACAGACGTAGGTAGCTTGATCACTATTGAAGCATTTGAGGTATGGCCATGAGAATTCCCTTTTATACAAGATGCCACCGGTAAGGATATAATTGGACGACCGAGCCCTGACCTTGGCGGGCTCCTACTTATTTTCTGGTAGTACTCTCTGTTCTAAGAATGTAATGATGTCTAGGGCCCATGGGATAGGCTCGTCCAGGAGCAGATGAATCTGTTTGTGGTATGGTGAAACTGTTGGATGGGTCAGGTATTCAATTCAAACGTTGTGGCTGAGGTCAGATTGATCTGCTGAGGCTAATTGTGCCATTTTATCTACTTGGGAGTTCTCTGACCTGGGGACATGCTTGATGTGAAAGCTATTAAAGAGGCGGGTGAAGGGAAGAGTGATGTCCCTATACGATTGCATTGCTGCCTCCTTTGTATCAAACTCGCTTGTTATCTGTCCGACCACCAATCGAGAATCACTAAACACTCGAGATGGTCGACCCCAATGTCACGAGCCAGCCGGAGACCTGTGATCAGGGCCTCATACTCGGTCTCGTTGGCTGCAAATAGGAAGCGAAGGGCACATTTGAAGTATTCGCCCTCCGGGGTGATGAGGATCAAGCCAACTCCACTACTCTCTTTGCAGGATGATTCGTCAACACGAAGAGTCCAGGAATGAGGGTCTTCTGTATCAAGAGTGACGCGTACCGCTGGAGGGGGTGTGTTTGGACTGAGATTAGTGAATTCTAGGATAAAATCTGTAACATCCTGGCCTTTAATAGTTGTTTGGGGTCGGTAAGAGATCTCATACTGGCTTAATTCGACAGCCCACTGCATTAGTTGGCCTGATAACTCTGGCTGTTGCATGATTTTCTTCAAAGGTTAGTCAGTGAGGACCACTATTGAGTGGGCTTGAAAGTAGGGTCGGATCTTCTCCAATAGAGGATAAGTTTGTTCAACGCCTCGAAAGGCACGCCTGATGTAATAAATCGGGCGCTAGACTGAGTCGTCCTCTCTGACGAGGGTAGTACTGACTGCGGTATGGGAGATAGCTAAATAGAGAAAGAGGGTCTCTCCTAGAATTGCTTGAGAGAGGAGGAGAGAGTGTGCCATGCATTGTTTCAATTGTTAGAATGCCTCATCAGACTCGATATTCTAGTCAAAAGAGTTTCGGAGCACCTTGAAGAACGGAAGTAACTTGTCAATGGCCCTTGATATGAAGCGATTGAGGGCGGCGACCCTGCCTGTGAGCAGCTGAACCTTCTTTATCATTCTGGGAGACTGCATTTCGATTAGGGCCTTGATCTTTTGTAGGTTGGCCTCAATGCCTCTATGGCTGACCATGAACCCCAAAAAATACCAGACCCAACGCCAAAGGCGCACTTCTCCGAATTCAGCTTCATATTATTGTGGACTCGCCTTTTTCCGTGCCCTGCCTTTCGGAAAGGGTTTGAAAAGAAAGGTCTCACAGTTCGGACTCCCGCGGTTCTGAATCTAATCTCACAAAGTGCAATGTGAAACTGATAATCACCAAAGAGTCTAAATCCGGCAAACCTTTTTAGAAAATCGATTTTCAATCAAATAATGCCAAAATTGGACTACTTTGCCAGATACAGAGTCGCCACCTAAATGTTTTATTTTTGGAAAATTTAGAAAACCCTGACTTGTGCCGAAGGCCACGTGTCCGTCATCACCAAAGTTGCCTTGGCTCGGGAACTTAGGTACGAGAGGGGAAGGTCTTGAAATGAGCACCCCCGCTCGCCCGATCAAAGATTGGCCTCTACTAATCATGATATGTTCTTTTATAAACATTATGTGTTCTTATCTCGTTTACTAATCTAACCTTACTATGTGATGCGCACGCATACAAGTATAGACTACATCGTAAGAATTGGAACATTTCAAGTCATGTTTGTTTGCGAAAATAGTTTGAATTTGCCACCCTCAAGTGGGCTTAAAGATGTTGTTTTGCCACCAAACAGAGTGGGCTTAAAACATGATTTGCCACAACAAAGTGGGCTTAAAATGCACATTCGTTGAATTGTTCCAATTCAAACAATAAAGCCTTCATCCACAGGCATTCATGCAGTTCAGCAAGTAAGCACATAGCCTCATGGCAAGCATGCGAATCATGGCAATATGGCAATCACACTCATGCAAGTAGCTAAAGCATAAAACTTACCGAGTACTCCAAGTCAAAACAAAAACAAGTTAGAAAGATGGATGATCCTAACTATACAAGATGTCTAATGCAACACATGCAATAATGCAACTAAATAGGCTCAGCTACTTAATCATGGTATTTGCAACACTTTGATAGAATGCTTTGAAACACGTATTCAAAGAAGTATTAAATTGACAATGCAGTTTGAATGATGCGCCGAGCCTCGGTGCATGGAAGACAAATGAATGGATGCAAATATACAAGCATAAGGTATGCTAATTGAAAATGTCCCTAATCTAACCATCGAAAGCGATTAAATAAAAGAAAGAAAGACGTGGGTTTGGAAGACATACACACACGCACGCACACTTATTACAACATCACATCCTCGCGAAGGAGGGTCCGAAAGAATAAGTTAACTAGCTAAGCTAAGCTATTACAAAATGAATTAATTAACTAAACACTTTAACTAACTATTTACAAAGTAAGTAAATTAGATGCCACTAATTAACTAAATAAAGCAGTTAAACGGCCTCGAGGGATGAGAGATGCATGCATGCTCGGCTGCTCCACCTGAAAATGCCACCGACTTGCCATTGCAGCCTCTGTTTGCACATGTTTGATCACTGAAAATTGTGCTAACTCCTAGAACACTTCTGATCCCCTTCAGAAGCACACACAGCAACTTTCTTCATTGATGGATGGTTGGCTACCAATGGTGGCCTTCGGCTACCATTGGTGGCCGGTCGACTACTGCTGGTGGCCGGTCGACTACCCCTTCCCTGAACTTCCTTTTTTGCTGCAACAAAGAGCAACCAAAGGCAAAATAGTGTATTCTCAAGGAGTGTATGTACTGTTACCCTCCTCATCATCACACAAGCTCAAAGGAGTGTAGCTCTTGGCTCTCAAACCATCAACCAAGCATTTTCCATGCATGATGGCTAAGGAACCAAGCTTGTACAAGCTTAATAAATGCAAAACAAGACTCAAAAGACCACCGCCCTATCATGGATGATCAAGGGCAATGGAGACCAAGGAAAGTGGCACATTTCATCACTTTGAGTATGAAATGTCCCATTTTCCTTGTGTTCGAATTAACATCCGATTCGAACACATGCAATGCAACAAGAAAGATGCTTATCTTGCACACTTTTACTTGTCAAATTTTGTTTACTCATTTTAGTTACCAAACCATTGTTTAGTCAATTTTTCCATTGGTGAGTGTCTTCTAAAGCGAAAGAAGTATCAACCAAGGGATGATGTAAGGCAAGAGAGAGATCATGCCGTTGATAATGAACCCTCAAAGAGGATTAAACCATTGAGCAATGAACTCATCTCAAGCTTAAAGGATCCTAAACTTGAAACAACTCTCAAAAGAAAATGAAAGAGTAAAACAAATGAACATGTGACAGAGCTATATATGCTGAAATTACATGTAAAATGACACTACAACATGCAACTAACTCAATCAAATCATGTTTAAAGGCCTAAAACACCAAACTAGTGAAGCCATTTGCACTACAACTATGCAAAACAAGACTCATATGACCAAAACAGCCCAAAACAGAGCTAAAATAGTCTAAATCAGAGGCAAAAACATGCTGGAAATAAGCTAAGTTAAGCTAGAAAAACATGCTACCATGTGAAACTAACTAGACATGCAAGCAAGACACAAGGAGAGGAGGCTAACCCCTCTAACTTTGGACTTCAAAACATGTTTTCCACCACTGAAAAAACCTCTTAAAATCAGTGGTTAAAAGGCCAAAAAAAGTTAATTTGAAAGTGTTGAAAGATGGCACAAAAGCTTAACAAACCAAGGAACAAAAGAGTGAACCACCCCTAACTCAAAAGAAGCCTCAATCCACCATTTTTACACCAAAAAAAACAAAGTTTTTGGAGTTCAAAATCAGCTTTAAAACATTATGTAAAGATGGAAAAACAAGTATTTAAATAAAGCTCAAAACACATGTGTTCTACCTCTTGAAGACAAGATGCAATTTAGGCACCAAAATCAAGCCAAAATCCTCTTCTAGAGCTCAAAGAGGGCCTCAAGTAACCTCAACTCAAAGATAAGCAACTTTGGTTAAGGGTTCATAGGCAAACTAGAAGTGTATCTCTACTTGTATGCACAAAAAGGCAAGAAAGAGAGAAATCTAGAGAGAGAGGCTCCCAAACTTTCCAACCTTGAAAAAAAAAAGAGAATGACCTATATATATAGAAAAATATGGCTTTAGGTCAAAAATATCAATATAGGACAGCTGGCACATTGTGAAAACAGCTGGAGGAAAATATCTGCACAAAAACTGACTTTTTTTGCGCCTGTGGCCGACCGACCGCTACTGGTGGACGACAAGAATCACCAATGGATGACATATGGCTGACAAATTCCATTCATGGCTGACACATGGCCGACAAAGCCCATTAGGGGCTGGCAAGCAAAAATTAGTTTTTGGCCCCGACTTCAAACAGGAATATCTCCTTCGTCCGTACTCCTTTGTAGGTCATTCTTGAGCCTAAATTGAAGCCCCAAAAGTCTTCTTTCCAATGGTTCAGCCTCACATCAAAATTCTAAGTATGATAAGAGATATGCCTATTTTAGTGAAGACTGCTCAGTTTTGGTCTTAATGGATGGATGCCTAACTGCTCCTTAGCTAGTTTTCTTCCCTCCTCTCCTCTTTTCTTTAACTCCAAACCCCTAAGTAAGGTGTTTGGAAAGATTTTTCAAATATTTCACCTCTTTTTCATTTATTTTCACTTTGTCCTTGCTCGGTTTACCGAAAAGCGCAACATTTAACAAAATGTGAGCCTCGGAACATCGTAGGAACTTTTTCAAAAATATTTTGAAAGAGAGGGTTTTAAGGTCTAAAATCTTTTTTGGTCAAAAAACGTTTTGGTCCAAAAAGGGGTGTAAGGTTGGGATTTGACGCTCTCCTTGCTGAAGAAATCGAACCTTTGCATAGCATAGCCTTCATTCTGCCTTCGTCCTCGAACAATCAACTTGAGGCCCTCAAGTCTTAAGAGCAGTAAAAAATGGGGTGTCTACACTTATACTTGCACAGGGCCTGGAAGGTCTTTCGTAGGTCTACTAAGTGGTCGGTGGAGAGTTTGCTTTTGACAAGCATGTTATCAACATAGACCTCCATATTCCGACCTATTTGGTTTTTGAAAATGGCATTGACCAGGCGCTGGTAAGTGGCTCCCATATTCTTCAAACCGAATGGCATCACACGATAATGATAAGTCCCTCTATTAGTAATGAATGAGGTGTGCTCCTGATCGGCCGTATGCATTAAAATCTGATTATAGCCTGAAAAAACATCCATAAAGCTAAGTACCTGATGTCCTGTAGTTGCGTCGACCAATAAGTCTATCTTGGGAAGTGGGTAGCTATCTTTAGGGTAGGCTCGATTAAGGTTAGAGTAGTCGACGCACAGTCGTCACTTGCCGCTGTTTTTGTGAACTAAGACCACATTGGACAACCATCTGGGATAGTTCATGTTTCTGATGAACTGGGCTTTCAGCAGTTTGTCCACCTCAGTGGTAATGAGATTGTTGCACTCAGGATGGAAAATACGTTGTTTCTGGCGAAACGGTCGGAACTAGGGCTTAATATTGAGGTGATGAGTAATAAAAGAAGGATCGATACCTGGCATGTTCGAATGGGTCCAAGCAAAGACATCGTTGTGCTTGGCTAAGAGAGCCGTGAGGTCGGCCTTGGCCTGAGAGGATAGCTGATTGCCAATCTTAGCCGTCTTCGTTGAATCGGTAGGATAAATGGAGACTTCGACTAGTTCCTCCACGGGTTCCCTTCTAACGAGCTCCTCCTCATCCCTGACATCGAGGCCTTCGATTATCATAGCCTCTTTCATCTTGACCTCCTTTAACGAGGTGACATAGCATTCTCTAGCCACTGTCTGTTCACCCCTCACTGTGCCGACTCCCTGATCAGTAGGAAATTTCATAGCCAAATAGTATGTGAATGTTATGGCTTGGAGGGCGTTGAGAGCCGTATGTCCGAGTATGATATTGTAGGCGGATGGGCAGTCAACGATGATGAAAGTTAGGAGTTTGGTAGACTGCCGTGGATACTCCCCGATGGTGATTGGAAGGCCAATAGAGCCTATGCAGGTTACCTGATCCCCAGTGAAGCCGACCAAAGGGGTTTGTAAGGGTGACAACTTTTCTTCTCCGACCTTGAGTTATCGGTAGGCATTGAGGAAGATGATGTCTGAGGAGCTACCATTATCGACAAGGACTCGCCTGACTTTGTAGTTAGATAAGAGAGCAGAGATGACTATGGGGTCGTCGTGAGGGTAGCGAATGCCTGTGCAATCTGTCTTCGTAAAGGTGATCAACTCAAACCATTGCTTGGGTTGCTTGTGAAGTTGGCCCACCGTCGTTACTTCCTTATCGGAGCCTTGTCTAATTTTTCTAAGCTTAGCTTATTGTGTCGACCGAGATGGCCCGTCACACGCGAGCCCTCTAGCAATGACTCTGATCTCGCCTAATGTGGGGACATGGCCATCTTGTGGTTGAGGTTGTTGGTGAGGCCGATTGTAACAATCCGAAAATTTAAGTTGTCCCTTAAATTTTATAATAGTATTATGTAATTATAAATGATTTCAAAAAATAATAATTTTAACTTTATATTATTATTCAATATTATTTTCTGAGTATTATGATATTTTTATCTTATTTTTCTATATATTTTAACTTTATATTTTTCTATATATTTTTCTGTACAATAACTGACTTGCACCCCAAGCTATCTTGCTCCGCATGCCATCTTCAGGATATATATTGTCATGACCCGAACCTGCCCCCGTGGGTTAAGGACATAACCAGCCAGTAATCATGAGATTACCTACGGCCTCAAACCAAACCAAACGTATTTTAATAGAGTTGACAGGGGCCAAACGAAAGCAATTCAAAACCTTGTCCATAGAGCTGTGCTGACATGGCACATCATAACAAACCATACAAATGTACATTAACAACTTACAACAGAAGTATAGTACCATAAAGTTCTGTACAGACAGGATCATTCAAAACTAAGTCAACCCATGAAAACTATATACAGACATGTTCAAAGACTTCGCCAACATGACAACATAAAACAAATGACAAAAAGGCGAAGACGAGTCTCGTGCGTGAGACGCAAGGGCTGACTCTTCAAAACCTTTGTTGTTCCACACATACTTCACTGGGGCTGGGTTTGGACTTCTCTCGGCTCACCTACAAACACATGAATGAGCGTAAGCGATAGCCCAGAGAATAATATCAAATAAAGGAGTTATACAAACGGTACGTAGAACAACATGCTTCAAACGGTCTTGGGCCCAATTCATATTTCCATCTAACATATATATATACACAATTTAAGTCAAGTGACTGTGGTTCCAAACATACTGGCCTTTGGCCCATTTATCTTCCATTTGTCAAACTGGCCTTTGGCCCATTCAAATTTTCATGTCAAACTAGCATCTGGCCCAATCATTGATGTCAAACTGGCCTCTGGCCCATTCATTCATGTTAAACTGGCCTCTAGCCCATTCATTCATGTCAAACTGGCCTCTGGCCCATTCATTTATTCATATCAAACATTTGTCCGTAATTCAAACTAGCAAACTTATAAGGCTTATAAAGAAATAAGCAATTTGACAAATGACAACTTCAAAATATCGATATTACTCACAGTGATCGGTTGGTTGGTTTGCCCTGGAGCTCAACCCTACACATTCCATGAACACAAAAGGGTCACAAGCAATTCGATTCGTTCTAAATTCACATTTTCCTCTTTAGGCTTCATTTTTATCTCTTTAATTCAATTACAATGCTCAATGCATGCCTAAGAGTACTTGGAAGTGAAAGAGAACAGAAAATAAAACATAGAATGCCTTTCCAAAATTTTGGAAAACAGGGTCCCTGCTCGAGCGGACCCTTGAGGCCTGCAAAAGTACTGGATATGTCAAATTTACGCTCGATCGCGAACTCTGGCGTTCGAGCGGAAGGCCTCTCTACATGGCTCCCCGCTCGAGCAGACACCATGTCTGCAGAAAATACTGGGAACACGAATTTCACGCTCGAGCAGCGGTTTCCCCGCTCGAGCGGATATCAAAATTCTAGAAAATCCAGAACATGTTCTTGAGCTTCAATTTGATGTTCAAAGGTTCCAAATGCACGATTTTGGCTCAAACTACACATACACATATTCTAACATGGTGTAAACACCAAATTACAACACAATGAAGCTCAATTTCACAATTTAATCACATGCATGTCTCAAATTAACCCAAACTCATCACCAACACATCAAATTCAAACATGCAAAGCTCACACCTCCATGATCTACACTTGCATGTGAGAGATATTCATTATTCTCAATTTAATTGGTGAAGAGATGATCAAACACATAGATTTCAAACAAGATTCATCATGGATTACACAATTTATGCTTAAACATGGAAATTTATAGCAATTTCCTACATGCATGCCTCTAATGACTTTAAATACAACAAAATCAACTCAATTTCCTCATAATCAATTTAATCCATGTTCTTGACTATTATTCAAACTTGAATTCACAAGATGATAACTTACAATTCATGAATTCACTTACCTAGAGGCTTAATTCTTCCAATCTATAGCAAATTCTTGAGTTTAAACCTCCAATTCTTCACAAACATGAGCCAAACACAATTCTTCTTCTCTCACCCTCTCTAGCCGACCCTCTCTCTACTCTTGGAGCTCAAGATCAGCCAAAATGCAACAAAGGAGGAGAATTCACTACGCCAAAACAGAGCATTAATGGCCGTTTTTTTAACGGCGGTAACGAAAATCGTCGTTAAAGGTACTATTAACGGCGGTAACGAAAACCGCCGTTAATACCGTCGTTAATTTATCATTAACGGCGGTTTCGTTATCGCCGTTAAAAAAACGCCACTAAAGTGTCTTTAACGACGGTAATGAAACCCTCTATTAACGGCGGTAACAAAACCGCCGCTAATGCCCGCCTTTAACGACGGTAACAAAACCGCCACTAATGCCTAATCATTACCGCCGTTAATGACAGCGGTCTTTGCCGGCGGAGCTCCGGCGAAACTCCGGCGTGCTCCGGCGAAACCATCTACAATAAAGTAAAAGTAATGTTTAAATATTTATTTAGGGAATATATTTCATGAAGAGTGGCTATGGCAGAGTGGTTGGTGTGGGTGGATGAGAGGTCTTGGGTTCAAGACTTGGGGAGTGCAAGAAGAAAGAATTATTTTTTGAAAAAATTGAACCTATTTACGGCGGTAAAAAACCGCCGTTTTTGGTCCTATATTACTGCCGTTTTTTGTCGACTTTTAACGACGGTAATTTACCTTTTTACGACGGTTGTACTTTTTCCGACACGCGCATAAATGGCGGTAACGAAACCGCCGTTAATACCGCCGTTAAAGGTTTTAACGGCGATTTTACAGCCTTTAACGGCGGTAAAAAACTGCCGCTAAAGCCCAATTTTGGCGTAGTGATTGAGGGTGTAGTGCCCTTTTACAACAAATCCCACTAATTCAATTTAATAATAATAAATAATTGGGCACTAATTCAATAATTTAATCAATTTAATTTGTTCCGAATCAATTTCCAATTAAATTCCACCGTAGGCTCTAAAAATTACACTAATCATCATGGCGTAATCAATTTCGGGTTCTGTGGCCGATAAGGCCTTCAATTTAATTTTCAAAGCAGATAATCAAACAGATATTCCTATGGTGAACAGATAGAAATTCAAAACCACATATTTTCATATAATGGCACACAAAATCATATTAAACACATAATCATACTCATGTTAAGGACCAATTAACACATTACGGAACAGGAATATCACATATATAGCCATCCATCAATCATTAAAAGCATCCTCAGCTCTCTCTCGCTCTCTCTCTCTCTCTCTCTCTCTCTCTCTCTGCCTCTAATTGTTTTGTTTTATATATAAAATTTTGAGTTTAGTTTGGAATATTTAGTGAGTCGCAGTGAACAAAAGGTAAAAGTTGAAATTAACATTAAGGTGAGTTATATTATATCTTGAGTCACCATAATATATTTTACATATGTTTTCAGTTACCATAATTTATTTTACGCAATTTATATTTTATAAATTATATTAATATTACAATTACGTTTTGCTTAAATTAAAACCCAATGATATGTTTGTTTAACTTTTAATAATTATTTGACAATGATTTCATAAGCAATTATTTCTGTAAGTACCACCACGGGAGTTCCACGCCTTGGGGGACTTAAATAAACCATTGGCTTCTGATTGGTCACCTTGTGGCCCTCTATTTGTCATGGATCCATTGGCATCTGTTCTGTGCGGAGCAAAGTGCTGTGTAGAGCTAAGTGCTACACTATTGTGGAAGCCATCTTTAGAATCCGTACGAGCCACCTCTTGAATCCGTATCTCTGTATTGTCATGAATCCATTAACCTCTGTTCTGTTCTATATTGCGGTTGTGGTTATATATTTTCATATAATATTATATGATTTCTGAAACGGATTTCTGTTATAATATGAGCAACTTATTTACTCCAATATAAAAGTATTCTATTTTATTTATTTTAAGCCTAAAGCTTATCTATGGTAATTATGCTCTAAGTATAATGTTCTTACTCTGCTATGTGCTTATAGCTTGTAACAACCATCATCACTGATTATCGGTTAACCACTGATGACTGTTAAACTGAGATTGATTTTGATTGGTAATTGAACTAATTGAAATACTGAACTGACTGACTGAAATCTGGAACTGAATTGATTGAGTATATCTGTTTAATTGTAAATCTATCTGTTGCCTGTTTGATTATCTGTTCGTGTATTTATGTTTAAACTGCAAATTGAAGGCCTTATCGGCGACCGAACCAGAAATTGATTGATATTTTAGGATCATTGGAATTTATGTGAATTTATGGTGTAATTATCTGAAAATCATTTTGGTATGCTTAAATTAGTTTAAATGGTGTTAAATTGCATAGTTTGACTTAATTACACTAGTGCCACTTAGTGGCCACTACCTTACTCATTTTGAGACTTGTATACATTGAACCAAAACATTTGATCAGCCACATTTAAGAAGCAAACCGACCAAGAGAGAGAGAGAGAGGAAGTGAGAGTAGTGAATTCAACATAGAGATTGGCTTGAATCTTGAGGAATTGAAAGCTTAAGTGCATAATTGAGCCTCTAGACTTGTAATTGAGGAACCTAGGTATGAATTTCATCCTCTTAATTGTATATTTAAGTTCCTTCTAGCATGGATCATGGTAGTTTAAAGAGTTAAGTCACGAATTGGTTCAAAAGTGTTGAATTGAAGCTTAATTGTTGCATGCATGGTTATACCCTTTCACTTTGAGGTTGATTACATAGAATTTGGAACATGCATGTTCATATTATGGTTCTAGTCCATGTTGTCATCATATTTTTGAAGGAATTGACTCATTTGAGCTTGTATTTAAAGCTTTGAAATGATTTAAGTTCATGCATGTTGCATGTTCATCTTGTACATGAAAATTGGTTTCAATATGGGTTTAATTGAACTACCATTGGGCTTTGATTTTATAAATCGATCTTTGAAACATATTATATCATGTGCTTACAAGTGTTTTCTAGGTTTTCAGCCCAAGAGGATCGATTTTAATGCATTTAAACTTGGTTTTAAGCTTGGAGGTGCAATCTGGATTTTCCAGATTTTGCACTCCCGCTCGAGTGGGGAAAGTAGCGCTCGAGCGGGGAATTCGAGCATCCAGTACTTTGCACTGTTTTACAGTCTGTTCGAGCGTAGGAATTCACGCTCGAGCGGAGGCATGTGTCTCACGCTCGAGCGGGCGTCGAGCGTCCGTCGAGCGGAGATTTCACCTATCCAGTACTTTTACAGTCCGCTCGAGCGGGGTATTTGCCGCTCGAGCGGGGCCCTTTGTTGCATGTCCGCTCGAGCGGGGAAACCCACGCTCGAGCGGGACTCTGTTTTTCTGAAAATTCTAAAAATGTTTTCTGATCGCATCTTTGCATCCTCATCCCATCTTAGGCATTCTTAGGCCTAGTTTAAGACATCTTAATGAGGATATAGATGTAGAACACACCGAGGCAAATTAGGGATTAAGTTATTATCTTCCCAATTGTGTAGCTTAGTGTATGTTCAATCTGTAAACTGTGTACGGTTGGCGACTGGGGACGCGCTCTAGCTTACTGTAGCCCAGAACTCTGTGAGTAACGATTGTGTAAAGATATGTTCAACTGTGAATATTTCTGACTGTTTAACTGAACTGCTTTCTGAACTGATACTGTTAATCGAATGAATGTATGTCCTATATTCTGAACTGTATTGTGGCATCCTTAGCACCTACCGTTTACTGTTACTGTTACAGAGATCTCTGTCGGTTCCCTTGTTGGAACCACTACTGATTGATGGCCATCATTGACTGTTTGGTCTTTTAAGACCTACTGTTTACTGTACTGTTATGCTAATGGATGTACCACATATGACTGAGTGACCGATATACTGAATCAATGAACTGCTTTCATTACTGTAAGGACATTCATTCTAAACCTCTTTACGCATTATGTTATTCACTGGGCTTTAGCTCACTGCTCATATATATATGTAGGTGTACAGGCACCAGACCGCGGCTAGAAGCGTCGGGGTAACTCCATTTTTGTCAAGCCAACCTATGTGCCTCACTGCGAGGTTCTGAGCTTGCCAAGCTATGGCTTTGGGGTGTTTTAATTTCCCCGTCGGTCTTTGTATCTGTTTGTAATAACTGTATAGACTGAATGTTTTTGTACTGTACTATACTGTTTAATAGAGATTAAGTCCCTGTCCTGAATAATTGTATATGTTGTACATACTGTTTTGCACTGATTGCATATATGTATAGAAAAGTCTTTTTGCATACAGACTGTCACAGCTCATTGGACATTGTTTATTTACTATTTTGGCTTCCGCCATGCCCCTGTACTCTGTTTTACTATATTACTGTTAAGCAGGCCTTCAGTAATCTCGGATTACTAGCCGGTTATGGTACTAAACCCATAGGGGCGGGTTTGGGTCGTGATATAGCTATTTACCAATTTTTAGGAAACAATGTAATTCAGAAATAGTTTTTGGAGAGTCTTAGACGCGGGGCTGCAGAATAGATACACATAACACTTTAATAGTATTTATAATTCTATATAGAAAAGTATTCTATTTTATCTATTTTAAGCCTAAAGCTTATCCATGGTAATTATGCTCTGAGTATAATATTCTCACTGTGCCATGTGCTTATAGCTGTTTACCAATTTTCAGGAAACAATGCAATTCAGAAATAGCTTTTGGAGAGTCTTAGATGCGAGGTTGCGGAATAGACACACATAGCACTTTTATAGTATTTATAATTCTATTCTACATATGTAAATATCAGCCTTTTTGGTCAATATATTTTGTTATAAAAATAGAAGCTCCGATGATTATTTTGGTACCCTCACTTAAATATTTTTCCGCTTGCGTTTAGTAATTTGTTTAAGAATTGGCCGGAGGTAACTTCAGTTACTGACCATCACGATGCTTAACCCTTGGGTACGGGGAGCGGGTCGTGACACCGGTCGTCATTCCGCCTCGGTTGTGCTGGTTGCCTGGGAGGAGAGTGGAGGTGGTTAAGCCTTGGGGGGTCGGTTTGAGGACGTTACTGGGGACGAGTTGTTTTGACTCGGTTGAGGTGCCCTTGGCAGATCAAGCCCTTGACTTGATCCTTAAGGTTGACATATTCCTTAGTGTTATGGCCATGGTCTTGATAGAAACGACAATACTTGGTTTAATCCCGCCAAGTGAAAGGAGATCTCGACGGCTAGGGCCATTTCAGGTTATAGTCACGTTGGATTTGGTTCAAAACTTGCTCCATATAGGTGTTGAGGGGGGTGTATTGTTCAAACTGACCGGGTGGACGGGTGTGGTTCGGTCTGAATACTGAGGGAGGCGGTGTGTATATTGCGTGGATTTGGGCTCGGGTTCTTTTCTTTTGTCCTTGGATGGTGGGGTTTTGGATGTGGAGTCTTGGCGGGCTACTAGAGAGCCTTCTGTATTCATATATTTCTGGGCTTTGGCGAGAAGGATGGCCATGGCAGATGGGGGGTTTTTAGAAAGGGAGAAGAAGAAATCTGACAGGCGCAAGCTGGCCATGAAGGCTGTGAAAATGACCTTGTCATCATTTTCCTCCACTTGCAAGGCCTCGGTATTGAAATGGGTGACAAAACTACGCCACGACTCCCCTTCCGCCTGCCGGATGTTTAGTAGTTGAGTCGTAGGATGGTGTTGCCTCTAAGCACCAATGAAATGGCACAAGAAAGATTCGCTGAGCTGGTGAAAGGAAGTGATAGAGTCTGGGGAAAGCTGGCTAAACCAAAGTTTCGCCGACCCTTTCAATGTGACGGGGAAAACGCGGCACATGATTTCGTCCGGGAAGGCATGGAGGATCATGAGTGTCCGATACATTTCTACATGGTCGACCGGATCGATGGTACCATCAAAGGTGTCGATCGATGGCATTTTGAACTTGGGAGGGTAAAGCTTTATCTCTAATGGAGGCGGTAAAAGGAGAGTTGACAGTAGAAGAAGGTTTATGCTGCATGTTCTGCATGACTCCTTGTAGCTGAAGCTTCACGACCCGCAGTTCCACGTTCTAGACGGGGCATTGTCTCCATAATCATGAATCTGGGATTGAACACTGTTAGCTTCTCCTTCCTGAACAGCAGCGTGAGGTAGTGGATGGTGGTTATGAAAAAGTGATGGTGGTGGTAATTGGTGATAATAGTGACTGCGGTTGAATGTGCGGCACGAAGGGGGAAAATATTCGCAAGATTCGCAAGATTCAGCGGGGGGGCACACAGATCCGCAAGATTCAGCGGTTGAATGTGCAGCACGAAGGGGGAAAATATTCCTTGGGACATATGTGGTGGTAATTGGTGATAATAGTGAGATTATTCTAGATTTGGGGGGCTGCAGGTGGTGGTAGAGGGTGGACAGGTAAATCTGGCTAGAATAGAGCATTGATCAAGGCTTGGTTTTGCTCAATCAGCCGGCTAATGCTATTAGTGAGCTCGGCGAAGTATGGAGGTGGGTTATTTGGGTTGGAGGACTCAACTTCAGGGTTACTAGCATTGTATTGTGAAACCATGGATCTGTTTGTAACCATCCACTCTGACGTAGGAGATGGGTGATAGCAGAACTTTCTCCGGTGACAATGAGCACAACTGTTAACCAGAGAGAGTTCCTACAGACGGCGCTAATTGATAATGCAGTAACTTCAGCAGAAGATGGGTTGGACTGATCTACGCTTCTTACGGATCTGTTGACCTCGGTGTCCCCAAAGCGTACCTACAAAAAGGTCCAAAGGGGGAGGTGTTCTCCCAACGGACACTCCGACGACCAAGTTAGGTTGGGGTAGATTGACTTGAGAGAGAGAAAGAGTGTAACAAGGGATTGAAAAACTTAACCTCAACGTATCTCCAAGACTTTATTATATCCGTTGCTCATCATTTCCTTATCTATTGCAAGCTGTCTTGTTGGCCGAAAGTTTATAATCTAGTTAGTATTGTTCATGGTGAGTATGTATCTTCTGGCGTGGAGGGGTTGCTGCATTTAATGCTATAAGGGCCTTATTAATGGCTGATGTGTGGGTGCAATAACCTTACAGGATCTTTGTTTGTTTATGTGACTGATTCCTTACCCGACAAGTGTTTAAATGCTATTGGTCCTGGTTCAATATTGGTTTTTCAAGGATACTAGGCTTTAGTATTTGGGCCTCAAGTTGGGCCCTAAGTGGGCCTTGAGTTGTGGGCTGGACCCTCTTAGGGGGCCCATCAGTATCAATATCCATTTAGACTTATTAAAGAGTAATGTTAGAGACTCCAAAAGTTCTACCGAAATTTCTATCAAATGTCTCACATGGGTGTAGAACCCACACCATATGGGTCCTATGTGGGTCCCACACCCATGTGAGATATTTGATAGAAATTTTGGTAGAACTTTTGGGATCTCTAACATTTTTGCTTATTAAAATATGAATTGCCTCTTGAATTTTTAATTTCATAACAGGTGGTCTTTTTATTAACAAATTACCAAGTTTATTAATAATTTTAATGATGTTAAAAATATATTTTAATCAATAATGTAGTTAATTTTATTATTATATAGGAGAATATAAAAAATTATACAATAATTTTGGAGTATCATTTAGTTAGGAAAACAATTAGAAATTATATATTTTTTAATTATTTCTATTTAATAAAAAATTATTATAAAGAAGTATATGTAATTTTTTAAATTATAAAGGACAATTCGTATTTTAAATATATTTTGGGGGATGTATTTGTAATTTGTTTTAAAAAAATTGATTTGCTACTTTGAATCAATTTGATGAATTACCGCTGCCTTTTTTTTTTTTTAATAATTAGATTTATTTGTTATTTTATTTTTTGAGCTAGGCTTAGCTAACTAAAGGTATTCTTGTATTTTTTTATTTTTTTTTATAATGCTTTCGTTTGGGACGTGAGTTGACTTTTTGATTTTTTTAACTTGGCTTAAAAAGTCATGTTTGAGATAGACTTTTTAACTTTTTAGACTTTTATAAGAAAAAATAAAATAATTATGAATTAAACGTGACATTTTATCTTATTATTTTAAAAAATCTATTTTATTTTATATGACTAAATTAGCCCAAGTGAATATGCCAAATAAAGCTAATGTGGTAAAAAATACAGGCAAACATGTCCGGCGTTCCGGCCCATACGAGGGCTTCAAACCTTAGCATTTTAATTTGTTTCATCCGGAGCCATCTTGGGGTGGTTTCAACTCCATCAATACAAGTCTTACTTCAATTTGTTTTTTTAATTTGGAATAATATAATTTGAATAATAAACTTTCTCAATTTAAATTAAATTGGAACAACGGTTGTGCAAGGATTCTCAGAATGCGGCCAACCCAACAAACTCGAATTTTATTATTAATAATATTTATTAAATTATATTATAATGTGATAAATTTGACTATTCCGGACACACAAAGTATTTACATATTAACGGGTGTGTTGTATTTATTTATTGAGTTTTTAAAAGTAAAATAAATTAATTTAAGATAAACATAAAGATAATTTATTGTGTTTGAATTTGAATCACCCATGTATATCCCAAATTATTAGAGTTAAACTCATACTCAAATTTGTTTTAGAATATTTACATACAAATCTTAATTTATGAATTTATATTATATTAAATCCTAATTAAGATTTTTTGGATTTTTAATTCCCATTAAATTTTTAATAGTTAAAATTTCTCCTCAAACAATGATTGTTCATCATTTATAATTATATATAGGGTTTGGCTTTGGTCCAGTCCAAGATCGGACTGAGCTGTGCTATTGGGCCCGTGGGGACCCATCATGGGGCCCATTTTAATAATTTGAACCATTCAATGTGTAGAACTCATTGAGTACTATATGTCTACAAAAAATCACATTGATCGGATATTGATAGCTATGTGATTAAATCAGTTTTATATAATAAAAAAAATGGACGGTGAATAAATTAACGGTTGACAAAAACTATTTTGATCACATAGTTAGGCATATAGTATTCGATGAGTTTTACACATTGAACGGTTCGGATTATGAAAACGGGACTCGTGATGGGCCCCAACGGGCCCAACAGCACGATCCAGTCTGAACTTGGACTGGACCAAAGCCAAACCCTATATATAAAGGAACATAATAATTTGACATTCATTTTGATTTTCAAAACTTTAAAATATCAACTTTAAAATTGAAAAAATTATAAAAAAAATTATGTGTAACAAAAAAAAAAAACAAAAACAAAAAAAACTATTTAGCTTGTTTGATTATGGTTTTTAGAAAACAATTTTTTATTTTTCATATTTTAATGTTTTCAATGAATTTTTTTAATATTTTAAGCAATTTTTTTAATTTTTAGACATACCTAACATAAATACACTTAAAAGCTATAATATCTGTGAAAAAAATCTTTAAAAAAATACTCTAAATACCACAAAATACAAAAATTCAATACATTTTTTTAATATTTTTGTGTATTTATTATTTTTTGAAAATATTTTTTTCACAAATATTTTACTATTTAGATACATCTAAGTAAGATGCATCTAAAAAAATAAAAAAATTACTTAAAATTTAAAAACTATTTACTAAAAACAAAAAAATGAAAAATAAAAAATTTAATTTTTAGAAAACTGAAACCAAACGATTAAATGTTTTTTTTTTGGTTGAAAAAATTGAATTATTTTTTTGCGCAAAATTAAAATTTTGTGTTTACAAAGGAGCATGATGATAGAACATTAATGTGCAAAATTTAAAAATGAAAAAAATAATAATGTTGTCAGTTTTAAAACTGAAAAAAAAAAAACTGATAATCTTCTTGGTTTTATTGGATAGTTGAATCAAACCAAAGGCAAAAAAGTTTAATCTCATACTCTGTTTTTTTTTATCAGTTAGTGAAACAATTATTTGGAATATTAATATGCAAAATTGATAATGTTTTTAGTTTTAAAAATTGTAAAAAAACTGACAAAATTATTAGTTTTACTAAATAGGTTTAAATAAAACCTGAACTACCATAATATTTGTAAATAAGACTTTTAGATAATTAACTCATTTGTTTACACCAATTTAGAGAGTTTGGATTAGGTCGAGTTTAAACATACCATCAACCAACTACTTTTATTTGAATTTGGATAACTCAAACGCACTTCGAGTTTGAGTTAAACCCAACTTAGACTTCTTCAAACAAGTTCAGATAAAAGTTGAGATTACGATCTCTCTATATATGGGATTAACTTTAAGCCTTCGTTTGTGATGAACTTATTTAGCTTGTTTTTGAAATGATAATTAGCTTTTTTTTTTTTTTTGGTTGATTTGATAATTGTGAGGAAAAAAAATAAAATGATTATAATTTGAAAGTAATATTTTATCTTATTAATTGAAATATTTATTGGCTTATTAGTCCTAACTTTACATGCCAAACATAACCCTTAACCAACCAATTCGTTTGGAAAGTGGGTTAGCTTTTTGACTTTTTTAGTCTAGTGCTAAAAAGCCTCGTTTGAGAAGGTTTTTTTTAGTTTTTTTGACTTTTTGTGAGAGAAAGAATGTAATAATTATGTGTTGGATGTGATGTTTTGTCTTATTAGACTAAAAAGCCTATTTTATTTTTTTGTAACTATTTTAGCCAAAAAAAACCCTAACCTTAACTCCCAAACAGAGGCCTATTTTGTTTTTTCGTATTTGAATTTTGACAACTCAAACCTTCTTTGAATTCTTTGAGTTAAACCCAAATTTGTTTGGGGTGTGCACAAAAAGTCGCATTTTAATTTTATTTTTTCTTGAATAATTTTTTAAAAATATTTTTTGGCCTATCTTGTGTAGACGAAATTAAAAAATTAAAAATAATAATAATTTTTTTATGAAAATGTGGGTAAATTACACTGACCTCTCCTGCAGTTTTAAAAATAACACTGACCTCCCATACTTTTGAAAATAATATACAAAGACCCCCATTCTGTTACTTATCTATCCAAATTCAAATAAATTATGTTGATATCATCCATAATTATTCTTTAAATTCCAATACTACCCATCAGGGGAGGTAAGTTTAATTTACCCACATATATATATATATATATATATAAAAACACATACATATCAAATTCCATCTCTCTTCAAATTCTTCAAATGTATGTTTATGTCATACATAAATACATTCTTCAAATTCCATCTCTCTTCCTTTTCACTGTCTTTTTATGATCTACCTCTCTTCCTTTTACTATCTCTCTTCCATCTCTCTGTTATCTTCTCTTTCTCTCTCTCTAGTAGAAAACGCAGACCTCTCTCGCTACTTTCTCGCCGTCGACAGCGCTGGTGCCAATCTCGCTCATCGAATCAAATTTCCAGAAATTGATGGCATAAAAATCAAACAACAGATCCACAATACAACATAACATTTGCTCTCTCTCCTCCTCTCTTTATCTGTATGAATGAATGAAAAAAAGAAAAAAAGAAAAGAAAAAGAAAGTGAGATCTACTATGTGAATCAGTAACACCACTTTTACTATGTGAACTAGTAACACCACTTTCTCTCTTTTCATTTTCTCTATCACTTTCATCTTCTCTGTTTGAGGTTAGGGTTTGTGATATCTCAAGTGGGTTACAGGTCACAAATTTATCAAATCGCCACCATCGTTGCTTCTAACTTCATCTTTGTAAACCCTAATCGTCAATTGAACCCCCATATATATATACATACATACATACATATATACATACATATATATACATATTTAGAGAGAGAAATGGGATCAAAGTTGATTACAGGGGTCACGAGACTCAGTTGATTCCAAGGGTCACGAGACCCAACCCACGTTCGATAAATACAACCTACATCCGATATGTACTCTTTGTGATTCATTCGATTTGCTACATGCTTTGAGAGTAGTGACTCATTTCCGTCATCGTCGGCATTACCATCGCCACAATCATCTTCTTTCTCTTCCTTTACTGATCCTCCTTTCACGGCTACGATTACACCCCGATCTCTAACTCGCACTTCCCCACTGAGTCAACTCACATGACCCACCGGAGAAGACAACAAAATAACAGAGTCATTTCACACTGTGTTCTCTTTCTCAATAGAGACGGCAGGGGTACGGGGTTTGAAGAGAGAGAGAGAAGTAGAGGTAGAAAGAGAAAGTAGATCGGAGAGAAGAGAGAGAGAGAGAGAGAGTGAGGGGGTTTTTTTTTACCTTAAAGGTCAATTATGTCTTTTCACAATCTGGTTGAAGGGTGTTATGGTCAATTTCACTGTTAAGTTAACGTTGTTAAGGTTCTTTTAATGAGAAGGGGGTCTTAATTTTGTATTTTCTAATTTATTATTATTTTTTTGGATCAAATTGAATTCCGAAACAGCCGTAGAGTTTTTTAAGCAAGTTCGAATAGAAGTTGGACTCCAACTCAAATATAGGAGTGATTTGAAAAATTAGCTAAAAGCTGATTTTTAAATTTTTTTTTATGTAAGAAGTGATGTGACTCAAATGAATTAAAATTTACTTCTAATCTCTTTTTTTTTTCCCTCATGTTCCCACACCTCTCTGTAAACATGGGTTGGGCTTCAACAGATCCACCCAACCCAGCCCAATTAGTAGGTTTCGCTTATTAGTGGAGCTAAATAGCTCTATAATCAAACTCTAACACTATGTTTGGAGTGAGTGATTTGGAGAGAAAAGAAAAGAAATTGAGAGATATGTATTTCTTTTACTTGTTTGGATAATTTAAGTGGAGAGAAATGGGAATAAATGGAGAGAAACGAAGAGAAACTCATTTCTTTTACAACCTTCATTTTCAATCTTCCCAAAAGTGAAGAGATTGGGAGGAAAAAGAAACCATCAGATTCTTATATTTTCATAATACTAATTTTGTCCCTATAAAAATAAAAGAAATAAAATGATTGACAAAATATAAAAAGGTTAGTTTGGTAATATAACATAAAGGGAAATTTGGCTATGAACCACCCTTACCTTCCTTTTATTGTTAAAAGGACGAAGCAAAAAAATTATACTTTCAAAACCTCCTCATAATTATAAAGTCTCGCATAAAGGACAAAATTTATTATTTAAATATTTTATTAGACTATTATACCCTCAACTAAATCTTCTCACCTTCTCCGCCCACTCTCACCTCATAATCAACCTTAGTACATTATGAAGTTCGAAGCAAAATCATCAACTAAAATGCAAGCTAGGGCAAAGTAAAAAGAGAGAGACAATCTTGAGAAGCTGATCGATGAGAATTGCGCCATCATATTGTCGTTGGTGTGACCGGAGTACAATGTCGGGAGTTTGTCGTTTGTTAACAAGGATCAACTCAAGCTTGGTTGTGCAATTTTGATGCATAATAAGGTATTGTTCTTCATGTTTGATTGTGATTTTATTGAAATTAGGGTTTTAAATGATCAAGCTAGGGTTAGAGTTTGTTATTAGAATGTTGATTTCTAAAAAAATCGAGAATTTAGGGTTCGAGATTTGAAATTGTTTTCCATTAATGGTGGATTTGAGCAAGTTTTTCTATAATTATTGTAGATTAAAGATATTCTGCCACCTATGGTGGTTGATTGTTGCGAAGTGATCTCCAATGGCAAAAGTGAAGAAAAGAAGTTGGAAAGGGAGATTGTGCTTAGGAGTTTCTGGTCTTCCGAATCTGGTCTCACAGCTTTTGTTTGGTGTTCAATCACACTATTTGTATAGATAAAAGGCTCTGATTTGTTCAAAAATTTGATCTATTTATTTTCGATCTTCTCAAGTTCTTTTTTTTTAATTATTATTATTATGTAAGTTTAGATCATTTGTTGTTGTTGTTGTTGATGATGATGAAGAAACATATTGCAACAGATACTTTTTTTTTTCCCCCTCTTGTGTTGATGTTGATGAAAATGAGACAGATTGTAATAGCTATGAAGAACATGAATCTGAGCTGTAGATGTCGCCTTATTGTTTCCAATTGGCTTTTTTTATTATTATTTATTTTTAATTTGTTAATAGATCTTAGAGTAAAATTTGACTCTAGCTCATTTATTTAGTATGTATTTTATTTTTTGTAATAGTAAAATTTTACTCTGCTTAAAAACATGTTGATTTGCTTAACAATATAAAATATTATTTTGAATCATAGTAAACTTTACACTTATTTAGAGTAAATTGTACTTTCAAAGTAAAATTTTACTCTGAAATATACTGTGAGAATGACTCAATAGGAAAACTGACAGATATGATGATAGTATAGAAAAAGAAACAAGTTTTAAAATATTAGGAGGTTTTGAAAGTAACTATATAATTCTTATTCTTTTGAAAGATAAATTAGACAGTAAGGGGTCTATCACCGAATCCCCCTAATATAAAACAATTTTTTTCGCTTGTGTTTAAATGTTGGAGGTATCATCTGGGTTTTTCTTAGTTTCGTGTATTTATATTAGAATATATAAATATCTGTTTCTGCTCTGAAAGTGTTCAATGATTTGCTTGTGTTAAAATGTTGGAGGTATCATCTGGTTTTTATTTTATTTTTTTTATTATAAATTTCTCTGTGTATATATATATAAATAAGCGTCGTCTGTGTTCATATATTGGTTGTTGTAAATCTGTTTCTGCTCTGAAGATGTTTGATGATTTGCTTTTGTTGAAATGGAGGAGTAATCATCTGTGGTTTTGTTAGTTTGTGGATTTATATCAGAAAAACAATAGTTATTTTGTGTGTTTCTGATCTGAAGGTGTTCGATGATTTGCTTGGGTTAAAATTGTAGAATATTCATCTGGGTTTTCTTTAGTTTTGCTGATTTATATTTGAAAAACAGGTGTTTTTTTGTATCCTCCGATTAAGAATATTTTGTTTTTAGGGTATTTTGGGAAGTAGCTTTTTACCCAACTTTTAGCTTTTTACTCATTTTGAGTCATATCACCTCTCACATTTTTTACCTACAAAAAGACAAAATAGACTAAAAAATCAAAAAATCAGCTTTTTACCAATTTCTCAAAACACTCTATAGTCAGTTGGTATGTGATCTGAAGGTGTTAGATGATTTGCTTGTGTTGAAATGGTGAAGCAATCATCTGGATTTGTTTAACTTAGCTTTGTGCATTTTTATCAAAAAAACAAGTGTCTTTTTGTGTAATTTGATTAAGAATGTGGTTTTTAGGTGATATAGTTAATTGGGTATGTGTCGAAATGGTGATATAGTTGAATGGTCTTTGATGATTTGCTTGTTTTGAAATGGTGGGGTAATCATCAGGTTTTCCATAGTTTTGTGTATTTATAGCAGAGAAACAAGTGCCATTTTTATGTCAGTTGATTTAGAGTATTTGGTTTTTAAATTGGTGTATGTAAATGCTTTTTTATTAGCTGGGTTATTTTGCGTTTGATATGGATGTGTGATGGGTTTGATCCTTCTTCTTTTCAGGCTGTGGTTGGTTCTTAGATTTGTGGAGGATAAACCCTTCTTCTTTTCAGGCTCTGTGGTTGGTTCTTGGATTTGTGGAGTATTAGTGAAGGGGAAACTATCCATTTTTTCCATCCACAAATCCAATATCCAAACACAGTTAGTTTTATGACACAGTTTTAGGCTTTTTCAATTGCTCATTAGCCTTCTATTTTTGTGTCAGTGCTATTCTAATTGAATTTTTTTGGAAGTGCTTTTTTTTTAATTTGGTTTTTTAACTGATGAAATAAAACGTAATGGAAATTATAGTTTATTATTTATCAAAAAAATAAATGGAAGTTATGGTGTACATAAATACAGGTGGGTAACAGGATCATCCGGAAGAGGATCCATGTGCGCTCGAACATGTTCAGCCTTCAAGGTGCACCGAGGATTTCAAATTGAGGAAAAAGAAGAATGATAAGCTGAAGGCAGAGGCTAAGGTAATGGGTGAAGTTATCAGCACCAAGAGGCAGCCAGAGGGCCCTAAACCTGGTTTTTTGGTTGAAGGTGCGACGCTAGAGACCATCACTCCCATACCTTATGATGTGGTTAACGATTTAAAGGGTGGCTATTACAGAGTGCCTCTTTGTTACTGTATGGAAGTACTTTATTTTTTTTTTGTAATTTATTTAGTGAAAATTTTAAAATAATTTATGTTAATTTTTTATTTTTTAGATATATGTAATCTATTCTGAATGCATTTTAAAAGAATAATATTTGTGAATTTTATAAAAAAAATACAAAAATTAATATATTTTTGTATTTTGTTATATTCAATAAAATTTTTAAAGATTTTTGTATAAATTTTATACTTTTTAAATATATTAAGTTTAAATCAATCTAAAATCTAAAAAAGTTGATTAAAATATTTTAAAAAATATAATAATATGAATTGAAAATTTAGAAAATTGTTTTTAAAAATTTCAAATCAAATAGAGTAACACTTCAATCAATTTGTTGAATTACAGCTGGCTTTTCTTTATTATTGTAGTTTTTGAGCTAGGCTTAGATAACCTTGGAATTCTTGTTTTTTTTCCTTCTTTTCTACAATGTTGTCAAAAACACGTCGTAAAACAAGACATCTATTCCTTCCATCCGTGTTTGTTGTATGATATAAAACATTTCTAAAAACACCATTATGAATTCCTTAAAATCATTCTTGCTGTGGTCTGTGGTCTTGAGAAATTTGGTTTGCCTATCATAGTTTTTAGTTTAGAATGGTAGAACATATTTCATTTTAGTCTCTTGTTGTAAGAGGTTAAAAATAATTTTTTTGGTTTTTAATCTATTTTAGGTTATATCATTTTTTTTTATTTTTTTTACACAGTTTTTTCAAAAAAAGTAAAAAAAAAAAAGTCAACAGATTAACTTCTAATCTATTTTTCAAAACAATCCTTTGTGTGGATTTCTCAAAGCATAATTTTAGTGACCATAATATGATGTACAAATCTCACACTACCTTGAGATGAGAAGAAGGATGAAAACATTACAAAGGAAAAAGGAGGAACAACAGATGTACAACACCTACACTACTCTTGATGCATCAACAATGTAGTTTGCATAGCAGAGGTTGATAATCATGGTTTTTGATGCTCAACACAAATTAGGGTTACAAGTTTAGGCTATGTATGCTAGGCTTTCACAAACCATGGTTTCTCCTTGTTTGATGCTTGACACAAACCAAGGTTATAAGTTTAGGCTATGTATAGTTTCATGGTGTGGCAACTTGATTTGATTGAAGTTTGGAATGACCCGATTTTCTTAAGTCATTAAGCTTGTTCAAATTGTTTTTGTTGGAATAATTCTACATAAGTGAATCACAAAACTACATGTCAGATAAAACGTACAAAAAGTATCCTTATTTGTTGATATTTATATTATTTTCACTAATAATGCTAGATTTGAACTTGTTTGGTAGAGCTTATAAGCTCACTTTTTTTGGAGTATTAAAAAAATTGTCGGTCTAAACAAAATGCCAAAGTTGTGGGCTGGATTGAGGGGTATTGTCTCCAGGCACAATTGGAATGACACAGAGTTTTAGTCCATTATAAGAGTCCCAAACCCTAGCATTTTCATTTATCTCTCTTCGGCAGATACCTTAGGCTGTTTCAACTCCAACAACATGAGTCTAGTTAGTTTTATTTATTTTTTAAATATTTTTTATAAAAGAATTTGACAATATAATTTTTAATTTGGTTTTGGTTTGGATTAAACTTGTTGACTTGAATTAATTCGGACAATACTTATGCAAGGTTCTTACAAACTATTATATTAATATTTGGATTAAATTTTACTCTTTGGTACACATAAAACGAAATTTCATATTAGAGTTACATATTTTATAATTTTTGAGATTTTTAATTATAATTTTTAAAGGTGAAATATATCAGTTTAAGACAAATAATAATAATTATTATTTTTTTATATTTGAATTTGTGCAACCCAAGCAAACCTCAAAATTATTTGAGCTAAACTCAAACTTGAACTTGTTCAAATAAGTTGAGAGAGAGATTGGTGTCAATCTCAGACTCAAATTTCAATTGATTGCTCCATACTTTAAATCGAGTCTCAACGTTCCCTCAACCGATCAATTGGGTTAATTACATTTTACCTTCTTATTATTTATCACAAAAACATATCACCTCCTTAACATTTAAAAATGTACATATAAACTCTTGGTAATTTGGAGTGAAACGCAAAACATGACTCTGAGAATGATTTTCTCAAAATTTTACCCTTAATTTCTCTCATAATTTTCTTTTTTATGCCACTACTTCCGTTACTCCCTTTCCAAAAGCAGACAACTCAACCATCAGTAATACCACTTCCACACAGCTCAGTGCCTCCACCATTATTGCTTCTCCCCTAATACAGCCAATCCATGGCCAAATAAACCCCCCCCCCCCAAATAGCTACCATTCTTGTTGCAGATCCAAACAACAAGGGATTAGGGAAAAAATATTCAAATCACAAATCAAAAATCAAAAACCTAATTCTTATAACAAATTGATGGCTGATATATGAGGCGAGGAAGATGTAGCCACCAATGCTTTCACTATGGCAAATTTATTCCCTTGAATGCTTTTATTTTTTTTTTTTAATATTTTGTTATTAGCATTAATTTCCTTGAATTGATGTATGCATTTACAAATTACATGTTCACCATAAATAGGTAAAAATTAGCAAGGCCAACACCTTTGTTTTGTACACTACACCCAGCCACCACAAATAGTGAGTTTTAATATGCACAACAATTCTCTGTATTTGAGTTTGGGTTTTGGTGTCAACCATGGCAAGTCCATGAGGCAGGTGAGGGTACTTTGGTTTGCTGAGTGGGTGGTGAGGTGGAATGAACCAATCTTACATGTGGATGGGTGTAGATTTTGGAGTCAAGAGTCTCTCCTTGTAGCTCCGTTCTTGCGTTCGTCCTTGTAGGTCTTCGGGTCTACTTTTAGGCCTAATTTTAATAATCCGAACCGTTCATATTTATAGCGACCCCGGTCTTTTTCCCATTTGATTATTGTATCCGGACTTACGTTCTGTGGATTCCGTTGTTATATTTGTTGTTGTTGTCCTTTAATTCCTTATTCTTGGGTTATAGGATGTGTTTAGCAGGTTGGTTGCAGATTGGTTGGGTTTAGAAACCAAGTCTGCATGTTCAGTTTTTGGATTGGTCACTCGAGCGAGGTCTTCGTTTTTGGTTCGTCGCTCGAGTGAGATTTCCTTTGCTCGAGTGAGCGATTGCGTCTAGCCTTAGACCTAAGAGCAGTGATTCTTGGCTCGAGCGAGCTTTTCTTCGCTCGAGCGAGGTCAGTTTCCTGTGTCTGGTCGCTCGAGTGACCAAGTCTTCGCTCGAGCGAGCCTGTCCAGTATAAATTCACAGTTACGGTTTTTAAAACATTTTTTACACATCTTTTGATCAAAAAACCCTAATTTCCGAGTTCTCTCTCTCCCAACTCATCTTCTCTCCTAGGTTTCATCTATTTAGAGTGAGTATCTAACCTAGTTCCTTCATTAAAAAGGTAGAGTGGGTTGAGGGCTTCCATTTAATCTGAACGATTGTTGATTTGGAGCACTTTGGAGTATAGGCTTCATCCCGGTTTTCTTCTTTTTGAGTATTTGCTTCGAGGTAGGGATTTCCTACTCCATTTATACGCTTTAATCCTAAGTGTTGGTATTTTGGTATGTGGGGGTAGTTTGGTAATTTTGGGAGAAACCTTAGGGTTTTGGCTTAGATTAATTTGTATAATTAATTTAAGGGAAAAATGTGGAATTGGGTTTAATTCATGAATTTGGGGAAATTATGAGATTAATGATATAGTTGGGTAGTTTAAATACTTACCTATGAGAATGTGGAATTTACATTCATTGATGTATTTATTTCTTGTTTAGAAATAACTTTTTTGGGCTATCGGTGGAGGATAGTCGTGATTGTTGTAGACCTTGCATGTGGCTTAGGTATAACTGAAATTGAGTCATTTATTTTGACTGTTGAATTAATACAGAACATTACTTGTATTGATTGAAGGGCGTCCCTAGCATAACGGTGGAGTCTCTCCATTGTGTGCTGGAGGTCGTGGGTTCGAATCAGCCTCCCTGCAAGCCAGGGGTAAGGCTGCCTAGATATTTCCCTTCCCCAGACCCCACAGTGTGGGAGCTTCGGCACTGGGTACGCCCTTTTTATTACTTGTATTGATTATGTGTTGTATATGGCAATTGTGTATTTCATTGCATATGCATTTGGTTTGGAGGAGATAGGGGATGAACTCCACAGTTTAGGGGAAGACATGGGATGTACCTCTAAACCGGATTTGTTGGGAGGAGATAGGGGATGGACTCCAGTAGCATCACGTATATGTGTGCTTATTGATAACCGGATTTGTTGGGAGGAGATAGGGGATGGACTCCAGTAGCATCACGTATATGTGTGCTTATTGATAATAGAAATATTTCTATTTGTTGTGAATATGATACATCACTAAAATGTGTATCAGTTGGAAGTATGGAAGTGTTGTAGTTTGAGCTTTAGTCTCATTTATTTTGTGACATTTGGTTCACTGTTATAGTTGGCCAGGTTCTGAGCCATAATGTTATATTTGAAAAGTTAAATAAATATTGGAAAGTGAATTGTGTCATAGACAATATGTCATAGACAATGTAGACATTCGTGTCAGGAAATTAAATTGATTATCTTGTGTTAACCATGTATCGAATGCTAATGTTTTAGTTAATTCTTATGCTTGGTTTAGTATTTTTCTACTGGGCTGTGGCTCACCCTATATGGGAACTTCATTTTCAGGTTCAGGTGGTTCACTACCTCCAAGGACTTAGCTTGTGAGGATTTGGACTCGAAGACTTGTTTTATTTTATTTGTTTATTTGAATAATATGTAAACATTCAAGCCTAGGGCTTTATTTGTTTTTGAGTTAGAACTCATGGAATTGTGTCCAAGTGTTGGCTTGGCAAGATGTAAGCCCATAGGGAATTTATTATGATGTCTCTATTTCGTAATACTCTGATGATTGAAATAATAAAATGTTTCCTTTTATTAATGCATGTTAATGTTATATATTATGGGTTCATTTTTGAGGGCGTTACAATATTTTATGATTTATTCAGTATATCATACCTGTAAAAAATCAAGTTGATCGGATATCAGAAAGCATGTGTTCGGAAAACTGTTTATTAAATTATTTAAAAAATAGTTTTTAGTTCAATTTTTCGAACACATGTTTTCTGATATCCGATCAACTTGATTTTTTACAGGTATGATATACTGAATAAATCATAAAATATGAACGGTTCGGATTATCAAAATTGGGCCTAAAAGTAGACCCGAAGGCCTGCAAGGACGGGCACAAGGACGGAGGCTGCAAGGAGAGGATCCTGATTAGTAGATTTTGAGCCATCACAGGAGGGGAAGAGAAGAATATGGGTCGGTCAGTGACTAAAAGAACAAAAAAAAATGGATATACATATATATATAGAGAGAGAGAGGAACAAAAACAAAACAAACAAACAAAAAATGAGAGGAGAGAGAGAGAGAGAGAGAGAGAGAGAGATGAATGGTGAGCAGAGTGGTTATTGTGTGAGGTTAATGAGGAAGGAGGAGGATAAAAAAAACAAAAATAAAAGAGGGCATGAACATCATTGAATATTTTTGTCCCACACGCTTAGTTCAGTGTGTGCATAACACATTTCGTTAATTTTGATAGAATTTATTAATTTTGCATTTTATTCCAAATTACAAGGAGTTTAGTTGCATATTTTTAAATGTAAGGGAGGTAGTGTGTTTTTGTGATAAATCATGCAGAGGTAAATTGTAATTAAGCACCGACAATTTATATTTGTGTTTGGACAAATTAAACTTACACAAGTTAAACCCAAATTTAAGATTCTTTAGGTTGTGTTTATCAAATCTCCTAACAAAACACAATTTATCCATTTGAGAACTTGATATTTTGGCTTGGTTTGGAAAGTGGGTTGCTTTTTAGCGCTTTTTTTTTTATTACTATTTTAGTCTGAGACTAAAAAATCTAGTTTGGAAATAACTTTAGGCCTTGTTTGGTTTGTTTTTGAAAAAAAATTTTGGAAAAATTTTTCCACAAACAAATTTTCAAGAGTAATTAAACCAAACAAATTTTTTCAAAAAAAATCTCAAAATTTTGTTTAGTTACCTACTTTCCAAAATCACTCTCTCTCGCATACATATCAAATTAATCACTTTTTTTAAAACTTTCTCCCCAAAATAATTTTCCAAAACCATTTATAAAAAAAAGCAAACCAAATAAGTTTTCGTACTTTTTCTCTCAAAAACTACTTTACAAACACAAACCAAACACACCCTTAATTTTTTTGATTTTTTTGATTTTTTTTGTGAGAGAAAAAATATAATGATTATGGATTGAATGTGATGTTTTGTCTTATTATAGCATCTATATCAAACACATCGAATCCCCTTCTTAGCTATTCTTCCAAGAAAATTCACTAAACAAATACTCCATCAAGCTAGTCTTCCCAATTGCCAAATCTGTAGAGGCTCAAATCCTCTCCACAAGTAGCTAGCCATCAAGCCTCAACAAATATATTTAAATAATAAAATATTAGACTAGCATTACACAACTACATTTTTGAAATTTAATTTTGTTCACATATTTGATAAGTGTATAAACCAACCAACTTTTTTGTTACTTAAACTAATGGGATATTTTAAATGGCTATGTGTATAAACAAAATAGTTTTTCTTGTACAAAATTGTAAGCATACTGAAAAACAAAGCATAAATTGAAAAAAAAAAGAATTATATTGAAGTGGATAAAAAATAGAAATGAAGTGATATTATTTATATTAGAAAGATATGAAAAAAAAAACACACACATTGAAAATGTGTCGGTTTAAAAATATTTGATCAAAAGTTGAACTATTGAAAAATGTTAGTTTAAAAAAATATGACTGTTAGAAAAAAAAATAAAGAAATAATAAAATAAAAATATTTAGATAGAATAGAAAAATAATAGAGAGTTTATTGAAGGATGTATTTAAAAAAATGATTAGTTAAAATAGAAAAGTAACTTTTTAGTCAAAATTTGACTGAAAATTTAACTATTTTGATAATGATGCTCTTAGTCTCACAAATATGGGACTATCCTATCCCAGGGGGTGGGATAGAAACCATGGGATAACTCATCCCATGGGGATTAGACAATGAAATTACATTTTTGCCCTCTAGTATTTAATTATGTATTATATTTAGTAAAATTCAAAAAAAATTAAATGTCTCAATTTAAAAATAAAATAATTTAATTTAATTTTTGTTTTTGTTTTATTTATTTAATTTTTTAAAATATTTTTTTATAGATATTTTATTGATGTTTTATTTTAAAATTTTGTTTATATTTTATTTAATTTCATTATTTAAATTTTAATAGATGTTTTATTTTATTTCATTATTTAATTATTATTATTATTATTTGAAATAAATTTATTTAAAATTTTAATTAAAAAATAAAATATAATTTTATTTATATTAAAATTTTTTAATTTTTTTAAAATAAATTTATTTAATTGTGCAAAAAAATAAAATAAAATAAATTTTTATTTAATCTAGCTAAAAATAATTAAAATATTAAAGCTATGTTTGATATTGCTATTACTTAGTAAATAATTGAAAAGGATAAAATAGTCATTTAAGCATTTATCATTTTCCATAATATCTCAAATAAACATCAAATTCACTAAAAATAGTTCAATCCAGACATCTAATCTCATGACTAAACAAGCATAGGATACAAATCCAGTCCAACCAAATAGTTCGAAGATAATGTATCCCAGGACTAATAGTCCGATAGATTTCAATCCCCCCTTATCTAGTCCGTCCAAACAAACACACCCAAAAATGCTACTAAGGGTTCGTTTGGCATGAAGATTTGGATTGGGTTGGGTTAGGACTAATTTAGTTATAAAAAGACAAAATAGATTTTTTTAGCTCAATAAGATAAAATGTCACATTTAAATCATAATCATTTTATTTTTACTCTCATCAAAATTAAAAAAATCAAAAAGTTCATCCCAAATAAATTTTTTAAAATTACAATAGCCAAAAATCAATTCACATAAAAAAAAGAAAAAAGAAAAAAAAGAGTAAATATGTTTACATTCAGTCGTTTGATTTGATCACTAAAGCCTCGTTTGGCAAGTGATTATTTTGTCAAAAAGTTAAAAAGTTATTAAAAAAATTAAAAAGTCAACAATTTATACCAAAAAGTTAAAGATTTTCTTTTCTCTCTACTTTTTGCACATCTTTTCGTAAAAAGCTAAAAATTCATCTCAAACATGGGTGTGTTTGGTTTGTGTTTGTAGAGTAGTTTTTGAGATAAAAAGTATGAAAACTTGTTTGACTTGCCTTTTTTCAGAAATTATTTTGAAAAATTGTTTTGGAGAGAGAGTTTTAAAAAAAAGTGATTGATTTAATATATATGAGAGAGAGAGTGATTTTGAAAAGTAGGTAACCAAACAAAATTTTAAAATTTTTTTAAAAAAAATTTGTTTGATTTGATTACTCTTGAAAATTTATTTATAGAAAAAAAATTTCAAAATTTTTTTTGAAAAACAAACCAAACAAGACCACTAATATTTTTTACCTTATATTTTAACTAAAAAATTTAAAAAAATTATTAAAATAACCGATTGAGTTGTCTCTCTCTCTCTATCAATTTTCTCTCTCTAAAGCTTAAACCCCCCCCAGATCCTCTCCTTGCAAGGAGTTACGAGCGTCCCTCCGTGCAACGGCTGAGATCAGTCGTTGCAGATCCAACGGCTGAGAATAAAAAAAAAAAAAAATCGAAATTTACATTCGTTCCCGCCCAAAACAAAACATAGAGCTGCAGATGGGGGAAACACACACTCATTCAACACAGTCAGTGGTTCTTGTCCGAACGGCGCCCGAACGACGACCCAATACCGGCGGCGACCCAGTCTACCCAGTCTCCACGCCGTTGCAAGCTTCGACGACGCCACAGGTCGGTTCCCCTTTGTCTCTGTAAATCAGAAATTAATGTATATACTGTACTACTCTATCCAGAAATTAATGTTATGTAATACTGTATTAATGTTATGTAATGCTGTCTTACCATCTTCGTTTTTTCCTTCTGGAGACCCAGCATCTTCGTTAATGTTAAGCTTCAGCGACCCAGCATCTTCATTATGTAATACAGCTTAATCCTGTACTAGTCAGATGAGTCGACCCAGCATCTTCATTATGTAATACAGCTTAATCCTGTACTAGTCAGATGAGTCGAAAATGTTGAACAACTCTGTTTAGTTTTCAATTTACAGATACTCATGCAGATACTCAATTCATTCCAACAGATATTCATTTGACTTTGAAAATCACAGATTTGACTTTGAATCAAAATTCCATGCAGATACTCAATTGACTTTGAATATTTCGTTTTTGAACTGAGTATATTTGACTTTGAATTGAGTATCTGGACCTTCCACCCCTTCCTTTACAGAGTATCTGCACGTTTTTGAATTGAGTATCTGTAAATTACACGGTTTAGGCAGATTTGACTTTGAATTGAGTATCTGTAAATGAAGATTTGACTTTGAATCAAAATTAATCAAAATCACAGATTTTGAAATCACAGATTTTACTTTTGTGTTAAATAGAGTATGTAAGTAATTAATCAAAATTTTAAAATTGATTATGTATGTAATCAAAATTGATCTGCAGTCTATGAAGTATGTAAGTAATTAATCAAAATGGACAGATATGTGATGAGTATGATTTTAAGTAATTAATCAAAATGTGATGAGTAATTAATCTGCAGTCTATGTGATGAGTAATTAATCAAAATTGATCTGCAGTCTATGATTTTAAGTAATGACATTCGATGGATATGTGATGAATGTGATGATTTTTTTATTTATATGGACAGATAAGTCAATGGATATGGAACTTGAGAATGATTGTGCTTGGAAGCCAAAACAAGGAATGACATTTGATTCTGAACAATGCGTGTATGATTTTTATAATACATATGGAGGAAGAATGGGGTTTAGCATAAGAAGGGATTTTTGTAGGAAGAACAAGGTCACTAACCAAGTTATTTGTAGACTTTTGGTTTGTAACAAGGAGGGATTCCGGAAGGGTGACAAACGAGACCCATTGTCAAAAAACCCTAGAGCCGAAACTAGGACCGGTTGTGAGGCTCGACTTTATGTAAAATTAGATGACGGTACTGGGAAATATGTTGTGACTGATTTCAAAGAAAAACACAACCATGATCTTGTATCACCCGAGTGTGCCCACATGTTGCCGTCACAAAGAAAGATATCGAGTACCCAAGCAATTCAGTTAGATTTGGCGGCACAATCCGGTCTTCGTTTAGGCCAGTCTTTCGAACTCATGGGTAGGGAAGCTGGTGGGAGACAATGTCTTGGGTTTACAAAATTAGATTCTAAAAATTATTTGAGAACCAAAAGACAACAAAGTTTAGCATATGGGGAAGTAGGCAATGTGTTGCAATACTTTAAAGAAAAATCTTTGCAGAATCCTTCCTTCTTTTATGCTTTCCAGTTAGATAATGAAGAGCAAATAACGAATATGTTTTGGGCCGATGCCCAAATGATCATGGATTATGCCCAATTTGGTGATGTTGTCACTTTTGATACTACTTACAAGTTAAACAAAGAACATAGACCATTCGCGTCTTTTGTGGGATTCAACCATCACAGGGAAACAGTTATATTTGGTGCAGCATTGTTGTATGATGAGACCGCCGAATCGTTTGTATGGTTGTTTCAAAATTTTCTACAGGCTATGTCAGGAAAGGCACCAAAAACTTTGTTCACTGATCAAGATGCTGCAATGGCTAAAGCCATACCCATTGTCATGCCCGACACAACTCACCGATTGTGTACTTGGCATTTGATGCAAAATGCATTAAAACATGTTAACTGTTTATTCCAAGATAAGGGGGTGAAGGGTGTACTAAATAAATTCTTCTTTGACATTGAAGATGCAAATCAATGGAAGTTAGAGTGGGCGGAAATGCTTGACAAATATGATGCGCATGAAAACCATTGGTTGAAATTGACTTTTGCGGTGAAAGAAAAATGGGGATGGCCTTACGTTAGATCAACATAGGCTGCGGGAATGAGTACCACACAACTCAGTGAATCGTTTAATGCTTTTTTGAAGGATTACATTCGTTCTGATTTTAACTTGAATGAATTCTTCATGCATTTTGAAAGGGTACTTTATGAAAAGCGATACAAGGAGTTAGAAGCAGGATATGCTTTGTGCCAAAGGTTGCCAAAGGTTAAAGCCACCATAAGAATGTTAATTCAAATGGGTAATGTCTACACAAAAAGGATTTTTGAGGAATTTCAAAATGAGTACTTTCAATCAATTGAATCGGACATAGAAGCAATTGAATATGGCGAGGCTAGTACCATTTACACAGTTGTTGACGTTGGTAACAAACATGCAAGGAAAGTGAAGATGGAGAGGGATGGGTCATTGGGTTGTAATTGTACAAAATTTGAAAGGGAAGGAATCTTGTGTTGTCACTCATTGAAGGTTATTAGAGACATATTGAAGATGAAAGAGGTTCCTCCACAATACATTCTGAAGAGGTGGACCAAACAAGCAAGAGCCGAAACTGTGATGGACATTAAGGGGAATGACATTGAAGTGGATGTGAAATTCCAACAAGCCTCGCGGTATAAGACATTGATGACCGCATTTCGAGCACTAGCAAGTCGAGCTGCTGAAACAGAAGAAACTTATGATTTTTGTATTGCACACCTTGCTACATTAGGTGCAAATGTTGAAGGCAAGTTAGGTGCTCTTTTTGGTGTTGGAAATGAAGTAAGTAATGATCATGACACCCAAAGCGTTGAAGTGGATTGCGAAGATGTGAATCATGTTGTGCAACCAAAAGGATTGAAGAAAAAGATGGCAACTAGTACGGGCAAAAGGAGGGTGAAAGGTGGATTTGAAGCCGCGTTGGTAGCGAACTCCAAAAAGAAATCCCGTGCTAACAGCTTGGCTTCGTCACAATCAATTGCAAGTCCAACAGTTGCACCTTCTCCATTATCTGTTGGAGGAGATATCTATGGTCGTCAACATGTTCCTCCTCGTCAACCTCTTCGTCCCCTTCATAATTTTCCTCCATCTTTGCCCATGGGTGGTAATTGTATTCATCCGTCATTGATGAATCCCACACATCATGTAAGTGTCACAATCACTGTATGTATTTTTTAATGGACTCAACCCATAATTGTGAAGCTTCATATATGACATTGTTCTTTGCCAATTGCAGGACATGTTTGTAGTGCATAATTCTTTGCCAAATTCAATGCGTCAACGGTATCCTGCTGAACCAACATTCCAGTCACTACTTCAAGGTTCATATCCATATGACATTGGGTTTCCATATTCTCAACAATCAAACAGTCCAATGTGGAGTCAGGTTTGTCCTTTGTTGCCTTTTGAATTTGTAAATGCTTAAAATTCTGGATTTTCAGTTGTGAGGCAATTAAATTCTGTGTGTGTCCATTTCAGGCTATAGACAAGCACAAAGACAAGCAACCTGAAGATGAAAATGGCATGGAAAGTGAAGTGATACCATCTCAAATTCTGAAGCAACCTCATGGTGGATGGATGCACAGATTCTGATGTTGGTGAGAAGTGAAGTGATGTTCAAATTGATGGCTGGAAATTCAAGTGACTGTGTTGAAGTGACTGTTTTAATCATTGAATGAATATGTTTTCTTGTGACAATGACTCTGTGACTGTGTTCAAATTCAGTGAGAATATGTTCAAATTCAGTGAGAACATGTTCAAATTCTGAGAATGACTGTAATCTTGTGAGAATGACTGTGATGACTCTATCACTCTGTGATGTTCAAATTCAATGCAATGTGTGAATTCTGTGTTCAAATGCAATGTGTGAATGACTCTGACATGTTCAGTGAATTTTGGTTTTTGTGATGTTCAAATGCAATGTGTGAATGACTCTTTCATGTTCACTGACTCTGTGATGTTCACAAATTCAGCAGATTTGCTTCATTTTCATTCAGCAAATTTGGATTTTTAACAGATACATTCAGCAGATTTGCTTCATTTTCATTCAGCAAATTTGGATTTTTAACAGATACATTCAGCAGATTTGCTTCATTTTCATTCAGCAAATTTGGATTTTTAACAGATACCATTTCATTTTCATTCATTCAAAAATTCAGCAGATTTGGATTTTTAACATCTGTTATCAGTGCTGGATCTGATAACTTCCACTGACTCTGTCATGTTCACAAATGCTGGATCTCATATTCCATTCAGTCATTGAAATATATTCCATCATTCATTCACAATATCAGTCCAATATATTCCATCTTTATTCCATCATTCAGTCCAATATTCCATCTTTATTCCATCATTCATTCACAATATCAGTCCAATATATCAGTCCAATATTTCATTCAAATATATTCCATCTTTATTCCATCATTCATTCAGAATTAATTTCATTCATGCTGGATCTGATAACAGATATTCCAGAAATTCATTCACAATATCAGTCCAGCAGATATTCATTCAGAATTCCATCAGATCCAGCAGATATTCATTCAGATTTCCATCAGATCCATCAGATAACAGATATTCCATCATTCATTCACAATATCAGTCCAATATATTCCATCATTCATTCAAAATTCATTCCATCAGAAGCTGTACAGTTCAGAATTCAGAATTCAGCAGATACTCATTCACTATTCCATCATTCATTTACAGATACTCATGCAGATACTCATGCAGATACTCAATTCATTCCAACAGATATTCCATCATTCATTCACAGATAACTAGCATACTCACAATTCATTCATGCCAAAATTCCATGCATTCATTCATTAAAAAATTCCATAAGTCATTGCATTCCAAAATTCCAAACTACATTCCAAAATTCATTCCATAAGTAATTCCATAAGTCATTGCATTCCAAAGCTAACATATTACATAACAGGTTCATGTACATACAACCGAAGATGCTACAAACTACCAAGTTACATGATAAAGTAGAAAATGGTAGCCAATACAATCAAGTACACAATCGCTTTCATATTCCTTTCCATCCTTTCAAGCCTTCGACCATAGTTCGTTTCCATGAACTGAACCCTCGTCCTGACATCATCAAAGTCTTGTACTGTTATACCATCAGAAGCTGTAGAGTTCGAACGAATTCTGGAAGTAACGGCTTCATCATCTTCATCGACAAACTTGAAGTAAATGCAATGGGGCAGGGGAGGTTTACTCTGCAATGCATGAGAATAAGTTAGTCGAAGAAGACAAATATCAATGTGAGTACTCCACGAAGAAAATAGTTAGAATTACAAACTTACATATCTTGATGGGCAAACAAAGTACATACGCCCTTCATTCCCATTTTCATTGGTTTGTACAACACGTACGATAGCGGTTCTTCCACAATAACATAGCCTCGGTTGTAATCTAATGTCGCTAATGTTAGAAGAAGAAGCCATTTTTCAAATTCTGCATACAAAGTGTAACAAAACAACACACAAGTTGAGCTTCCTATCTACTTGCATAGCACTTCAAACCAAGAGGAATTCTTTATCTACTTGCTTAATATATTCCTTCACCCACTTGATAGGTAACTGAATATTACTTTCCTCCTATCTAACTGAATATTGCTACAATGTATGATTTTAAGTAATGGTTCAGCTAAACCAAAATGTGCCATACTTAGATAATTACTTCAACTATCATATTGCCATAATCAGATAATTAGTTCAACTATCATTTCATACACAGAACAAACTAATTAACACTGAAAGCAAATACTCATGCTGAATTAGTTCAACTATCATTTCATACACAGAACAAACTCATTAACACTGAAAGCAAAATCAAAGCCCAAATGAACACTGATTTTTATTATTCATGTCAATGTTTCAGAGATTTGAAATCAAAGCCCTAATTTCTCAATCCCAAATCAAAGCCCTATTCAGAGATTTGAAATCAAAGCCCTAATTTCTCAATCCCAAATCAAAGCCCTATTTTCTGTTCGAATCCCTATTCGAATCAAAGCCAAATCAAACCAGTTTTTTCTGTTCGAATCTGACATCGAAGCCCCTAATTTTCAAATTTAAAACATATTTTCTCAATCTCAATCACACAATCCTAACATCTTCAGTTCAGAGTTTCGAATACTAACCTGCTTCCTCTATGGTCTCAGAACCCAGTTCCTGGAAGTGGGTCGCCGGTGCCGCCGTCTGGGGGACTGGTCGCCAGTGAGAGTAGATTCAGTGGAGGGGGACGAGTGAGTGGGAGGAGTGCAAGGCGGAGTGAAACTGAGGAGTAGAGTGATTCTCATACTATAGCGACGGGCGGGAACGAATAGAATAGAAATTGGAATTTTTTTTTTTTTTTTTTTAATCTCAGCCGTTGGATGTGCAACGGCTGATCTCAGCCGTTGGATGTGCAACGGCTGATCTCAGCCGTTGCACGGAGGGACTTACGTAAGTCTTTGCAAGGAGAGGATCTGAACTCTCCCCCCCCCCCCCCCCCCACCGGCAACTCTAGCCCCAATCCCCAACTTCTGGGGAGCCACTCTCTCTCAATTCCAACCCAAACACATCCGAATCCTCCTCTCCCACCCAACCCAAGTCTCTGATTACTCTCTCCACACCTTAGCTCTCTCCCCCATCTTAATCTTCTTTGTCTCCATCTTCTCTCTCTGCGCAATCAGCACAATCACCTACGCAATCTTCTCCCTCAAATTCGCCTCCGCCATCATATCCCTATTCTATTCCTTCGTCCCGCTCGCCATCACAACAGTCGTCTCTTAAATCGTTGTCTTTATAGATTTTGCCTCTTTTGTGATTTTGGTGCTCCAACTGGTTGAGATTCTAAGGCTTGATGTTGATTACAATTCGAATTATTTTCTGGTTTTTTGTGTTGATTTTGTTACTGGTATTAGTTCGTTTGCAAGTGAATTGGGCATTGGCGTGTGTGATTGTCGTGGTGGAATCGAAATGCGAGCTCGAGCAGTTGTGGCGGAGCACGTATTTGATGGAGGGGATGAGACTAGTTTCGTTGTATTTGATGCTATTTTTGGGGCTGTGATTAGGGTTGTGTGGGCTTGCTTGGGGACTTTCTTAGGCAGTTTCAGTGATGTGTGGAAGGGCTTATCTTTTGTTCTTCAGATTGTGATGGGTTCGAGTATTGTGGCTATGTTTTTGCTTCAAAATTTGGCTTATAATACTGTGTTGTAATATGTGTATTGCAAGGTTTTGCATGGTGAACTGCTGGGGAGATTGCTGTAGTAGGTAAACTTTTTGGTATTTCAATCATATCTGCAATAAGAGTTGGCCTTCTACTTGCTCTGGATGGAGAGTTCGCATTTGTGGCTTTTGTGAAGCTTTTAATCAGGTTTTCCTCTCTATGAACTAAATACTTTTCTTGCAAACTTTACTGTCTGATTTCTCCTCCCAAACACATATTAATGTGTACTAAGCGCCCGTTGTTTTATAGTTGATGGATTATGTAGCTAAGCTTTACTTTTTTCTTTTTCTTTTTTTGTTTGTTTGTTTAATTTTACTAATTCCTGGGTATTGGATTCAAACATGTCTGTGGGCCTACATAATAAAAACTTGACTTTATTTTATTTTCAGTGAGTGAGCATTACTTAATATGAATATTTGGTTTGTAACTAGGCGAACATGAGAATCACATATATAGAATATCAATGTATATTGTGGTTACAAAAGCATTGGGGTTTGTAATCCATATAATAGGATTCATAGTTGGTGAGACATAAATTACTTGTTTAAATGTGCATATATGTGCATACATGTCATAGCTAAAAGGTGTGTGTATTGTATATTCACCTTGAAGTCGATATTGAAGGAAAATTCATTTTATGACAATCTTGGAGGGTTAGGTCTCCTAAAACTTGAAATCTAAAATTTTAGGCACCCATGATTTTCCATGTGTATTATGCATCTACTAAGATTCTGTTTGGGTCATAGATTTGGGTTTTTTAATGGATTTGGGTTGAGATTTGAAAACCCAAATCCATGATTTAAACACAGCCCAAGAGATGGATTTCTGTCATATGAACTTGAAAGCTTAAAGTAAAATATTTATATTTGTGGTTTTCCATTTGGTTGGCTTATTAAGAAGGTGCTAATGTATGAATGGATTTGATATCTCTGTTGAGTTTGTGACACATTATTATTATTATTATTGCAAATCATTCTAGATAGTCTTCTACCATCTTTGAGTTTGAAAGTGAAATGCTTTCCTGTATCCTTTTAGGTTTCATAGTGGCAGCCTAAGAGACCTTGACACGAGCGCGGACATGGGACATGGAATTTTCACAAAAATTAAGATACGAACATGGGAGATACGAATTATTTATTTATTTTATATATATTTTTATTTGCTATGTATATGAATATTAAGTTAGGGCACAAAGATATGAGAAGCATCAATTTCCATATATTTACTTTGACCCCAAATCAGTTTTCTAAGAGACTTGTCTAGACATAGGACATGTGTCCGTGAAGTGTTCCCAACATGTCTTGCAAAAAATAATAATTAATAATTTGACAAGCCATATGATGTGTCTGATACTTAATAGCAGGAATCGTGGAAGGGACTAACGTTTCTGAGAAAGAAGCGCGATTTTGCGCTTCCAAGGAAGAATCGCATAAGAATCGCGCTTCTAATGCGAGAGAATCGCGATTAGGGCTGAGACCTTCTCTCATTGTCAATCTCGACTATCTTTGTCTCTCTCTCTTCTCTCAGTCTCAATCTCTTCGTCTCTCTTCGCCTCTGTTTGCTTCGTCTCTCTCTTCGTCTCCCTCTCTTCGTCTCTGATTGCTTCGTCTCTCTTCGTCTCCCTCTCTCGTCTCTGTTCTCCCTCTGTCTCTCGATCTATGTTCTCCTTCTCTCTCCCTCTCCGTTTTTATATTTGTTTTATATAATATAAATATAATTTATCATATATATATATAAAACATAATTTATTATATATAATATAATTTATAAATTATAATATTTATTATATATAATATAATTTGTCATAAACAATATAATTCTTCTGTCTAAAATAAAAAATTATTTATTAAAATTTATTATTTCTTAACTTTTTAACATATAATAAATAAAATAAATCATCTAATTATTTAAAAGAAATCTATTTAAATCATATATAATAAAAAAAAATTATAAAAATTATAAAATAAAAGATCTAATTTTTTATTTATTATTTATTTTAACATAATTTATTATTCATTATTTATTATAATAAATAAAATATAATTAATAAAAATAATACATAAGTGCTCATAATTTACGACTCCTCTAAGTGGCCATGTTCCCCCGCTCCCGCTCCCACTTCTGCTTCGTGCAACTAAGGTCTGATACATAAACATGCCACGTGTAAGGGTAAGGGTTCCACATGAGAAATGCATCCAACATGTACAAGAATGTCTAAATGGTTTGAGTTTACTCTATCACTATGCATGAGACCTTCATTTCATTCATAACAATTTTTGGTTGCAAATGCCATTCTATACTAAAAAAGTACAAAACAAACAAATGTTTTAAGAAATATGAAATCTAGTGATGTTGTGGTGTCCTTGGACATGAGAATTAGATAAATCCGACACCTAGACACATACTTGCACCTTACACCCATATCCGAGTTATCCATTATGCAATGATGATATGCCATACCATTTGTCTTTGATTAGTAGAATGCACCAGCATGAGTACTTAATACTTGTTCAAAAGTATATGAAAGTGATATAGTACTACATTTAGGTCAGTTTAGCATTGCAAGGTATGAAAATGATGTGGGCTTTATTTAGACAAACTTACATAGGCCACCATGATTGGGTGAACCTTAGGTTCTTTTATGTTTAAAGGATCATAGGACTGGATTGCTATTGAGAGTTTGATTTTGTGAATGGGAGTCGAAGCAAATTTGTGGTGGTGTATTGAATGGAAGTCAGCTAGGAAGCACGGATATAGATACGGGTACGATACGATACGGATACGGCGATCCGACAAAATTTGAAAAACTAGGATACGGGTACGGCGGGGATATGTTCATAAAAAATATTATTTTTACAATTTTTAGTAATGTAGCATACATAAAAATAAAACTTCAATTCAAATTCATTAATGTAGTTATCTTTTGGCATGAACATTAAAAAAAAAAAAAAAAAAAAAAAATTCATGAATTCAATTAAATTTCAACAATATAGCATCACCCATAACAACAACCATAATGCAATTCAAATTAAGGGGGGGAAAATTTACAAAATTCATTTATTTAATAATAAGTTTATTTATTTATTTGCTTATAAGAAATTAATTTAAACTAATTTACAAAGTTCAACTTATTTTAATTCTTTTAAACTAATAATCAAAAATTTTACAAATATAAAAGCTAATATATATATATATATATGATATCAAATGGGCCAAAAATATTACTGACAGAGTATACTTCTAAAAAAAAAATATATATATATACATATCAAATGGGGCCAGTCTACAGAGGTCCAAAGGGAAAGCGAGAGATAGAGCGAGAGGGAGAGATAGACCGAGAGAGGGAGAGAGTCAGATCGAAGGAGATCTGTCCATCCAGACCAGAGAGATCGAGCGAGAGGGAGAGGGAGAAAGAGAGAGTGAGATCGAGCGAGAGGGAGAGAGAGAGAGAGAGGGACGAACTTGATCGATCGACGATCTACTGTTCGACGAGACGACGAGCTGCTGTTTGATAGAGACGACGACGAGCTGAGCTGCTGATAGAGACGACGACGAGCTGCTGATAGAGACGACTCCTCTCCTCTCGTCTCCTCTTTGCTGCTGCTATCGTGACTAGGTAGGGTTTGGTTGATTTGTTTTTTTTTTGTTTTATTTTACCTATTTTGTTATTTTATAATTTAACCCCTGTTATATGTTTTTAAAATTATTTTTTTGCCCCGCCGTATCCTGAAAGTATCCCGACCGTATTCTTGAAGTATCCTCGTGTATCCCAAATGTATCCGAAATTTAAAAAATTTAAAAAAAAAAAAAAAATACTCTTTTTCCCATATCTGATACGTATCCCGCCGTATCGGGCGCGTATCCGTATCCGATACTTATCCGATACGCGTACGGAGGCCATTTCGGAGTATCCGTGCTTCATAGAAAGTCAGTATTAGTGACTGAAATTTGTTGAATGTATAGATGAGAAGGAGAAGAAGTTGCAGAACCGAGAGAGAGAGAGAGAGAGAGAGAGAGAAACAGCTGCTGTATATTATTGATTTAAAAACATAGGGTTTCTTCCTTACACAACTATTTATACTAATAAGAATAAGCCATAAAGACCAAACTACCCCTAACACTTAACACTCCCTCTCAAATTGGTGCAAAGATGTCTTTCATGCCCTACTTGCAACAAATAGGGTGAAAGACTTTACTACTAAGACTCTTAGTAAAAACGTCTGCCAGTTGATCTTCAGACTTAACAAAAGGCATACTTATCGCGGCCTTATTCAACTTCTCCTTAATGAAATGTCTGTCGATCTCAATATGTTTAGTTCGGTTATATTGAACAGGATTGTGTGCAATACTAATAGCAGCCTTGTTATCGCAATACAAAGTCATGAGATCATTACAATCAAGCCTTATATCACTCAACAAAGATTGAAGCCACATTAGTTTACATGTTCCATGTGCCATAGCCTTGTATTCAGCTTTAGTACTAGATCTGGATACTACCGCTTGCTTCTTACTATGTCATGTGACTAGATTTCCCCTTACAATGGCACACTAACTAGAGGTAGAGCGTCTGTCATCTATAGAGCCTGTCCAATCTGCATCTGTGAATGCTTCTAACCTCAAGTGACCATGATTAGAGAACAAAATTCATTTTCTAGGGGCAGATCTAAGATACCTCAAAATGCGATAAGCTGCATCCAAATGAGTTGCATGAAGGTCATGCATAAATTGACTCACTATCCCAACGGCATAGGCAATATCTGGACGAGTATGAGATAGATATATCAGTCTTCTCACAAGTCTTTGGTACCTTTCCTTCTTCACAAGCTGACCAACCCCATTACAAAAACGATGATTGGTCTCTATCAGTGAATTAGCTAGTCTGCAGCCCAATATGCCCGTTTTCTTAAGAAGATCTAGAATGTACTTCCTTTGAGAAATGAAAATGCCTTTATCAGATCTGGCAACTTCAATCCCAAAAAAGTATCTCAATGGACCAAGGTCTTTTATCTCAAATTCCTTGGCTAACTGCATCTTGAGATGGGTCACCTCCTCTTTATCATTACCTGTCACAACTATGTCATCCACATATACAATAAGCACTGTTACCTTATGTACATTGTGTTTGACAAACAAGGTGTGATCTGCATTGCTTTGTTGATACCCGAATCCCAGCATTGCCTTTAGGAATCTACCAAACTAGGCTCTAGGAGATTGTTTCAAACCGTACAAAGCCTTCTTCAATCTACAAACCTTTCCAACTGTAGACTCAGATGAGAATCCTGGAGGTACATCCATATATACCTCCTCCTCCAAATCCCTATGAAGAAAAGCATTCTTTACATCTAGTTGCTATAGAGGCCATCCCAAATTAGCAGCACATGAAACAATAGCTTGAATGGAATTCACCTTTGCTACCGGGGCAAAAGTTTCTTGATAGTCTATTCCATATGTCTGGGTAAATCCCTTGGCCACTAGTCTTGTTTTGTACCGTTCAATCGTTCCATCTACATTGTGCTTAATGGTGAACACCCACTAACATCCGATTGATTTTTTTCCCATTAGGAAGAAACACCAACTCCCAAGTGTTATTTTTACTCAAAGCTTGCATCTCTTTTACCATAACTACCTTCCACTTAGGATCATTGATGGCTTCTTTCTAACCCTACGGAATACACACAGAAGAAAGAGACGAAACAAAAGCACGATATGTAGAAGACAACGAATCATATGATACAAATTTAGAAATGGGGTGTTGAGTATAGGCTCCAACCCCCTTTCTGAGAGCAATAGGAAGACTCAAATTATCAGCAACAGGACGATCAACAACAGGTGAAGAAATGGGCTGAGGATCATTACCTGTAGAGTCAGTGGAAACTGGGTGTGGAATTGGCATAGGAGATGATGATTGACTTGGTGGCACAAGAGAAGTCTGCTCTTTCTGATGCCGTGAATAAGTCTTAAGATCAGCTTTGTACAAACGACCACCGATATCCGACTCCTCATCAACTGAACTTAGGCTCCCCCTCACCACAAATAATAGCCTGCTGATTAGGAAGAAAAAAAGACAACTCATGCTGATATGATGCCGTCTCATCCGCAATCTCATCTATACCACTCTCCCCCTGAGGAGATAGCGGAGGATAAGGAAAAAAGAAATCAGATTCACGGAAGGTGACATCTATACTAACATAGAGCTTATCAGTGTGAGGGTCATAGCATTTGTAGCCCTTCTGAGTAGTAGAATAACCAAGAAAGACACACCAGACAGTCTTAGGATCAAGCTTCCCACGAGTATGAGATTGAAGATGAACAAAACAGACACTACCAAAAACCCGAGTTGGAAGGAAAGAAGTGGGATAAGTCACAAGAAGAAGCTCAAGAGCAATTTGGAAGTGGAGGACACTAGAGGGCATACAGTTAATAAGGTAAGCCGTAGTAAGAACAACATTCCCCCCAAAAGACTTAGGAACGTTCATGGTAAACAAGAGAGAGGGACAACCTCAAAAAGGTGACCATTCTTGCGTTCAGCAACTCTATTTTTTTTAGGAGTGCCAACACAACTAGTCTGATAAAGAATGCCATGCTCCTTGAGGTATGCCCTGAAAGCTCCATCAACATATTTAGTCCCATTATCACTCCGAAGAATTTTGATAGTAGCATTGAAGAGATTGGATACCATTTTATGAAAACTTTTGAAGCATGAGAAAACATTTTTAGTGTGAAGTAAGTAAATCCAAGTCACACGAGAATAACAATCAATAAACGTGACAAACCACCGATAACCAGAGGTAGAAATCATAGGGGAAGGACTCCATACATCGGTATGAATAAGTATAAAAGGAAAAGTACTTCGTTTATTAATTGAAGGATAACAAGTACGTTTATGCTTAACAAGCTCACAAGCATTACAAACAAAGTTATTCCTAGGACAATCTCGAACTAATGAAGGAAAAAGTTTCTCTAAAATATTAAAGGAATGATGCCCCAAACGGCGATGCCACTGATAAAGGAGACGAAGGGGGGAGCCAGAAGTGCATTGAAGAGCCTGAGAGGACAAAGTTGATGCAAGAGGAATGGCATCCAGAAGTATAGTCCACCTTATACTCTACCATTGCCAATCATTTTTCCCGTAACTAGTTCCTGAAAGATACAATGAGTCAGGAAAAAGGTTACAGAGCAATTGAGAGCAGTAGTAAAGCTACTAACAAAAAGTACGTTAGTGGAAAAATTCGGAACATGAAGAACAGATGAAAGCGAAAGTAAAGAGGTGCAATGAACAGACTCCTTGTCGGAGATAGAAGATAAAGTGCCATCGGCCACTCTAACCTTATCTCGCCCAAAACTAGGTGAATAAGAATGGAAAAAACTAGAAGTACCCGTCATGTGATCGGTAGCACCGGAATCAATGATCCAAGGAGACAACGAAGAGGTACTTAGTGCACTAGCTGTGTGGGCAAAGTTGGAAGAGGCAGAAAAGGACGAAGCTAAGATAGATAAAGAATCAAGTCGAACCATCAAACGTCTGAGAGTGTGAAGCTCATCCTGGGAAATAGAACCAGCATCATCCGAGGCACTAGCAGTAGTCTTAGAAACATGGGCTTGAGGACGATACCACGACCACGACCACGACCACAGCCTCGAGTAGGCCGACCATGCGACTTCCAACAGTGTTCTTTATCATGTCTATCTTTCCTACAATAATCACACTTCAACCTATCTCGATCAACCAATGGACCCTTACTGCCACCTTGAGGCTGACGAGGCGGAGTATCACGTGAATTTGGGGCGGCAACCATCACTAACCGATCTTGAACAGGGACATACATCATAACACTACGATGACTCTCCTCCTGCTGAACCAGTGCATAAGCCTCACGCAATGTGGGAAACGGAGAGCGACCCAACACCTGAACCCGTATTTGATCATGC
>JAXFYN010000339.1:0-35735 GCA_036172215.1 Camellia granthamiana | reverse complement strand
CAACAACCAACAATCTTCATTTGATAAGACCTCAATGTCATGAAGTTCAATAGCTCCCATCATTCTTGCAACATCTCTGTTACGTGTAGTCACCACGACTTTACTCCCTTGGGCTCCATCACTGAAAGGTTTTTTCAAAACATTCCAGTCACTGTATTTTTTGTTCCAGACATCGTCTAAAACAATTAAGAACTTCCTTCCAGCCAAAGCCTTCTGCAATTGAACTTGAGCTTGATCCAAGTTATTAAAACTACATGTTTGGGAAGTCACTGAATCATAAATAGCTTTTGTTATTCTCAAAATGTCAAACTCATCTGATACACAAGCCCATGCTTTCAAATCGAAATGCTCCTTCACAGTTTCATCCTTGTACACCATCTGAGCTAGGGTGGTCTTGCCAATCCCACCCATACCCACAATGAGAATTACACCAACGTTGTTGTGACTTGGTTCATCCCCCTTCACGAGCAACTCAATTATCTTAGTCTGATCGTGTTCTCGGCCGTAAACACGAGGTTCATCAATTATAGATGTAGAGTCTGGTCTTTGCCAAGTCTTAGTAGGTGTGGTGGGTCCAACAATCTTAACCAAATTAAGTTTCGAATATTGTTCAAAACTATTGTGCAATCTGGTATTGATCTCCTCAATCTTGGACTTCATTTTGAAATTAAAGATAACATCTGTTGGCTTGAAATTAGGGATGAGGTTCCATACCTTGCTCGAACTAGCTTGGGACGGCTTTGCCTTGAGTTTGTGTCGCAAAGCTTTGGTGGCGAACTCATCCACTAAATCATCCAAATCATATGCCAGATCCTGGAGATCGTCGAGCCACAGGTTCACGGCTCGATCAGTGAGTTGCTTGTCCTCGGCGTCAATCAGAAGAGCTTCAATTTGAGACAGCATATTGGTCCAATTGGTCAGCTGGGCACCAATACCTTCAAAGGTTGGTAATTTGGAGGAGGCAAAAGAGGTCATCTTCTGAAACTGCAATTTGACCAAGCCAGAGAGAAAGATCTCTGCTATAGGCATTGTTTCCGATTACAGAAGGAAAAGAAAAAACCAACAGATCAGCGAAGCAAAGCAAAGAGGTGGTTGACTCTTTTTTCAGTGAAAAAAAAGCTTTTGCAGTCTCAAAAATGGCTATATTTTTGTGAGAAGAAGAAGAAATTGAGTGCTGAGAATAAGTCAAAAATGGAGTCCTCCTTTCATTGGCCCTCCTGTCTCTCTGCGAAAACAGCCTATAAATTAAAAAATAAAAATAAAAGAACCCAAATATAATATTGTTAGTAGAAGAACCCAATCACGTGCTCCTGTCTCTCTGCGAAAACAACATATAAATTAAAAAATAAAAATAAAAGGAACCCAAATATAATATTGATAGTAGAAGAACCCAATCACGTTTGTTAATATGTTTTCAAATGAATTCATCTCTATCATGGTTTTTCTCAGTTGGTAGAGGGTGGCTTAGAAGTTTTCCCATCTTTAACCAACAATATAGTTTTGGGATTTGGTTTATACGTTTTCAATTTTGTTGGAATTTGATTTTTTTTGATGTGATTTTTTTGTTACTATTGTTGAATATCGTTAGTCCCTATAATTTGTTTTAAATTTTATTTTGATCCTTCTAATTTGTACTTAATTTTTTATGTTTCAAATCTTAACAACATTTGATAGAGAGACCATCTTGTAACAAAATTTAAAATGTAAGGACCAAAATGTTTAAATTAAAATTACGATGACTAAACTGACACTTCACTTAAATTATAGAGACCAATGATTTAATGTATAGTTTAATTAAATTTTTTCTCTCTTTTGTAAGAGATAATTGGACAAGTATTCTAACGTGTAAAGTGATAGTCCTAAAAACACTAAATAATGAAAAATTTAAAAATACAAAAATGATCGGTTTAAATTATCAGAATGAAACTCGTAGCGAACTCCATGAGTCTGAACAACACTTTTCGATCCAAATCGAGGACTAAATTTATTTATTTATTATTATATTTGTGAATATTGGCCTAACAATCATAAAAAAAAAATTCTTTTGTACCGTAGTTTTTTTTTTGTTTTTTTGTTTTTTTGTTTTTTTTGGCCTTGATTTGATTTTGTTGTTTGTTTTATTTTCCTTGGGTTGCAGCCGGGCAACCTTGGATCTCCCTGGAATCAAGATAGGGAAAGTGATCATGTTTATTGGGTAAATTAAATTGTAGTTTTATATTTTGTCTTATATATCATTTTGATTCTCACTTTTTTAATTGATTTAATTTTGATTTTAATTTTAAATTTTGTATTATTTTGATTCAATTAATAACGTTAATTAGTGTTTTTGAAGTAAATTGTTGATGAGATGATAGAGATTGACTCACTTAGTTAAGAAAATTTATAATTTTGTTCCTGAAAGCATAACTCATTCTACGTATGTGCGCACTTCTCATAATTTTTTTTTTTTTTAAAAAAAGGTAAATGATTACAGTCAATTAAATTAAATTGAGACAATAAAAAAAATTTAAGATTAAAATTGAATTAATTAAAATTACAAAAGTCGAAATGACACTAAAACCAAACTATAAAAACTAGTGATAAAAATTTGCGCATATTTATTTTCTTATTGTAATGAATCTCAAAAGGCATAATTTTAAAAATTTGAGAAAGATCAAAGAGAATAGCATACAGGTTTTTTGCCCTTGAAACCCAGTCCAGCTCAAACTTGTTGGGCTTTTACCCAAACAAGGCTCAAATCCTAAACAAGTCAGCCCAAATGAGAATGGGTTTGGAATTGTGGGCCTTAAATTTGAAACTCAATCAGACCCAAGCTCATTGAGCCTTTACCTAAACCAAGCCCAAATCCTGGACACGTCAGTTGAAATGATACTAGGCCTAGAATTGGGGCCTTAAAATTGAAACCCAACCCAGCCCAAGCTCATTGGGCTTTTACCTAAACAAAGCCCAAATCCTAGACTGGCCAGCCCAAGTGAGACTGGGCCATGAATTTGAAACCCAACCTGGCCCAAGCTCAGGTTAGACAGAGCCTAGAATTGAACCTTGAACTTGAAACCCAACCAGGCCCAAGCTCATTCGCCGTTACACAAATAAAGCCCAAATCCTAGACATACCAGCACAAGTAAGATTGGGCCTGAATTTGAAACCCAGCCCAGCCCAGCCCACAAAAAATTATAATAAAAAAAAAGTGAAGAAAATTTATTTAAAAAGAGACTAAAATCTTGGGCTAAGCCTAGAGGCCAGGCCACGAGCCCATAGAGAGAGCCTATTTTGGCCCACTCAACAGTCCACCATGCGAGCTCACCTAGGCTTAAGGTTTTGGCCCGCAGCCCAATGAAAGAGGCATCACACATTTTTAACTTTTTACACCAAACAAGCCCATTATCATGTTGCGGAAGAATGGACCATAAAATAATTGCGCTAATCTCTCCCATGAGCAAAAATGAACACCTTTCGGGTTTTAGGTTTGCCTTGATAACCATTTGAAACATGATGAGTCGCTTGAAAGAAGAAAATAAATAAATCAGTTTGATTTACTTTCAAATTTTAAATTTCTTATCAAAATCTTAGCGCACACAATATTTTATCATTTACTTTCACCAACATCAATTCGTGCGGCAAACTGGTCGATGTCGGTCCTATTTTGTTGTTTTGTAGTCCTAAGAATTGAGACCTGCATAAAAATAGATGAATAAAACAAATAAGTTTCGTGTAAGTAAAAATTAAACACATAATTAAGTAAAAAATTAAACACGTAATTAGGTTTGAATTGCGGCATGCTTGCTCGTTTCGTGTAATCAACAAAAAAATCGATAAATGTAAACCAACATAATATAACATGATATGGACACAAAAAGGCAAAAAAAGGAAGAACCGAACAGGACAAACTACAAACTGTTATATGTCACCATTACAATTATGACTGATACAAAATGAACAATTTAAATACGAAATGCAAATCTCTTCTAGTCAGCTTATGATATGCTCTTATATAAAATATTTGTTCAATTATAAAACAAGAAATCATTAAATATAACAAATGTTAACAAACATTTCACACCTAATTAATACACAATGTATTAGTTTACTCTCAATGAGATGACTCGCCATTAAATGTCATCTGCAGAGATCAACTGAACTCAATGTGATCTTAAAATTTGATCTAAATATATCAATTAAAGAAGAAAATTCATATGCTAGGCTTTGAAATATTGCTTAAAACATATTATAATACCTTAGGCCGCTCCATAGAGCTTTCAAAATAACCCATTCCAACAGACAGGGAATTGTAGGCTGCTGCAATCTCTATAGCTTTCAGCTTAAGTGAAGTCCCAGGAAGCTAAATAGGAAACAAACAAATAATAAGTCATTTTTTTTTCCTTCAAAAGAACCATTAAGGTTGAGGGTCGGGAGCTCTCACTGATATACGAGCCTCGGCATGATCAACTAGAGTTCCGGCAGTTTTATCAGTACCGTGTTGGCTACTATCTTACATAACAGAGCGTAAAACTTTCATGCAAGCAGGGCCCGAACCAGCCAGCGACCTGTGCAACAAAAATAATAACCATGTTAGATTCACAAGCTGGGGGTATACATAAATGGAAACAAAGAATATGATTTTTGTAGGTTTAACACAAAATTAAATAATGAAGACTAAATACATAGAAGAAAGCACTAAACTAGACAAAAATCACAAAAACACGAAGATGTTTACAAAAATATCCCAGTATTAAACTAGCCTCATACCAAGAAAATAATGTTCCTTATAGTAAAAGATAATTAAAATTGTACGTTTCTAAGATACAATTTTCTTTTTGTTTTTTTTTTTATTCTGTTAGTATTTCCCAAAATAAAATAAAATAATATTTTTGAATAACGAGGATACATATAAGTGATGATGAGACATAGCACTCCTGAGCAGCAAATCCTTTCATTAAATACTCTCCAGCACCACTAACCAACCAACTATAAATGGAGCCCCAAACGGGCCTTTTGAGGATGCCTAACAATCGGAGCCATACATTGCTAATCCCACACATCCACTTATCTGTTAAAAATATTTGAAGAATAAATTTCAAGTTTAACTGAATAATGATCCATTTTAGAAATGATGTCATGCAAATTTCAACTTTTAGGTGTGAATTGTGATCAACAAAGGCATCAAATCTAAATAAAAGACAAGCCAGAAAAGCATTGAAAATGAAAATGAAAATGAAAATGATGCCAAATAGGCCCTTAGAAACTTGGTTAACTTCGTCAAATGAACTGGCTACCCAATAACCACTTCAAGGTTTCATTCACTACCATGAAAAGCATTTCTTTTGCGTGGTTGTTGGGAATTTGGGAGGACAAAATGTCATAGTGGAACTGATTTCTTTTTTTTTTTTAAAAATCAAAGCCTCTGAATCCCCCTCCTCTCTCTCTCTCTCTTTCACACACACACAACTTCATACACCAAAGCCCCTACCAAACTGTCAATGGCCACCAATCAACTCCTCCCACAGAACACCAATTCGACCACCATCGCCATACTTGGGTTAATTAAATAAGAACAGTAGAAAAATAATGATACAATTTAAGGAATTGAGACAAATAATATAGAAACTCTTTGCATATATAACAAGAAAATGCCACAAAAATAAAGCAGATAATCACCTTCAGTGCAATGCCACGACTTGAAGCTCCAGATGCTATATGTCCTTTAGTGTCAACACAAATAACCCCAACAGTCCATAATGCAGTCATCTTCTGGCACATTCAACGTACATAATTGACCATGATCCCCATTTGTCTTCAAATGATCATATGGTAGAACTTCTGTTTGTGGAACACATGCAAAAACATTCATAAATTCAAAACAAACTTTAATAAAACAGCACAACCATAAAATAGAGAGAGAGAAGATAAAGTAATTGACATACTCATCACTGTAACATATTTAGTTGTGAATACCAAAAAAAACCAATTGACATATTTAGCATGATCATCCTTTTCTCTCAAAACATATTTTCATGAAACAAGTAATTGACATATTCAGCAAGGGTAAATTACACTTTACCCCCCTCAACTATTGTCCCGTATCACTTTACCCCTGAACTAAATATTGTAACACTTAACCCCCCTCATCTACTATTTTTTTAAAATTTATTTGGAAGTGCTCTTCTACTTTTTTTTTTTTTTTAACTGATGAAATAGAACATAATTTAATGTACATAAATACAAGTGGGTAACAGGATTATCCGCAAGAGGATCCATGTCTGTATCGAGCATGTTCAGCATTCAAGGTGCACCGAGGACTTCAAATTGAGGAAAAAGAACAATGATAAACAGAAGGCAGAGGCAAGGCCAGAGGTGAAGTCATAAGCACAAAAAGGCAGCCAGAGGGCCCTAAACCTGGTTTCATGGTGGAAGGTGCCACCTTGGAAACTGTTACGCCGATACCCTATGACACGGTGAACGATCTTAAGGGTGGCTACTAGGGTTGTTCGTTATTGCATTATGTCATGCTTATTAAAATTAATATTGCATGGAAGTTTTTTGTTTTTAGTAAATTTTTTGAATATTTAAGTTATTTTATTTTTTAGATACACATAATTTTTTTGAGCAATATAAATAATTTAGATACATTTTGTTATTTGTTTTTAAAAAAATTAACCAAATACAAACAAAAATGAAAATTTAGTATATTCTTGTATTTTTTTTATACATTCAATGAATTTTTAAAAGAGCAATGCTTGGTAGCCCGGATATGAGGTTGGCTTGAATGGCCCGAAATTCACCTTGCCGGTCGTCCGGGAGGACGTCCGGAGCGGTCGTCTGGCGAGGAGGTTGACAACCGTGGTCAACAAAGGTGACAACCGCGGTAGACCAATCTTTCACCCGGTCGTCCATGCGGATGACCGGCCAACACCCATTCAAGCCCCTCCAATTCGAGCTACCCATGCTTTTTCCTTTTTAAAATAATTTTGTACATATTTTATACTTTTTAAGTATATCAAGATTAAGTAGATTGAGAAATTAAAAAAGGGGGTAAATTATACATATATCCCTTGAGACTTGTTAAAATATGAATTGCTTCCTGAATTTTTAATTTCATAACAGGTGGTCTTTTTATTAATAAATTACTAATCTATTAATAATTTTTAATGATGTCAAAAATATATTTTAATCAATAATGTAATTAATTTTATTATTGTATAAGAGAATAGAAAAAATTATATAATAGTTTTGGAATATCATTTCGCTAGGAAAACAATTAAAAATTATATTTTTTAACTAATTTTATCAAATAAAAAATTATTATAAGGAGGTATATGTAATTTTATAAATCACAATGGATAATTTGTATTTTAAATATATTTTTAGGAGATGTATTTGTAACTTGTTTAAAAAAAAATTGATTTACTACTTTGAATCAATTTGATCAATTACAGCTGGCTTTTTGTTTATTAAATTTATTTATTATTTTATTTTTTGAGCTAGGCTTAGCTTGTATATTTTTCCTTTTCTACAATGTGGTCTAAAATACAGGCGGACAGGTCCCAGCGTTCCGGCCCATACGAGGGCTCCAAACCATAGCCTTTTACCAAACCTTAGCATTTTAATTTGTTTCATCCAGAGCCATCTTGTGGTGGTTTCAACTCCAACAATACAAGTCTGACTTCGAATTTGTTTTTTAATTTGGCATAATATAATTTGAATATTAAACTATCAATTTAAATTAAACTCGAATAATACCAACTCGAATTTTATTACTAATATTTATTAAATTATATTATAACGTAATAAATTTTACTATTCCGTATACACAAAGTATTTTCATATTAAGTGTCGTGTATTGTATTTATTTATTGATTTATCTTTTGAGTTTTTAAAAGTAAAATACATTAATTTACGATAAACATAAACATAATTTATTGTGTTTGAATTTGAATCACCCATATCCCAAATCATTAGAGTTAAACTCATACTCAAATTTGTTTACACCAATTTAGGGAGTTTGGATTTAGGTCAAACTCGAACTTTAACAAATCATTACATACTTTAGATCGAGTTTAAACATATCATCAACCAACTACTTACACTTTAGATCGAGTTTAAACATATCATCAACCAACTACTTTGTATTTGAATTTGGCTAACTCAAACCCACTTTGAGTTTCACCTAAATTAGATTTCTTCAAACAAGTTCAGATAAAAGTTAGGATTATGATCTCTCTATACATGGAATGAACTTTAAGCTTTCGTTTGGGATGAACTTTTTTAACTTGTGTTTGAGATGATAATTGGCTTTTTTTAAGTTGATTTGATGGTTGTGAAAGAAAAAATGAAATAATTATGATTTGAATGTAATATTTTATCTTACTAGGCAAAATATTTATTGGTTTATTAGTCCCAACTTTACATGCTAAACATACCCCTTAACCAACCAATTTGTATTTGAATTTTGACAACTCAAACCTTCTCTGAATTCTTTGAGTTAAACCCAAATTTGTTTGGGGTGTGCAAAAAAAAGTCACATTTTTATTTTATTTTCTCTTTAATAACTTTTTTGTCATTTTTTTGTATTTTTTGGTCTATCTTGTGCAGACTAGGCTAAAATTTTTTTAAAATATTTATATTTAATAAGTCAAAATAAGCAAAAAAGACTACTATTTTTATCTTATTTTTGTCTTTTCTATTTTTTCATTTTTTTTTTTTGTTTTGTCAAATTGAATTCCGAAACCACCGTAGAATTTTTTAAGCAAGTTTCAATCGAGAAGTTGGACTCCGACTCAAATATAGATACACCTCTCTGTAAACATGGGCTGGGCTTCAACGGATCCACCTGGACCGGCCCAATTAATAGGTTTCGCCTATTAGGCTATCTCCAATAGTTCACCAGATGCATCACCAAATTTAAATTTGGTGAAAAAGTACACATTTTTTTGCTCCAACGGTTTTATCAAAACAATATCAAATTGAGAACGCCCCAAAATTTTCACCAAACTGAAGTTCTCTTGCACATTTCAGCAATTTATTGTGTATATCCGTTGAGTGTGGACCCACCGTACGACCGGTTGGCTATCCTCCCGGATGACCACCTCAAACAAAATTTTGTGAAAATTTTACACTAGGAGGCTGTGTTACATGGATTCGGCACTTTGGGGCAAAGTACCCGTGTCGACACGACACGACACGGGCGCGGGTGTGGGATCTGTGTCGGATTCGGCTGTTCTCTCTCGGACACGGCTCTTTACAGACATCAAAAGAAATGAAAGAGGAGAGAGCAAGAGAGAACCTGGTTGAAATTGATCCAATGGAAGTTGAAGATCGACGATCTCCAGTCAAAGCTCCATCCGGTCGATCCAATCGAAGATCGAAGCTCCATTAGTCGATTGAACAGTCGAACACCCCCAGACGACTCTCTCTCGCTTTCTCTCTCTCTCTCGCGATCGCAATCGTGATCGATCGATCGATCGCTTCCTTCGCTTCGCTTCGCTTCTCTCTCTCTCTCTCTCTCTCTCTCTCTCTCTCTCGTCCCTCTCTCTGATTCACATCTATATTCATATATATCTATATAAAATAATAATAGTTAATAACTATTATTATAATAACTATAATAATAACAATTATTATTATATATTATATAATAATTATTGTATAACATATAATATATTTATAAGATAATATATACTTATATATATTAATAATAAATAAATAAATAAAAACATATATGTAAAATAATTATTTGTTATTTATATAATATAACTCATCTTAATAACTATATTTAAAAAATATATACATATTTAACGTATCCCCGTGCCCGTATCCAAATTTGGATACATATCCACGTATCCTTAATTTTTAATTTTGAAGTGTCCGACCCCTAGATACGCACCCGCACCCGCACCCGATACTCGTACCGGCGTCCGTGTAACATAGCTAGGAGGTCAACCCCCCAATCGACCACCTCTGTATCTTTTTTTGAGGAAACAAACTCGGTGAGGAAAAAACGTGAAGGCCAAACCGTTCAACAGATGAATGATAGGAAAGAGATGTAAATGGAATTTTTATTCTTTGGTTCCAACTTGATGGTTCCTCCACTAGTCTCTGCAGTAGTCAACAACCTATGGAGCCCAATGTGTAAAAAAATGAAAACCCCCCTAACCAATCCTAATTGTTGTGTTTCCCATTTGATTTCTTTGAAACTGTTTGAGGGTCTGCATTTCTTTTCATTACATTTCCAAAAGTGTGAATGAAAATTATTGATTCAACTCGTCTTATCTGGTTTTGATTTCAATTCCAATTCTCAAAACAAACAGAGTAGTGACAAGCAAAGAGGAATAAAACTTGAAATATACGAAAACAATTCTAAAAACAACATCAAGGGGTTTTGGTTGGGATCTGAATACCGAAGATGTTTCTAACCAAGACCCATTTTACCCTTACAAAAATCATGAAAATTTAAAATCAGGTGATGTTTCTGCGTGTGGAAAAAAAAAATTTCATTTTCCTTGCCCGCTTGGCCGGCCGGTCATCTCCCCGAACGTCCACTGTCTTTTGATGAAAGCTACAGTGCACCGTTGGAGCAGCTGATATTAGATCAAGGAACTCGCCTTTCTTTTACTCAGATTTGATGAAAAAAATGGTGAACTGTTGGAGATGCTCTTAGTAGAGCTAAACAGCTTCACAATCAAAACCCTAAAAACGCATCTCTCATCATTCTTCAGAGCACAGAGAGTATAGAGATTTAGAGAGAGAGAGAGAGAAGATGCCGGCTGGACATGGATTAAGGTCGAGGACGAGAGATCTGTTCTCTTGAGGGTTCCGCAAGAAGGGCACAATTAATCTGTCGACATATTTTCGCACTTACCACATCGGGGAGTATGTCAATGTTGAATGTGTTTAATGTAAATGTAAAAACTCCACCAAGTGTGGTAGGTGGATGATAGTGTGTTAGGTTTAGTGCTATAGGTGAGTGGTAAGTGAGTGCTATATGTAGTGCTCCATTTAGTTTAGTGAGTGCTTCATTAAATTAGTTTAGTGCTCCACTAATTTGATTACTCCATTGTATCATATTCTCTCTATAAAAGAGAGTTCATTCTCTTCATTGTAAACATATCAATCAATAGTGTAAACACATTAATTTCCTACATGGTATCAGAGCTATAGGTTAAGCTCCTAGTGTTCTTCGCCTTCTGGCGGGCGGCAACCTTTCCTTGGCCGTCCGCCGGACCTCAACCTACTCCGCTGCCACATTTCTTGCTGTCATGAACAAAGTCTTCAAGATTGGTGAGCTTGCCGAGAGCAACAGCCATATGATGCATGCCATCGTTGAGAGAGACACCAGCAACAGTGTCGATGAGAGACTGTTGAAGCTGTTCTAATCCCTGAGTAAGAGCCTCCTCTGAAGATCCTACTCCATCTGAGACAGCTTTATCCTACTTGTCTCCAGCTGCTGTACATATTCCTTTTTTTTTCTGATTCGGCTCTTCCTTGCTGCTTCTCTGTTCTGCGCCAAACTGTCCCAGAGCCTATCCAAACTGTCTGTACCAGATGGGGTACTGATCCTTTCAGCTTAGGTTCTTACTCTAATGTCGCAGGTGGGGCATCAGGAGATGACTATGATATCTTAGCAGAGAATGTAGGAGATGGAAGAGTTTTCTTTGCAGGGGAGGCAACTACTAGGCGCTACCCTGCAACTATGCATGGAGCCTTTCTGAGTGGGCTAAGAGAAGCTGCCAATATGGCTGCCAATATGGCTCACTATGCTACTGGCTCACTATGCTACTGTCAGAGCCTTGAAGCAAAAAATAGAAAAGAATCCATCAAAAAATGCACACTCTTGTGCTTCCCTTCTTGCAGATTTATTCAGAGAACCTGATTTGGAATTTGGGAGTTTTTTCTGTAATTTTTGGTAACAATGCTGCAGATTCTCAATCTACAGCAGTTTTAAGGGTGACATTTAGTGGCCCACGAAAGAAAAATCAAGTGCTCTCTCTGATGTTGAACCTCCAGGTCCTTTCCTCTTTTCTGGGGTGTGTTTGGCAGCTTGTTGAGACTCTGATAATCCAGTTCTAGGGCCATCACTTGCCATCTCTAGTTGTTGTTGTTGCTGCTGCTGCTGCTGTTGTTGTGGCATCTGGGCATTCCTCGGATCAAAACTCTGATGATCTGAAGATGCTTTTCTACTCATAGGAGATTCTGGTTCCAGATGTGCCTCAACCTTACTTGGAAGCGTGTTCACTGCTGATCCTGAGTCAGTACTAGTCTCTCCTCCTGCTTTTGAACTTCCTATTGGGGTTTGATGATGGAATCTCAGAGGCCATGCAGGGACCATTTCCCAAGTAGCTGCAGGAGGAGGCCTGCTCGCTGTAAAACAAAGATGATTTAGCTTCATCATTATTATTGATCTTAACTTCTTGATTACTGAAACTTAAAGGAGGATTATTAGTAATCCCATGAAGAAGTGAATATGGGATATGGTGGTTTGAAGGTCCTGTGTCTGACATTAAACCAGTCAATCCAACTCTATGACTCGCCATTCAAACCATGATTCTCATGCTTATGCAGTAATTTTTCTATGGAATTCTTGAGAGACAATAGTTCTCGTCTTACCTTATCAACTTAGCCTTTACCAAGGTGCTGGGGACATGGCGGTGGATGCTTGGAGTTGCTGGACTTCCAGCTCTGTTGCAGTTCATATTGATGCTGCAATTCCTTTTGGTGGCTATAAGATGAGTGGTATTGGCAGAGAAAAGGGAATCTACAGCCTTAATAATTATTTGCAGGGTTTAACAAAACCAAACAAACACTCATTGTATTCATAACAGGGTTCAAACCCGATCACCATTTTACAAAAAAAAAAAAAAAAAAAAAAAACACAAACACAAACACAAACACAAAAAACCGGCCTCACTTCTTCGCCTCTTCAGCTGTTCTCTTCTTCTTGCCTTTGTCTTGGGCGTCCCTTGCCGGTGCTGCCTCCGTGTTTCCCACACCGCCGAGCACGTTCACTTCCCGTTGCTCCTCAACTGTCACATATGGCGGCCCTCCAAATCTGAGCATCACGGTGGCCTTCCGCTTCAGTTCCTTGTTTTCTGCCTTCAGCACACATATCTCTGCTCGGGCATCCGTATACATGCTCTGGAGCAGAGCCAGTTGGGCTTTTACCTGCTGCACCTCATTTGTTCTACTCTGAAGCCGGTGCGACAGGTTGTTGACCGCCGTCATTGTCTCAACACATGACTTCAGAGTATAATGATTCGCCTCAATATCCGATTGTGCAGCCATTCTTTGCTCCACAGACAGCATCGGAAAGTTCAAAGGCGCAAAACCAGGGGGGCTAGGCCCAGGGGCGCTTGGTTGAGGTTCAAGGGCCATATTCTGGGTTGTGGCCTCGTTGAGGTCAGGAAAGAGGGTAAGACCACGGGACGAAGAGGCTATATTCTGGGGAGCAGAACGGGAAGAAGAAGCCATTTTCTGGGCAACAGAGTGACACAGTATATCTCTCAACAAAATGAAGAGTTTTTTCAAAGGATTTTTTCAGCAGATGTTTTGTTCTGCCTAAGCAGCAGCCTCGCCTTGGTATAAATAGGCAAGGCAGACACGCGTATCACGCGCCTCTCAACGCTAGACGACAAATCGGCGCGCTTTTTGATGGCTCGACTTTTGATGGCAGTCGGGCACACCTTTTGATGGCACGCCTTTTGATGGCTCGCCTTTTGATGGCTCGACTTTTGATGGCTGTCGGGCACACCTTTTGATGGCACGCCTTTTGATAAGATTGGGCACGCCTTTTAAGGGTCCGACAAGACTCTGTAAACTGTCCCGACATTGATTCCGGTTAGCTTCTATATGGGTCCGACAAGACTCTGTAAACTGTCCCGACATTGATTCCGGTTAGCTCCTATATGGGTCCGACAAGACTCGGTAAACTGTTCCGACATTGATTTCGGTTCTCTACTACAGCGGTCCGACATGACCCAGTAAACTGTTTTTCTACAACGGTCCGACATGACCCAGTAAACTGTTTTTTCCAACGGTCCGACATGACCCAGTAAACTGTTTTCTACAACGGTCCGACATGACCCCGTAAACTGTTTTCTACAACGGTCCAACATGACCCCATAAACTGTTTTCTACATCGGTCCGATATGACCCCATAAACTATCTTCTACAACGGTCCGACATGACCCCATAAACTGTCTTCTACAACGGTCTGACACGACCATACAGTGTCTCCTATCCACTTTTATTTTATTTGTCATTTTATTTTTCCTGTTTTGTTACTTTCTCTCCAAACTCAAGTTGGTTAGTTCCTATCCCCCTTGAGTTTGAGGGGGGCTGTTGAATGTGTTTAATGTAAATGTAAAAACTCCACCAAGTGTGGTAGGTGGATGATAGTGTGTTAGGTTTAGTGCTATAGGTGAGTGGTAAGTGAGTGCTATATGTAGTGCTCCATTTAGTTTAGTGAGTGCTTCATTAAATTAGTTTAGTGCTCCACTAATTTGATTACTCCATTGTATCATATTCTCTCTATAAAAGAGAGTTCATTCTCTTCATTGTAAACATATCAATCAATAGTGTAAACACATTAATTTCCTACAGTCAACATCAAGGTTAACGGCGCTATTCACAAGGGCCTGCCCCACAAGTTCTACCATGGCCGCACTGGTCAAGAATGGAACGTTACCAAGCGCGCCATCGGTGTTGATATATATATGTACTTTAATATGTTTTTATGTATTGGATTTTGTAAATCTGTGTTTGCTCTTAAGGTGTTTGATGATTTGCTTGTGTTTAAATAATGGAGGTATCATCTGGGTTTTTCTTAGTTTTGTGTATTTATATCAGAATATATAAACATCTGTTTCTGCTCTAAAGGTGTTCGATGATTTGCTTGTGTTGAAATGTTGGAGGTATCATTTTTTTTTTTTTTTTTATTACAAATTTCGTTGTATATATATATATAAATAAGCGTAGTATGTGTTCATATATTGGTTGTTGTAAATCTGTTTCTGCTCTAAAGATATTTGATGATTTGCTTTTGTTGAAATGGAGGAGTAATCATCTGTGGTTTTGTTAGTTTGTGGATTTATATCAGAAAAACAGTAGTTATTTTGTGTGTTTCCGATCTGAAGGTGTTCGATGGTTTGCTTGGGTTAAAATTTTAGAATATTCATCTGGGTTCTCTTTAGTTTTGTGGATTTATATTTGAAAAACAAGTGTTTTTTGAATCATCCGATTAAGAATTTTTTGTTTGTAGATGATACAATCAGTTGGTATGTGATCTGAAGGTGTTAAATGATTTACTTGTTCTGAAGGTGTTACATGATTTGCTTGTGTTGAAATGGTGGAGCAATCATCTAGGTTTGTTTTACTTAGCTTTGTGCATTTTTATCGAAAAAACAAGTGTCTTTTTGTGTAATTTGATTAAGAATGTGGTTTTTAGGTGATATAGTTAATTTGGTATATGTTGAAATGGTGATATAGTTGAATGGTATTTGACAATTTGCTTGTTTCGAAATGGTGGAGTAATCATCAGGTTTTCCATAGTTTTGTGTATTTATAGCAGAGAAACAAGTGTCATTTTTATGTCAGTTGATTCAGAGTATTTGGTTTTTAAATTGGCGTATGTAAATGCTTTTTTATTAGCTGGGTTATTTTGCGTTTGATATGGATGTGTGATGGGTTTGATCCCTCTTTTCAGGCTGTGGTTGGTTCTTGGAGTTGTGGAGGATTAGTGAAGGGGAAACTACCCATTTTTTACATCCACAAATCCAATATCCAAACACAGTTAGTTTTATGACACAGTTTTAGGCTTTTCAATTGCTCATTAGCCTTCTATTTTTGTGTCAGACTATTCTAATTGAATTTTTTTGGAAGCGTATTTTTTTTATTTGGTTTTTTAACTGATGAAATAGAACATAATGGAAGTTATGGGGTATTATTTATCAAAAAAATAAATGGAAGTTATGGTGTACATAAATACAGGGGGGTAACAGGATCATCCGCAAGAGCATCCATGTGCGCATCAAACATGTGCAGCCTTCAAGGGTGCACCAAGGACTTTAAATTGAGGAAAAAGAAGAATGATAAGCTGAAGGCAGAGGTAAGGCAAGGGGTGAAGTTATCAGCACCAAGAGGCAGCCAGAGGGTCCTAAACCCGGTTTTATGGTTGAAGGAGCGACGCTAGAGACTGTCACTCCCATACCTTATGATGTGGTTAACGATCTAAAGGGTGGCTACTAGAGAGTGCCTCTTTGTTTCATTTTATGTGCTACTGACTACAATTTTGATGTGTTTTTGAATACTATATAGAAGTACTTTATTTTTTTGTTTTTGTTTTTTTTTAAGTGAATTTTTAAAAATAATTTATGTTAAATTTTTTTTTTTTTTTTTTTGAGATATGCGTAATCTAATTTGGATGCACTTTCAAAGTATAATATTTGTGAATTTTATAAAAAAAATACAAAAAAATTAGTATATTTTTTGTATTTAGTTATATACAATAATTTTTTTAAGATTTTTGTATAAATTTTATATTTTTTAAGTATATTAAGTTTAAGTAAATCTAAAGACTAAGAATGTTGATTAAAATATTTAAAAAATATCTGATAATATGAATTGAAAAATTTAGAAAATTGTTTTTGAAAATTTCAAATCAAACAGAGTGACACTTCAATCAATTTGGTGAATTACAGCTGGATTTTCTTTATTAAATTTATTTATTATTTTAGTTTTTGAGCTAGGCTTAGATAACCTTGGAATTCTTGTTTTTTTTTTCTTCTTTTGTACAATGCTATCAACAACACACCCTAAAACAAGACATCTATTCCTTCCAAGGAATTCCTAAAATCACCATTAGGAATTCCTTAAAATCATTCATGCTGCCTACAATAGTTTTTAGTTTAGAATGGTAGAACATATTTCATTTTGTGTGGATTTCTCAAAGCATAATTTTAGTGTCCAAAATATGATGTACAAATCTCACACTACCTTCAGACTGGAAGAACGATGAAAACATTACAAAGGAAAAAGGAGGACAACGGGGTATATAATATTTCAAAGAGATGTAAACATTACGAAGGAAAAAGGAGGACAACAAGGCATATAACATTGCAAAGAGATGTACAATGCCTACACCACCCTTGATGCATCAACAATGTAGTTAGCATGGCAGAGGTTGATAATCATGGTCTTTGATGCTTGACACAAATTAGGGTTACAAGTTTAGGTCATGTATGCTAGGCTTTCACAAACCATGGTTTCTCCTTGTTTGATGCGTGACACAAACCAAGGATACAAGTTTAAGCTATCTATAGTTTCATGGAGCGGCAACTTGATTGAAGCTTGGAATGACCCAATTTTCTCAAGTCACTAAGCTTGTTCACATTGTTTTTGTTGGAATAATTCTACATAAGTGAATAATAAAAAAGTACGAAGAATGTTCATGCCAGATAAAGCATATTGAAAGTATCCTTATTTGTTGATATTTATATTATTTTTCACTAGTAATGTTAAATTTGCTCTCGTTTGGTAGAGCTTATAAGCTCACTTTTTTTGGATTATTAAAAAAAATTGTTGGTCTAACAAAATGCCAAAGTTGTGGGCTGGATTGAGGGGCATTGTCTCTAGGCACAATCCGAATCAGGCAAAGAGTTTCAGCCCATTATTAATTAGGGTCCCAAACCCTAACATTTTCATTCATCTCTCTTCGGCAGACACCTTAGGCTGTTTCAGCTCCAATAACATGAATCTAATTAATTTTATTTTTTAATATTTTTTATAAAAGAATTTGACAATATAATTTTTAATTTGGATGGGGTTTGGATTAAACTTGTCGACTTGAATTAATTCGGACAATACTTATGCAAGGGTTCTCACAAACTATTATATTAATATTTGGATTAAATTTTACTCTTTAATACACGAACAAAATTTCATATTAGAGTTTTGTATTTTGTAATTTTTGAGATTTTTATTATAGTTTTTAAAGGTGAAATATATCAGTTTAAGATAAACATTTTTTTTTTTTTTTGATATTTGAATTTGTGCAACCCAAGTATACCCCAAAGTTATTTAAGCTAAACTCAAACTTGAACTTGTCCAAACAAGTTGAGAGAGAGATTGGTGTCAATCTCAGACTCAAATTTCAATTGATCTCTCCATACTTCAAATTGAGTCTAGACATTCCCTCAACCAATCAATTTATATTTGAATTTGGACAATTTAAACTTATATGGAATTCTTCGAGTTAAACCCAAATTTAAGATTCTTTAAGCTGTGTTTCTCAAATCTCTCAATTAAACATAGCTTTAGTGTCCATTTGAAAACTTTGTATTTTAGTAATTTTTTAGCTTTTTTGATTTTTTTATGAAGTTAAAAAAAGGGTTAATTACACTTTAACCCTCTATGGTTTGACGGAAAAACACAGAACCTTTATAATTTTATTTAACACTGAGGGGTTGTTTGACATCCCTTATATTAGTATATTTTTTTATCTTTTTATTTTTTTAGGTCATATCACCTCACTACTTTTCTGCACATCTTTTAATAAAAAATTTAAAAATATATTTATTTAGACCATCACAAACAATCTCTTAAATTCCCTAGATATTTTACATCCAGTTGTTTGATTTGACCACTAGACTTGGTCTCTCTCTCTCTCTCTCTCTCTCTCTCTCTCTCTCTCTTTAAAGCTCACCTCCCATGGCAACTCTAGCCCCAACCCTCAACTTCGAGTCTGGATCCTCTCCTTGGACTCTGTCCTTGGGTTCCTACTTGCAACAGTGGAGATACACCCAAACAGATCCAACGGTCCAAACCTGACTAATAAAAAAAAAAATTTAAATAAATTGAAAATGAAATTTTCCCATGCAAAGCTATACATACCAGGTTATACACATTTGACCTCACTCTCACTTAGCCTCACCTTCACCCCTTTCCCTCCACTGAACCCAGCCTCACCAGCGACCCACTCCCGACGACGACCCACTCTCGACGACGACGACCCAGTCCTGAAACCCAACCCATTGAGGTGGATTGATTCTCTCTGCTTCACAAACCAAAGCCCTCACGCTATTCTCCTTCATCTCACCGGCGACCCACTCCCCAAACCTAACCCATTACTTTGCCCTCATTCTCTCTGCCCTCACTTTCGCAAACTAGAGTTTCCCTGTGAGCAAACCAATTCCTGTAGCTTCAAACACCCAACATATGAGTCCGACGTCAATCATCCACAGGTTAGTCTTCATTGTCTCTATAATTGAATATTTCAACTTCATTTGTTTGATACATGAAAACAATCAAGTGATATAATTTTTGCCTGTTGGTAATGGTTGTTGATATCCTTGGTCTTGACATACATAATTTTTGCCTGTTGGTAATGGTTCTCCTTGGTCTTGACATACATAAGTTCAAGAAATTGATGTTTGTATGTCAATAAATTAACTGAACTAAAAATTTATGTTTGTACGTCAATTTCATTATCCTATTAAACCATGATCCAACCAATATAAACACTTCAAACGATATTTCAATAACGGAACTGATGCACTGAGAATTTTGCTGGATTCACATAATAATTATTCAAAAATTAGTTTTTATATTTTGTTAGTTTGACAAATATAAACACTAAAAAGATATTTTCAATTTTTTCAGAAATTATTTGTACCATATAAAAGATAAAATCATGTGAAAAAGATGTAGTTGATCCTGGTAAATATGATGAAGGCTTGTTGAATTGGGTTGGCCTTTTTTTGTATTGGTTTTATGCAAAGCCATAGTTTCAGTCAACATTCAAGTAATCTTCACTTTTATCATGACCTCAACCCATGCCTGTTTTGACTTACTCTTCATTTTTCTCACAATGATTAAGGATGGAATTGTTTATTTTTTATTTTTTATTTTTTTATGTAGCAGATATAACTTATATGACTTATTTTGTAGCTAACATTTGATTTATATGGCTTTTCAGTTGCATTTTGACATGGATATGGAACCAGAGAATAATTGTGCTTGGAAGCCAAACAAGCAAATAACATTTGATTCAGAACAAGGTGCATATGATTTTTATAATGCATATATGGAGGAAGAATGAGGTTTAGCATAAGGAGGGATTATTGTAGCAAGAACAAGTTCACTAACCAACTTATTTCTAGAATTTTGGTTTGCAACAAGGAGGGATTTCGGAAGGTTGACAAGCGAGACCCATTGACAAAAAACCCTAGAGCTGAAATTAGAACTGGTTTTGAGGCTCGATTTTATGTTAAATTATATTGTTATTACATTTTATGTACATCGAGTTTGCCCCTTTGTTCTGTCCATTGTGTGTTTTTAATATATATATTTTTTTTTTTTTGGAAAATTCAATTTGCCTCATTGCTTTAGTTGCTGAATTTACTGTTGTGTTTTGTTTTGTTTTTTTGTTTTTTTGTTTTAGGCTATCGACAAGCACAAAGAGGTGGAACGCACTGGAAATTTTAGTTATAGCAGCTCATAAATGAAAGTTTCTTCCTTAATGTTGCTAAAAAAGTTGTTGAAACTGTTGCTGTTCATGTTGTTGAAAATGTTGCTCATAACTGAATTTTTTTATTTATTTTTTTTTTTTTTTTTTTAATGTTGCTGAAAATGTTGTGTGAAAATTTGCTGCTGTGTGTTTTTAATGTTGTTGATGCTGTTGTGACATAAGATGTTTTTAGGTGACAATGTACATTTAGTATTGAACAGTCCATGTAACATTGACCAGAGTTATATCTTGGCTTGTATTTACAATTTGGACAAACTTCATCCTTTCTTTTGTTGATCTTTGAATGGACGAATTTTATGTGCACTTATACCATGTCTATATATTCTTTCTTTTTTTTGTTGGTTACATATGTCTATATATTCTTTCAGATATAAGAAATTAGGTGCAACAAAGGGGTTTCCACCTGACTTGGTTACCTATAATGTTATCGTGGATGGATTGTGTAAAGTGGGCAATTTGGAAGAAGCATATGAGTTGTTGCAAAAGATGGTTCGGGATGGTCTCTTGCCTGCTCATGTAACATATACCAGGATTATTCACACTGTTTTGGTGTTCAATCACATAAAATGACATAGATTGGCGTTCATTCTTGTATAATTTGCTTGTATTTTTATTTTTATTTTTTTGAAAAAAAAAAATGTTGGAGTTTGTTTATGGGGGTGATACTAATTTTTCTTTCATTAGTGCTGTGGGCAGATTTCATGTTAAATTGAGTGGCTGATTTCGTATTACTCTAGACGGATTGGTGTTCATGTACCACCTTCACAGATGTAGATTTGGGCCAAGTAACATTGAACCAAATAGCATGGAGACACCGAAAACATGCGTGCATGTGACTTTTTTCATAGGCATTTCCTGGATCAATTGATAAGCATTGGCCTAACAGCATCAATCAATACACACTTACCATCACACATTACAAGTTCTATAATCATATAATCATAAAATCCATAACTAAATTCATCAAATTTCCATTCATCAGAACCATCTAAAATCATTCCATCCATTCATCAAAGCCAAAATGCTACAAACAATACAAACAATCCCACAACTAAGGATCACAGCCACATTTTTCGAAAATTGATAAAGACATCTATAGCATATCACACACATCCTGACATTATATTGTTCGTCGAGTGAACTGCAATATGATTCTTTAATGTTTGTGCAAGTCTAATCCCTCCTGAATGTCTCTCTTTGATTTTTAAAATTGGTAAGTGTATTGATTTTACCAGATAAAAACGTTTACTACTATTTTATAATCTTCCTTTTTATTTATTAATGGAATTGTTTATTTTTCCTGTCGGAATAAACTCTGCCCAACACAATCACAATATTTTTGGAAAGTAGTACAAATTGGGTCTATTTGGTCATATAGTTCTTACACTAATTTGAGAATTGTCATGCTGGCTTGGGAATTAGTTTAGCTAGCCATATTTTCTTTGCTGGTTGCATCTATTTTTACCTGGGAAAGGTAGAAGGTCTTAAGTACTATAGGTTTGAAAAACAATTAACAAGTACGAGATCCAAGTTGAGTTACATTAAGTAGTTTGCATAATTAGAGTTGGTTTCCCATGTCAAGATCAAGCTAGGTTGTCATAACTCAAAGAGAGAGAGATAGTCCCACAATTTACAAATTGATGACCACAGAATCAAGCAAAGTATGACCGAGATGTAGTTATAGCTTTCAAATTGACAGAAAAATTAAAGATACTTTAATCAGAAGGATGTTACAAATGCCAAAAGACAACTGACCTGAAAAACAAGCTTCTTTTAGGGGAATTCAAACTCAAAAAAGGGCATAGAAGTGTTGGGTCCAAGGTGTCTGCACGATTAGTTGCAATTATATCAACTTAATTGACATAAAATTAGCCAATGATACAGTAATACATAGGAGTTGGTTGCATAAGTTGAAACCAACTTAGTTGGTTGCTTAAGTTGTCTGCCATATGTTAGCCAATTAAAGCTGAAACCATAATTTAAATCCACCCAAAACAGGAGGTGTAATACATATGAGTTGGTTGCTTAAGTTGACAGCTGCCCCAAAAGCTTGTCTTTGGGTAAACTAATATATTTTGATATTTATTCTTTCAGTGAAAAGTAGAACAACTTTAATGGCATTGATGATTCATGTTGATATGGCTTAAACTTTGCACTAAAACTAACCTTTGTTTTCTCTGTGCCATGAAAACTAGTTACAGTGTTGAATAGAAAAGGGTGCTAGTAATGATACAGAGAGTCAACTTTTGCTTATTGTGGGAACATGATCATCTTAGGGCATCTACAGCTATTTTACACAATTTGAGTAAAAATCACTTAAATCTGTATCAATTTCACAAAATTCATAATAACTAGGTAATGACTACACCTCATATCTCTGCTATCTTCTTGTAATACTTGCATTTTTTTAAGTATAGATAATTGCCTAGTACACATCATAATCAAAATCCACAAATTCATAGCACTACAAATAATCAAGTCAAGAAAACCCAAATCAAAGACCTAATTTTTGCCTGTTGGAATCCCAAATCAAAGCCCTAATTTTGAAATTTCAATTCTATTCTCTCAATCACAACCTTAACTTTTTAATCTGAATTTAAAATTAGATTTCCGAGTTTAGAGGACGAACCTGGTTCATCTATGGCCTGAGAACCCGTTCTTCTCAACAAATTTCTTTGCTCCAGCCGATGGTGGTCGCAGTGGATAACGCCCTGTGTCTCTCTTTGAGTCTACTCCCTACTTGGTCGACTGTGTATTTGGTGAGATGGGTTCGGTGAGGTGGAGGAGAAGATGAGGTGAGGTGGACAGTGGGCTATGGTTCGCGAAGCAGAGAAGATGAGGGCTAGAGCGGTGGGTTGGGTTTCAGAGTGGGTCGCCGTCGTCCAGAGTGGGCCGCCGGTGAGGATGGGTTCGGTGGAGGAGAAGATCGTGAGCGTGAGAGTGAGGTCGAGTAAGAGTGAGGTCAAAAGCAGTCGAGGGCACACGCATCGCAAACTCAGAAAAAGTTATATTATGTTATATATTTTTTAATAATATATATGTATCATGAGTATAATATATGTATTGTAATATAACATCTGATTTTAATATATTTCATAAATAAAATTCAAAAATTACAATATAATGTATAATATATGTATTGTAATATAACATATAAATTTTGAAATTTTTTTTATAATAATAATGAACAAAATTAAATTATAAAAATAAAAAAATAAACAATCATTGATGTGATTTTATATAAATAAATAAATAATCACTAAGATGTGCTCTCAAGTTTAAATTTTGGAAAGATTGACTAAGAAGAGTGATATTACTTAACAAAATTTATAGTAAAAAAATAAATAAATAAACAAAGTTTCTATGATTGAGAATATAATAAATTCAAGACTCTTGAACAACTAAAGAATTTATACGAAAGAAAATAAACAAAATAAACAAATTCAAAACTCTTAAACAATTATAGAATTTATTTTTATTTTTTTTTAAAACAAACAGAATTTATACCCAAAAAAACTTTAAAATAATAAACAATCATTGAGAATATTTAAAACATAAACAAACCTATTAATTCTAGTTATTTTTTAAAAACAGAATTTATAGTTTAGAATAATAATGAACAAAAATTTATATGAAAAAAAATTACTAAACAAAAATTTCAATCACTGAGAATATAAAAATTAATGAGTTTTAGATCATTTACTTTCAAAGAGGAATAGTAACCTTGTTTGTATGCCATAATTGTAAAAAAAAAAAAAAAAAGTAAAAAATTCATAAAAAGAGTTCAAGAGAAGGAGAATTGGTTCATCACAATTTTTATGATACATCATAATAAAGTAATAAAAATTTAAAAAAAAATTGAGATAAACTGAAGAAAAGAGTTTCAATTAAAAAGAAATTGAGAGAGAACTGGAGGAAGGGAAAAAAATTTACAATACTCAATTCATGTTCTACATACTAATAATATAAAAAATAAATAAAATACCTAATAATGCTAGTTTTTATACTTTTGCTTGAAGCTTAACAGAATGCAGAGACATGTGAGATGAAAAAACAAACTTGACTTTCGCCCTTGACTTTCGCCATTGACGTTAAAGCCCAACTTCATAGTCAAACCACCACAAACTACCGTTCAATTAAACCATTATCACAAAATTGACACCAATTGTAAATAAATAAATATTCAGAAAATTAAATATTCTAAGAATGTGATTGACAATGATTTTACCGGGGAGAAGAAAATGAAAATTCCATGAAGTGTAATATGAAGGACACATGGGATGAAAATGTGTTTGTGGGGTGAAAAGGTGGGAACAGTTAGAAAAGGAGAATCAGATTGGTTGAGATGAAAACGTGGGAGTGAAAGTTTAGAGTTGTGCAGGGTGAGATGTGTGAGGGAATGTGGTGTGTAAGGAATGTGGTTGTATTTATTATTATTATTATTATTATTATTATTAATTTACAGGTGGCAAAAGCTTCAAGAGACTAAATTAGGGCTTCACTTAATATAATAGTATAGATGTATAGCTCTGGGCAGGAAAATTTCATTTTCAATTTGTTTTAATTTTTTTTTATTAACCATATCTAGACCATTGAATCTGTTTGGGTGTATCTCTATCGTTGCAAATAGGAACCCAAGAAAAGAATCCAAGGAGAGAATTTGGATTCCTCAACTTTTGGAGAGTCCTCTTTGAATCCAAACGAATCATCAAAGCCCACTCTTGCCACTTCCTCGCCTTCAAAGTTCTCTTTCTCTTCACCATCTCTTTCTCTATCATCATCTACCTAACTTTCCAAATCACTTTCTCTCAATCCCAACCCAAACACATCTGAATCCTCCCCTCCCACCCAACCCAAATCTCTGATTACTCTCTCTACATCCTAGCTCTCCCCCTCATCTTCATCCTCTTTGTCTCTCTATTCTCTCTCTACACAATTAGCACACTGTGACTGAACATAATAAGTAACTGGTTAGACTGAAATTCTGAATTGATTGCATGAGTATACTGTTTTAAACGCATTTCTATCTATTTGATTACTTAATTGACCTGTTCATGTTTTAATTTCGTATAGCGAATTGGAGGCCTTATCGGCGGCCGAATCAGAAATTGATTGGTATTTTATGCTAGTTAGAATTTATGTGATTTTATGGTAGGTTTAATTTAAATTTGATTTGGAATGATCAAATTAGATCAAATAATGTTAAATTATATTAGATGGCTTATTTACCAAAATGCCATTAAGTGGACTTTGCTAGACCAATTGTTTAGTCTTGGTTTACATGTGTTGGCATCACTCTTCATCACTCTTTTGAGGCCATAGCCGTGTGAGAGAGAGAGGGAAAGTAGGAGAAAACTTAGCTCATCAAGAATTTGGCTTGGATACTTAGAAGATTTGAAGAATTCATTGCATAATTGAGCTTCTACCCTTGAAATTGAGGACCTAAGGTAGAGAATTCATCTTCTCCATTGTGAATTTGAGTTACTTCTTGCATGGTTCTTGGTGGATTAGAGTTTAGAGTCAAGATTTGGTTCAAAATGTTGAATTGAGTGGTAATCCATGCATGCATGTTTACATTCTTGAATTTTGAGGTTGTTTTCTTAGAATCCTCACATGCATGTCCATATTTGGGTTATAGTTCATGAATTCATCATGTTTTTCCATCAAATTGCCAATTTAATCTTGATTTGAAGTGTTGGAATTTAAAGGAGATCTTGCATGTTGTGTTCATGTTTTGTACTTGACATTTGGGTTGAAATTGTATTCAATTGTCTCACTTTTGGGCCTTGATTTTATCAATTGATTTACAAAACATGTTAAATTGTTGGTTTTCAAGTGTTTTCCAGAAAATGGGCCCAAAAGGGTGAGTTTTAAGGTGTTGAATGCTTGGTTTGAGCTTTGAAGGCAAATTTGGAAATTCCAGAATTTGGCTTCCTCGCTCGAGCGAAGGATTCCACACTCCAACGACCATCGTTTGTTCAGAGCTCCGCTCGAGCGAAGGAATGATGGCTCGAGCGTAAATTGCAAGCTCTCAGGTTTTTGGTGCACGTAGACGCACGCTCGAGCGAGAGAACCTACGCTCGAGCAAGGACTGTGTCTCACGCTCGAGCGAGCGTCGAGCGAAAATTTTCAACATCCAGCACTTTTTGCATTTTTACAGACCGCTCGAGCGAGGAAGTCCATGCTCGAGTAACCCTGTAACAACCCTCACTTTACTCTAGTCATGTTTGCATATATTACATGATCTTGCTTGATATGTTGCATTTGCAACCCTTGACTTGTCTTGTATAAGTGTTACTTGCATGCTATGTTTCTTGCTTGGTGTAAGTTTTAGCCGAGGTCATCTTGAGTCTAGGTCTCTCCTTTGATACTCTTACACTTAGAACCATCTTGGGATCTCTTTGGTTGACCTCCACTCGCTTCCTGACATATTGGCCGAGATGTCATTATCCAGGCCGAGATGTGTATTATCTGGGCCGAGATGTTATCCTTGAACCCAAGTGATCTTGTTCCTAGACTGGTATGACCTAGACCGAGGTATGGCACATCTAGGCCGAGGTGTGGCACAGCTAGGTCAAGTGTTGTCCTTCTTAGCCGAGATCATTGAGACCTTACTTGCCGAAGTCTCGTTCTTAGCCAAGATTGTTACTTGCCGGAGTACCCTTGTCACCTAGCTTGTTGAACACACTTTGTCATAGTCTTGTCTTTTCAATCAGTCACCTTTTTTAGTCGAACCAACCAACCGTTGCCACGTGTCCGGGCTGAGTGTTAAGTCAGCCGGCAAGCCTAAAAATGTATCATTTTGTATCATATCTTTGTTCTTGAGGAGAGAGAAGCTCTAGGAGAGGAAGAAGGAGTTTTGAGTGAGAAAGTACACTTCCAAGCTTGATCGTTGAAGTTCAAACCGTTAGATTTGAGTTTTGAGGTTAGAATCTTAGTCTACTCTTGTTGTTCTTATTGATCATCTAGCTGCATTACATGATCGAACATGTTCTGTGTGCCATGCATTGATTTAAAGTTGGTTTTAAAAAGAGAAAATAGTGTTCATGTGTTCTTGAATAAAAGTCTTGTCTTGATCCGAAGGCTTGCATCAAGATTCATGTTTTTGTGTTTGTCTTCATAAGATCTTCGAGTATGGGTACCCAGGTCCATGTTTTCAAACTCATAGCATGAATTCTCAGATTTTGTAATAGCAAGTTGTGATTGAGCATTCATGTTTTTCATAATCTTCATGCTCATGTTCTTTATGTTCTTCAGCAGAGGGAAATCCAGATTTTCTCGACTTCATTACCTTGAATGTGGCCATCGGGACCTCACCTCGACGAGGAGGTGTGGGACCTCGGCCAAGACCTGGTTGATGCCCAGCATATTTCCTCGAGATGAGAAACAGTGTTTTGTTTTGATTTAGCTTAGTTTTGAAGAATGCCGATATCATTTGTATGCATGTGAAACTTGTTTAATAGTGCATTCAATAAACTTGCCATGTGTTTGTAGGACTTGGACTTGCCTCGACCCCGACGTTTGAAGAACTATGTGAGTGGTATTTTTAATAAAGATATGTTATAAAGCTTTGATAAAACCTTGTTTTGCCTCGTTCGGAAAGTATTTGTAAGCATGAATGATTATTCCTAGTTGCAATAAAAATTATCTTGTTTCGATGACATTCTTGGAAGTCCGTACGTGCTAAGGGACTATAAGCATTTGTAGCACAACCTTTGGAAGTCCGTACGTGCTAGGGGACTCTAAGCATTTGTAGCACAAGTCCTTAGTGTCCGGGGACTATAATGCAACGACACCATTGATTTGAGATATCTCCCTTGTCTTGTCTTGTCTTGTCTTGCCTTGCCACCGACGGTTTTACCGCGTGGTTTTGTTTGTCCGGAATGTCATCCCTTGTACTATATTGATGCTAGTAAGCATCTCTTGAAACTTTGAAAGATTTGATAGATGGACTTGGTTCATCCTTTGACTTTGTACTGGATATATGTTATGTATTGTTTTGTCAAAATCTTGAATGTCAGTCATGCAAACCCCTTTATTATTTATACCATTCACTGAGTATCCAAGCTCACCCTCTCTATATATATGTAGGTGATGAGCAGGACGGCGACGACGCCTAGATATGTTTTGCCGATGTGTTTTGGATTCGTGTTTTACGACATCTTGAAGATCATGCTTCTTGGCTTATAGTTAAATTCTTTTATATATGTCGGCTAGAGAAGCCTTTTGATCAAGATGTATTTTGCACCTTACTTTGTTTGTATCTAAGTGGTAAAGCTATGTAAAGATATATGTCATTTCATTTTATCTACGCACAGCTCTTATGGACTAATTAGATTTGTATATATTGCTTCCGCACTTGTAAGCCCCATATGTATACTCTGATTGTGTGTGAATCCTTGTAAGTTGGCCTTTGGTAATCTTGGATTACTGGCCATCATGGCACCATTCTACTAGGGGCGGGATGGGGTCGTGACAGACCCCACTATTTGACAAGCTCGCTCAAGTGAAGAAAGCCATGCTCGAGCGAGACCCCTGTTTTCTGAAAATTTTGAAAAGTGTTTTAAAGTACATCTTTGCATCCTCATTTCATTCTAGGCATTCCTAAGCCTAGTTTAAGGCATCTTAATGAGGATATTGATGTAGAACCACACCGAGTCAAGATAGGGACTAAGTCATTGACTCCCAAGTGTGTAACTTAGTGTGTGTTCATTCTATAACTGTGTAGGGTTGGCATCCGATGACGCTCACTAGCCTATCTGTAGCCCAGTACTTTGTGAGTAACAATGTTGTAAAGATATGTTCAATTATGAATATTTTCTGAATGATCAACTATTCTGTTTATTGAAACGTTATTATTTAATGAATGAATGTTTGTCCTATTTGTAAACTGTATTCGTGGCATCCATAGCAATTTACTGTTACTGTACTGTTACTGCTACTGTCACAGAGATCTCTGTCGGTTCCCATGTTGGAACCATTACTGTTTACTGTTATGATGGCCATCAACTGACTGCTCGGTCTGTTAAGACCTACTGTACTGTTTGTTATTAGATGTACCACATATAACTGATATGACTGATTTGTTACTGAAAGGGGCATTCATTCTTAACCTCTTTACGCATTTGTTATTCACTGGGCTTTAGCTCACTGTTTATATTTATATGTAGATGTCCAGGCACCGGATCGGAGTTAAGAGCGTTGGGTCAGCTCCCTTTTTGTCAAGCCAACCATCGCGCCTCACTTCGAGGTTCCATGTCAGTCCAAGCCAGGGCTTTTTGGGGTGTCTCAGTTCACCATTTTGCTTCTGTTCTGTAATACTGTATAAGTCTTGTACTATACTGTGCTAATTAGGGATTTGGTCTCTAACCTGAATGTTGTACATATGGTGTATATATGTCTTGCGTATGAATGTGAATATGTTACAGCAAAGTATTTTTGCATACAGACTGTCACAGCTCATTGGACCTATTTTATTACTGTTTTGGCTTCCGCTAGCCCCTGTACTCTGTATTACTGTATTTACTGTTAAGCAGGTCTTCGGTAATCACGGATTACTGGCCGGTTACGATGCTAAACCCATAGGGGCGAGTTTGGGTCGTGACACCTACAACACTTACCACGACTTGTACGGTAGACCCGTCAAATTCGCCTCCGCCATCATATCCCTATTATACTCCTTCTTCCCCTTCACCATCACAGCCAGGGGTGTGCGCGGTGCGGTTCGAACGGTTTGAGAGTAAAATTACAAATCGAATGGCGGGTTACCGGATTAGCGGATTGACAAATTGCGGTTTGGGTGGTTTTTGGCGGATTGGCAGATTGAAGAATATTCTAACTAATCATTATACATTTGTATAATATATAACACTAATTTGTATAATATTTTTTAGATATATAACACAAAGTAATTTTACATAATATGTTTCATATATATAACCACTAATTTGTAATAAATTTCATATTTTAAATATTTTTCACACTCATTTTTACATTGATATTTCATTGAAAGTTAAAAAATATATATCTATTAACTTTAACGGAGCAGAGTGGTTCGGTTGACGAATTATAAATTTTAAAGTTTAAACCGCGGTTAGCAGTTAGAGCGGTGCGGATTGATGCGGATCGGTGCGGTTTTAGCGAATTTGGCGGTATTTTGCACAACCCTAATAACAAGAGTCGTCTCTTAAATCGTCGTCTTTATAGTTTTTGCCTCTTTTGTGATTTTGGTGCCCCAATAGGTTAAGATTCTAAGGTCTGATGTTGATTACAATTCGAATTCTTTTCTGGATTTTTGTGTTGTGGTTTCAGTGATTTTGTTATTGGTTTTAGTTCATTTGCAAGTGAATTGGGAATTGGCGTATGTGATAGTCGTGGTGGAATCGAAATGGGGGCTCGAGCCATTGCGGCGGAAGACGTATTTGATGAAGGGGATGATGTCACGACCCGCTCCCCGTACCCAAGGGTTAAGCATTGTGATGGCCAGTAACTGAAGTTACCTACGGCCAATTCTTGAACAAATAAATAAACACAAGCGGAAGAAATATTTAAATGAGGGTACCAAAATAATCATCGAAACTTCTATTTTTATTACAAAATTATTGACCAAAAAGGTCGATATTTACATAGAAAAATATCATAAAAGTGTTGTGTGTGTCTATTCCACAGCCCCGCATCTAAGACTTTCCAAAGACTATTTCTGAATTGCATTGGTTCCTGAAAATTGGTAAACAACTATAAGCACATGGCAGAGTGAGAAATATTATACCAAGAGTATAAGGGACACGAAATAACTATGGATAGTTAGTTAGGCCAAAACATTTACATAACTCAGTTTGGTAAAATAATCCTTTAAGTAGCAAAACCTGGTAAACAAATCATTTAAGTGGCAGAAACTGCTCATTTAAGTAGCAGAATTGAAATACAGAAATTATGTAAGTAAATGAACATAACCACGGTACTGAACAGAACAGAACAGAGGTCACAGGAGTGACAATCAGAACAGAGGTACGGATTCAAGAGGTGGCTCGTACGGATTCTAGAGGTGGCTCCCACAATAGTGTAGCACTTAGCTCCGCACAGCACTTTGGTCCGTACAGAACGGAGGTACTGATTCAAGAGGTGGCTCCCACAAGAGTGTAACACCAAGCCCCGCACAGAACAGAGGTTAATGGATCAGAGGGCCACAAAGTAACCAAACAGAGGCCAATGGTTATTTAAGTCCCCCAAGGCGTGGGACTCCCGTGGTGGTACTTACAAAACATAATTGTATATAAGGTCATAGCCAAATATTCTTTAAAATATAAACAAACATATCCATGGGTTTCCTTTTAGGCAAATAGGGTTCAGAAATAAAACCACGTAACTGAAATATTTATAAAACATAACTTTTATTAATATACTAATAAAACATAACTTGTATAAAACAGATTTTGGTAAGTCAAAATATACGTAAAATACATTTTGGTGAGTCAAGGTATAATATAACTCACTTTAACTTTAATACCTTACTCTTTCTTTCCACTATCACAGACCCTTTCAGCTTCCACTATTTTTTCCTTTCTTTCATTTCTTTCTTTTTTCTTTTCTTTCCTTTCTTTTCCTTTCTTCAGGTGAAACGCCTTCTCCCTTTTATAGGGAGGAGAGATGCGTACGTGGCCTCCACGTGGCTAGACGTCGCTTTCGCTCAGATTTAATTCATAATTATATAGATTCATTCTTATCCTTAATAGATATTTAAGATAATTACCCTTTGACCCAATATTTTAATATAATTAGATAAATAATTTAATTTCTAATTAAATTAGACTTTATCGTATACCAACAGAAAATAAATTATTTATTTTACTACCACACCCATTATTATTATTATTATTATTATTATTATTATTATTATCATTATTTATATTTTGACCCCTAAACTTTTAATTGTTTTACAAAATTACACATAATAATATATAATAAATTATATATTTTCCTAACTGTGATTAAATAATATTAGTATAAATTCTACAGAATAATTAAAAATCTGAGTTGTTACAGATGAGACCAATTTCGTTGTATCTTACATTGTTTTTTAGGGCTATGATTAGGGTTTTTGTGTGGGATTGCTTGGGGACTTTCTTGGGTAGCTTCAGTGATATGTAGAAGAGCTTATCTTTTGTTCTTCAGATTGTGATGGGTTCAAGTATTGTGGCTATGTTTTTGCTTCAAAATTTGGCTTCTAATACTATGTTGTATATGTATTGCAAGGCTTTGCATGGTGAACTAGCTGGAGGAAATTGAAGTTCACATGAGATCTCTCTCCACAGTAACATAGTTTTGGAGCATTTGTGCTTGAAGGTCTAGTTTGAGAAGAAAATGAAGAAGCCAAAATTTGGAAAATCTTGGGTTGTGTTTGGTTGTGCTTTCCAAAGGTATTTTTACCCTCATATTTGCGTTTTACGTTTGGATATAGGTTTCAAAATATAACTCCACCACACAGTTCAAAATGCAACTTTACTTCCCGCTTGGCAGATTTCTCTACTTCCTCTTCTCCACTCTGAAAAGCTTCTAAACGTACATATTCTCTCTCTCTCTCTCTCTCTCTCTCTCTCTCTCTCTCTTCAGTCTTTTCCATTTCTAAAAAGCTTTATGTGCAAAGAAATTTAAAGCTGAAGATCACAACTGAAGATTCTTTACGGGTCGTCTTCCTCTCTTTGAACTGAATTGTGACTTTCAAATCTAAACCATACCTGTGAACCCCCTTCCCATCTATAAATTCGCATCCACCAGCTCCCACAAATCAACTGAGTTTCACTTTGTGCATTGTGGATGATTCACCCTCTGGGCAACAAAACAATGACAACGAAGAGGTAAAGTAAATCACAAATTTCTCTATGTACAACTCACTGATTTCCTACTTCATCCCCAAATTTATTTGTCTCAGGCCAAATTTGTGAAACGTATTCTCGAATCAGATGGCTACCGAAAAAGCGCACATCCACCCACTCTACCCACTACATCACTGATGACAACTATTCTACTCCTACTGCTCTGGTACGTATATCCTTCAATCGATCTGCTATAGAATAGCTAAGAAATAGAAATGGCTTCTCTGTCCAAACGATGCTGACCGGTCATCCACCAGGACAACTGGCAGGTCATCCCCCTAGTTTTCCGGTCGGTTGACCGCCATGCCACCACTCCCACTCTGGGTCAACCGCCACTCACTCATTTGCTGCTTCTCTTCTTCTGCTCTCTTTTTGCTTATTGTGTATTGTGTACACTTCATATAAAACACTCTTTCACAATGGATTTGCAATGAATATTCTACTTTTTCTTGTTCATTTGTTTTTTCCAACACTCTTTAACAACTTCAATTAATTAATCTTTTATTCGAACAAAAATTGTATGAAGATGACTCTTGCATTGATTCTGAAAACTTAAGTTATATGATAAATTATGCTTAGGACTTATCTTGTTATTTTTCAATATCCACTTCAGATTAGTTTAGATATAAATTGTGTTTTGTTAGATGGATAGCAACAATTCAGATGATAATCAGGACACAAGAATGTGGAGCTCCATAATTGAAATGAAGGTAATAAACATGTTGAGAGAAGAGATAAAAAAAAAAACCCAAACAAAAAGTTGTAGTACTGTGTGGACAATTAGGCATTAGAATCATTTTGCAACTGAGTTACAAAATCAGTATGGGTTCTGATACACACCAAAACAGGTGAGACAAAAATATCAGCGACTGAAAGCCGATTACCAAACTTTCAAGCAACTTTAGGTACAGACCGGTCTGGGATAGGATCCCATTGTAGGAACGGTTATTGCACCTGATGATTTTTAGGATAAGATATTGAATTAACCTGTACTCTTTTCAAAATTTTTTTTTTTTTTGTAAAATTTTGTCACATTTATAATATGCTTATTTGCAAAATTTTCAATTAGAGGTAAGCAACAAAAAATGTAAAGAAATTCAAGACGAAAGGATTTAAGTATTTTCATGAAATCACCGAAATTGTTGAAAACTGCTATGCCACAGGGGCATTGGCCCATGCATCCACATAAGGAGCCCCTGACTCTGATAAAGATGATGAAATGCTTAACAAGTTTTGGTCATTTGGAGCTAATGGGAGTAATGCGGCTGAACCCATTGCTGTTGACTCACTCGGCGATGAGTATATGGAACCATCTAAGGCCAAAAATCATAGGAGGGGACCTACAAATAGCTAGAGTGACAGTGGTCGTTCTAAAAGGTCACGGTCAAGTGGATTTGATGATGTCTGCGTAGCTTTCACTACCTACGTACAAGCAAAAATGAAACAGTCTCGTACACGATCAACAGACACGGAGGCTGTAAGTGCAGGTGGTGATGACTATTCCCTTGATGTATGTCAAGATACCTTGCTAGAGCTTGGGGACATACCACCGGCCTAGTATGTTAGGGCATTGACACTATTCAAAGACAAGGAATGATAGAGATTTTTTATACGTATACGATCCTAGCTTTGTAGTCAACAAAGAAGTTGTGGCTTGATGGAGTTTGCGGTTCTCTTTGTGGTTGTGCAACATGACTTGATGATTTTTGTTTTTTTTTTTTTTGGCACTTGATGACATGTTGGTTTTTATCCGTCTTTGTATGTTTATTTTTATATTTTTGTGACATTATTTTTATTTTATATTTAAATGTGATTTTATTTTTCTGCGTTCATTCATGTCCATTTTCTTCATTCTGCTTCAACTTTCAATTTTGCATACAACATACAATATGCATTAGTATGTATGACAAGATGAGTAAATATGAATATGTTTTTTCTTCACATGCATATTTCTATTTAGTTCGATAAATGACTAAGGCCGACAAATTAATAACAGTGGTTAATTTCAGTTTAATCAATAATGGTAATAGTTATCATGTTGTTAATCATTTATTATAATTCTGCTTTTATTGTCATGTAGCCGAAACAATATGTCATCCGACACAAAAAATAATATAGTGGTAGGCTCATCAGAGGAGGATGAGGTTATTGAAGATTTTATGGACTTTTTGATGATTGCTTTTATGAATAAACATATGAATGCGTCAAGCAGCAGAAGACTGCAGTGAACTTGTCCATTCAAAAGTGATGATTACATCTTCAGTTTATTAAATGACCACCCTGAAACAATGATGGACATCATGCGAATGGATGCCCAAACATTCATTTTATTGAAAGACACCTTACTT
>JAXFYN010000338.1:0-247334 GCA_036172215.1 Camellia granthamiana | reverse complement strand
CTAACACCCCTGTGAAGCTAGAAGATAGTGGAAAATCTCAAGTGAAGCTTGAGGAGTGACGTAGGCCGAGTTGAAGCCTAACCACTATAAATTTGTTTGCCTCTCTCTCCCTTATCTCTTTATTTTATTCTAAATTGCCATAGCTATATTTCACATTTTTACTGTGCTAAAATCATTAACTGACATAATTGTTCAGACACTTGTTTTAATTATTTTTATTTCATTAATTATATTTATCTATTGTGTTAGTCATAATTTTTATTGGGGTATTATTAATTTTAATTGTAAAAACCTAATTCACTCCCCTTCTTAGGTTGTCTTTTGGGTAACACTTAGGCGCCTTGCAGTTGGTCGAACAAGTCATCGATTCGTGGCAGAGGGTACCGATTTTTTATGGTAACTCTGTTCAGCTCCCGATAATCGATGCATAACCTCATCGTGCATCCTTTTTCTTTACGAATGGTACTGGAGCTCCCCATGGTGAGGTACTTGGTCGGATGAAGACTTTGTCCAGTAGTTCTTGGAGTTGGGTTTTTAGTTCTTTTAATTCTGTCATAGACATGCTGTAAGGGGTCTTTGAGATTGGTTGTGTACCAGGTTGGGTTTCAATGCGAATTCGATTTCTCGATCAACTGGGGTACCAGGCAGGTCTTCAACAAATACATCCGGGAATTCTCGAACCACAGGGATTGCATCAAGTGTGAAGGTCTCTTGTTGAGTATCGATCACATAACAGATACAACTACAATAACTGTAACAACCCTCGTACTGATTACCGAATAACCACTGAATTATATACTGATTACCGTTAAACCGGACTGATAATGACTGTTAAGTGAACTGGATAAACTACCGAACTGACTGATTGAATCGAAACTGAAATTGAATAAGTTTGCCTATTGAATTGCATGTTTTATCTGGTTGAGTTATGTGTTTAAACTGTTAATTGAAGGCCTTATCGGCGCCGATTTAGAAACCGTTTAATGTTTTGTAATCAGTAGAATATTTGTGATTTAATGATATATTTATCTGAAAATTGATTAGGAATGATTAAACTAGAATAATTTAAGCCAATTAAAGAGTTCATCGAAATTACGGAAATGCCATTGTGAGTGGGCACTTGTTTAATCTCATGTTGAGCCTATACACCTTATACACTTAATCAAAAACACACTTCTCCAGCCCCTATTCTTGTTCATTGCTGACCAAAGTTAGAGAGAGGGAGAAATATTTGAGAATTGAACTCACCTTGAGCAATTGAACTTGAATCTTGTAGAATTGGAGTATTAATTGGCAAATTGAACTTCAAGGCTAGTAATTGAAGCATAGGTAAGTGAATTCATCTCCCTATTGTTGTCTTTGAGCCTCATTTGGCATGGTTCATGCATCATTATAGAGCTAAGCCATGATTTAAGTTCAAGGATGTTGAATTGAAGTTTGATTGTTACAATGCATGGCCATATTGTTGCATTTTGTAGTTGAATTCTTGAAGAATGTCACATGCATGCTCATGTTCATGTATTAGTCCATGTTTTCAAGTTGTTTTGAAAGATTTGAGCTCAATTGAGCAAGGTTTGAAGATTGAAATTGGTTAAAAACTCATGCATTGCATGTTTACATAATGTTCTTGAAATTGGGTTTGAATTGGGATTTAATTGACTCACCTTTGGGGCTTGAATTCTCAAATCGGCTTTTGAAACTTGTTATTCTTTGAGTTGGGATGTATTCCCCAGAATTTGGGCCCAAGAGGTCGAGTTTTGATGTATAGAATGCTTGGTTTGAGCTTGGAAGGCAAATCTGGAAATTCCAGATTTGGCTTCTTCGCTCGAGCGAAGGATTCCTCGCTCGAGCGAGCCCTTTGATTTTGCAAGCTCGCTCGAGCTCGCTCGAACGTCCATTCGCGCGTAAAATTCCAGCAACCAGTACTTTTACTGTTCATGCAGATCGCTCGAGCGAAGGATTTCTCGCTCGAGCGAAGCCTTTGATTTGGAAGCTCGCTCGAGCGAAGGAAGGCTCGCTCGAGCGAAGCTCTTATTTTCAGCAACTTTTGAAAAATGCCTTCCAACTGTATTTTTGCATCCTCATCCCATCCTAGGCATTCTTAGGCCTAGTTTAAGACATCTTAATGAGGATTTAGACATAGAACCACACCGAGGAAATTTAGGGATTTAATTATCATCCTTCCAACTATAAACTTAGTGTGTGTTCTATTTTGTTAACTGTTTAGGGTTGGCTCTCGGGACGCGTTCTAGCTGCTATTAGCCCAATCTCTGTGAGTAACAGATTGTGTAAAGATATGTTCAAAATGGTTATATTTTGAATACTGAACCGAATTGTTTATTAAACTGATATTGTTTATTGAATGAATGTATGTCCTGTATTCTGAACTGTATTGTGGCATCCTTAGCACCCACTGTTATTGACTGTTACAGAGCTCTGTCGGTTTCCTTGTGAAACCATACTGTTTACTAAATGATTGGCCATCATTACTGTTGGGTCTGTTAAGACTCGGTCCATTTGGACCTACTGTTATAGGCTATTGGATGTACCACATATGACTGTTTGACTGAAATACTGAAAGACTGAAATACTGTTTAATGAATTGTTTTCATTACTGTAAGGACATTCATTCATAACCTCTTTACGCTTTATGTTATTCACTGGGCTTTAGCTCACTGTTTATATATATATGTAGGTTCTCAGCAGCCAGACCGGAGCTAGGAGCGTGGGTTAGTCCCCAGTTTTGTCAAGCCAGCCTATGTGCCTCACTGCGAGGTTCCGAGACGCCATGCCATGGCTTGGGGTGTTTTTTTGTCTTCCCCACTTGTCTCCTACTGTTTTGTACTGACTGTATAGACTGTCCACTGTTTTACTACACTGTTATCGAGGGATTGAGTTTCCGTACTGAATGTCTGTAATATTTGTATAGTCTGTACTGTGTTGAATGCATGAATGTATGAAAAATGTTTTTGGCATACAGATTATCACAGCTCAATGGACACTAGTTATTGACTGTATTGGCTTCCGCCAGGCCCTGTACTCTGTTTAACTGTATTACTGTTCAGCAGGCCTTCGGTAATCTCGGATTACTGGCCGGTTACGGTACTAAACCCATAGGGCCGGGTTTGGGTCGTGACAGAGTGGTATCAGAGCCAGGTTAACCATGAGTTATACCGCACACACGTGTCCAAATGAGCTATAGGGTGTCCTAGAAAAGTGAATAGGGCATCTCATAAACTTGAAAAGTGTGTGCTTATGATTGACTGAATATATGCTAAATGTTAAACTGTTTAATTGCAAAACTGTTTATAATGATAACTGTCATAACTGCTTTATAGTGAAAATGGATAATGCAAATGAAACTGAAGCATCATCCTCTGAGGCCAGAATGGCCAGATGTAGACGTCCCCGAACGCATCCCGGGGAAAAGGAGTGCGAGTCCCCCCCCCCCCGCGTTCTGGTTCGATATTGGGTCACTACAGTTCGAAGGACTCGATTGTCACGGTTCTAAATCTCGAACCAAAGAGTCCAAATCCGGCAAATCGTTTCGAAAACAGATTTTTGAAAGAAGTGCCAAACATGGACTGCTTTGCCAGATACAGAGTCGCCACCTAAATATTTTATTTTTGGGAAATTTAGGAAACCCTGACTCGGTGCCAAAGGCCACGTGTCCGTCATCACCAAAGTTGCCTCGGCTCGGGAACTTGGGTACGATTGGGGAAGGTCACTTCGTGAGCACCCCCGCTCGCCCGGTCAAAGACCGGCCTCTACTAACCATGATATCTTATTTTGAAAACATTGTATGTTCTTATTCCGGTTATTAGCCTAGGTTACTATGTGATGCGCACAGCATACAAGTATAGACTGAGTCGCCTGAATTGGAACAAACATTTCATGTTTGTTTGTTTGAAAATGGTTTGATGGTGCTACCCGCAGGTAGGCTAAGACGTGGATTTGCCACCCTCGGGTGGGCTTAGAAAACAATGATTTTGCCACTATCTAGTGGGCTTAAAACAAACAATTAGCGAATTGCTCCAATTCAGATAACTCAACCTCCACCCACAGGCATTCAAGGCAGTTATATCACATAAGCACATAGCCTCATGGTAAGCATGCTATCATGGCAGTCACTCACACGCATGCAAGAATGCTAAAGCATAAAACTTACCGAGTACTCCAAGCCAAAACAAGAAACCGATTAGAAATCAATGCATGATCCTAAAACATACAGGATTGCCTAATGCAACACATGCAAAATGCAACTATAGCAGGCTCGGCTATTCTAAACATGGCATATGGAATGCTACAGCTAACATGTATTCAATTTGGGAATTGAAATACAAATGCAGTTTGTATGATGCGCCGAGTCCGGTGCGTGCAAAACAGATGAATGGTGCAAACATGCTGTCATACTGTTATGCTAATTGAAATATGCACTATATCTAACCATTGTAAGCGGATAAATAAAAGGGAGAAAGACGTGGGGTTGGAAGACATACATCACACTCACACACCCTTATTACAATTATGCCCTCGCGCAGAGGGTCCAAATAAATAATACAGTCCGAAATAAAAGAATAATACAATCCGAAATAAATATACAAATTCTTAATTAATTGACAAATTAACTAAGAAAGCTGTAAACTGGCATGCAAGCCAGGGACCGCCTTGCTTCTGATGAATGATGCATGTTAGGCTGCCTTGGCGCGGAAATCCACTGGGATGCCCCAATTAGCCTCTGTTTGCAGTGTTTCTCGAAATACGCGCCGGACTCCGAAAAGTTATCAACTCTTTATTTTGCTGTAACAGAGAGCAGGAAAAGGGCATAGCAATGTATTTCACACAAATATATGCATGCCTCGATCCTCGTGCCACCAATCACGCACATCGACGCATGATGGCCGAGGAACCGAATTGCACAACTCAATATAGGATGAATGCATATGAATGCTACACCAAAAACCTAACTCCATCATGGGTAATCCGGAGTGTCGGTGACTTGGGAATTGAGACACACTCCGCCACTCGGAGTACGGAATGTACCTCGTTTCCCGTGCCCGGGCTAACCCTTATCCCGAACACGATGCAATATGCATGATATGCATGAAATGTAGCTAAGATACATCCTAAAATGCAAAATGTTATGAAAATGAGATGCCTCGAAATGCGTGCCCGTGGGCACGCAAACCGAGGAATGCGAAATGGCATGCGAAATGTAATGATGGGCTTATACCAACATGAGAGAGCCTCAGCCGCACTCACATAGGATGCCGGAATGATAAAAATGAGGTGCCTCGAAATGCGTGCCCGTGGGCACGCAAACCGAGAAACACGGAATGACATGCGAAATGCAATGATGGGCTTATACCAACATGAGGGAGCCTCAGCCACACTCACATAGGATGCCGTCGGATAAAAAAAACATACCTCGAAATGCGTGCACACGGGCACGTAAGCCGAGGCAATGATATAAAGGCATGAAAATGCAAATTGGGCTTACACTAACATGAGAGGACCTCAGCCGCACCCACATAAGATGCCGAGAGATGAAAATGAGCTGCCTCGAAATGCGTGCACGCTGGCACGCAAACCGAGGCGGTGGCATACGGAATGCAAATGACATGAAAAATGCAGATTGGGCTTACACTAACATAAGAGGGCCTCAGCCGCACTCACATAAGATGCCGCGAGATGAAAATGAAGTGCCTCGAAATGCGTGCACACGGGCACGCAAATCGAGGCATGGCCCTAAGGCACAAAAATGACATGCAAATGAGATGTGGCATATGGCATATGGAAAATGCAAATCGGATAAAACCAAAGTGCCTCGAAATGCGTGCACACGGGCACGCAAACCGATGCGGTGATGTGAAATGCAAATCGGATAAAACCAAAGTGCCTCGAAATGCGTGTACACGGGCACGCAAACCGAGACGATGATGTGAAATGCAAATCGGATAAAACTGAAGTGCCTCGAAATGCGTGCACACGGGCACGCAAACCGAGGCGATGGTGTGAAATGCAAATCGGATAAAACCGAAGTGCCTCGAAATGCGTACACACGGGCACGCAAACCGAGGCGGTGATAAACAAGCATGAAAATGCAGATTGGGCTTATACTAACATGAGTGGACCTCAGTCACACTCAGATAAGATGCCGCCGCATAAAACAGAGGTGCCTCAAAGTGCGTGCCCACGGGCACGCAAACCAAGGCGATGATATACAAGCATGAAAATGGCACAGAAATGCAAAGATGGGCTTATACCAACATGAGAGAGCCTCAGCCTACTCACATAGGAAGCCAATGAATGAAAACGGAGTGCCTCGAAGTGCGTGCCCACGGGCACGCAAACCGAGGTAATGCACTAAGGCATGAAATGACATGGAAAATGATATGCAAGCATGCAAACCAAATTTCAGCAGCTAAATGAAGGGGAAAACAGCCCCGAAATGATACGAAATGACAATCAATGCATGAAATCATCCCGAAATGTGATTTTAAGTACCCGAAATGGCCTACGGCTATGCTAAACATGCAAAATTGGCACATGACAGAAAAAACAGTAGTAAGGCAGCCCCAAAAAAAGCATCTTTTCAGTACAAAACATGGCCAAATTGTGAGCATAGATATGGCAACAATGGCATGCAAAAATGGGGGAAAAGAGGGGATTTATTAAGCAAGTAGTATATAGAAAATTCAAACCACAAAATTTCCTTCTACAACTTTGAAGAGGAGCCCAAAATATGCATATTTACAGGGAATGAAAACTCCAAAATCAGTATGTAGATAGGCTCAAAATAGCATGCAATATATGGACCAAAAGAAGGCTATAATGATAGATCATGCATGGAAGCACCAAACAACTTTGGACCCTTAACAAAACATGAAGAATGAGCCAAAATAAGGCTCTTTATAAGCCTGATGAAGGCCGAAAACAGAAGCTAAGCAAGCCTAACAAAGCATGCAATTTTACGGTAAATTGAAGGAATTACAAAACAAGTACATGATAGAAAGGCCAAACATGGTTGAGCCCTTCTTCAATGTTTAATAGGGGCTCAAAATAGGCCTAATCACAGTATATTTCATGCTCTAAAACAGATCACTTATGAGCTAAAAATAGCATGCGAAAGCAAGAATAGAACATGAATTCAAAGCAAGTGGCATGCAGAGCATGAAAACCAGGTTGAGCCCTTCTTCAATGTTGAAGAGGGGCTCAAAATAAGCATAATATTAGTTCATGAGATGCTCCAAATCAGATCACAAATAGGCCAAATAAATCATGCAATTTTACGGTAAATTGGAAGAAATGCAAAGCAAGTGCATGATAGAGAGGCCAAACACGGTTGAGCCCTTCTTCAATGTTGAAGAGGGGCTCAAAATAGGCCCACTCACAGTTTATATCAGGCTCGAAATCAGATCACTCATAAGCTAAAGAAAGCATGCAAAATAATGGCATTCCAAGAGGTATTGAAACAAGTGCATCATAGAGGGCTCAAACAGGGTTGAGCCCTTAAAAAAACATGTAGAATAGCTCAAAATAAGGCCGCTTTCAGTTAGGGCCGGAGCTCAAAACAGTGAGCAAGTAGGGTAAAGAAATGAAACAAAAAAGTGCTAGAAAAGAGGGAAAAGGGACTCACCCTTGAAGACCACTCCTTTTGTTGCTTCTTGGACCAAATTTGTTGCTTCTTAGCCTCTGAAAAACCTTCCTAGCTGCTGGAAATGGAATGGTGATGGTGATGCTAGGTGTTGATGAACAAATGGTGCCAAGACTTGGATGTTTGAAGCTTTTTGGAAGAGAGGAATGGAGGAGATGTATATGCAAGGCTCAAAGGACTTTTTTCTCACCCTCAAACCAGGTTCGGAAGCTGGTTTTTATGGCCAAGAAAGGGGTCCAAAAGGAAGGCAAAAGGGAGTGGAAAAATACACCCAAGTATTCCCTCAAAATATCTTTTTCAAATCTAGATATTTTGCTCTAAAGATATTTTCACAAATCTAGATATTTTGAGGCCAACCAAAGCATAGCTGGAATACACTCAATGAGAGGAATAGGGCCGGCCAACTCATAGGGGCAAAATCGTCATTTCACAAAAGGGGTGGCTAGCCAGCTAGATAAAAAACTGCCGAGAAGACCACTGGCTAGTGGGTGCTAGGGAAGTCAAAAAATGTCCATTCAAGTGTCCAAATTGAAGCCCCGGAAGTTAGCTTTCCAATGCCGCAAACCTTGCATCAAAATTCCTCCTGTAGAAAAAGTTATGCCAGTTTCCGTAAAGCCGCGCAGATTCAGTCCGACCGGACTTCAACCAACCATATCTCCTCCCCCCGGATTTGGACTTAGGAGATTCTTGAGTGAAAAATGAAGCCCCGGAAGTAAGCTTTCCAATGGTGGTGGCCTCATATTTTAATTCCTCTTGTGCAAAGAGTTACGTTTGTTTCGGTGAAGTCGCGCAGACTTTTCTCCTTCCCGGATTCATGCTGAACCACTTTTGACCAAGCAGATAACGGGTTGCTGAGACAATTGCTAGCCTCCCACCCTCCAGTGATCTTCCTGGTGCTAAAACAGAGGTACCTGCCAAAATTGAGCAAAAACTAATGCAAAACGAAAGCTCGGGGACCAAAACCGCGCGGTTCCCGAAAATGGGCTGCAGGCACCGAAAGTGGCGTTCGGCCACGAAGTGGGTATCAGAGGCCCCAGTGTTCCTCAGAATGGCAAAATAGAGGTACCTGCCAAAAATGAGCAAAAACAAATGCGAAACGAATGCTCGGCGGCCAAAACACGCAGTTCGGGGTCCCGAAAAAAGGCTGCCGGGCACCGGAAGTGGTGTTCGGCTGCGAAGTGGGTCTCAGAGACCCCATTGTCCTTCGTTATGATAAAACAGAGGTACCTGCCAAAAACCGGAGAAATCGGAGACAGCTGGGCGGTCCCGAACCGAGGCACACGGCCTGACGGCTCCGAAAACCGGGAACCGGGCTCCGAAATGGGCAAAATGGCCTACGGCCACAAAATGTAGCGCACGGCCACTGAGAGTTAGTCTACGGGACCACTCCCTCCCCTCAGGAAAGAAAACAGAGAAAACCGAGTCTGGTTCGCAAACCGAGACAAGGCACGAAGAAGGTTCGGAAGTCCGGAGGCAGGGCGCACGGCCGCGACTCTGAGACTTCTGAACGAGCACAGCATGCAACATCACCGAGCGCTCAATCGGTGACGTCTGAGTCTTAAGGTCGGTCAAAAATGGGGTGTCTACACCAGACTTGAACAAATGATGGGACTGGTAATTGAAAGACTGGATCGACAACAGAACCAACAACCTCCTCCTCCTCCGGTTCAACCGGAACAGAATGCACCGAATGTACAGAATGTGAATGCTAATGAGGTGGACATTATTGCACTGACTCATAAGTTCAGCAAGATGAAACCGCCGTCCTTTCAGGGAGGCTTAGAACCGCTAAAGGCTGAAGCATGGGTCCTTGAGACAGAAAAATTATTTGAAATGTTTCCGTGCTCTGAAGCCAATAAAGTGCTGTTAGCCACTTTTACATTGCAGGAAGAAGCCAGAAGGTGGTGGATGTTGATCCATGACACCAACATTGTAGTGACTTGGGCTCAGTTCAAGGAGTCCTTCTTTGAAAAGTATTTTCCTCAGTGCCTCAGAGATAGAAAAGTAACTGAGTTTGAACAGCTGAGACAGGGCAAAACGTCTGTTGCCGAGTATGAGAAGCAATTTACCGAACTTGCTAGGTATGCACCACATATGGTGGACACCGATTATAAGAAGGCCAGGAGATTCGAAGGTGGCCTTAGTGTTGCTATACAGGACCGCATAAATGTTTTGAAAATGCCAACTTATGTGGGTGTTCTCGACCGGGCATTAATGGCCGAGTCAAATATTGCAGCAGTGAAACAGTCTGAAACATATATTAATTTTAAATGGGTAAATTATAAATATATTTTTTTGATATTTGATTAAAATATAAATCGCCTCGCATAGTTTTGAAAATTATATTTCACTCCAGAAGTTTTTAATTTTATAACAAATCACCCATTTTATTAATGTATTATCAAGTTAATTAACAATTTTTAATGATGTTAAAAATGTGTTTTAATTCATAATTTAAGTAATTTTATTATTGTATAGGAGAATAATTATGATTTTTTTTAAAATTAATTCTGTTAAATAAAAAATTCTAACCAAAATTTTTTTTATAATTTTATAAATTATAAACGACAATTTATATTTTAAATAAATATTCTGAAATGTATTTATAATTTATCCTAATTAAATTTAAGTCTGAAATTTCCAAAAGAGTCTTTAGCTTTTCCAACGAAGCCTCGAAGACAGAAGGGGCATATTAGCTCACTATGGAGAGACCTAATGCCTCCATAGCTTTATTGTGCTATGGTTATTTAAATAGAGAGAGAAAGAGAGAGATTTAAAATAGGTCAAACCCCGAGGTATTTACACCCCCCAGGTAAATAATTATTATGTCCAATAATAATTCATCATTTAATTTGAGCCTTTTTGAAAACCTAAACCCTATTTTGAAAATCTAAATCTAAATCTAAATCTAAATCTAAATCCTACTGACTTCAATATTCAAATCTTAATTTTTAATTTTTTTTTCCAAATAAAAAAAAAACTCCACTCATCATTTAATTTGAGTCTTTTCAAAAATCTAAACCCTACTTTGAAAATCTAAACCCTACTTTAATTTTTTTTTCCAAATAAAAATCCCTCATTTAATTTTTAATTTATTTTTTGTTTTACTTATTCAGTGAATTTCGAACAACTATAATAAATTCATATTTTTATTACTTTAATTATGCAATGTCAACATTTTCTTTTGAAATTACATATATTTTATCCTAACAATTTAAAAATATGTTTGACATAACTATGAATGGTTTTTTTTTTTTTTTTTTAAATTTAATCCCGTGCATAGCACGGGTAATACGCTAGTCTATACTATATATTAAGCAAAAGGGGGTTTTTAACCCCCAATGTCTGTGAGAGCTTCAATATCCCAATCTGAATTTTCTATATTTTTTATTTTTTATTGAAAAAAAATCGCAACATTTATTGATTTGGTCAAAATCTCCTAATCAGAATTTATTAAATTTTTTCAATCCACATGTATTTCCACATGCCTGCATTTATTGATTTGGTCAAAATCCCCCAATCAGCATTTAAAATCCCATCATACAAATAATTATAGATACAACCCATGTATAGTTCTTGCAGTACCCTTTTCAACTTCTCCCATACACTATGATTAGTGATAAGATTGTTAAATAATTTTTATAAAAAATCTTAAAAAACATAATTTATATATTAAAAAAATCTAAAATAAATATAAAATATCTATAATTATCCCGTGCATAGCACGAGTGATAGACTAGTTATATATTAAGCAAAAGGGGGTTTCTAACCCACAAGCTTTGTGGGAGCTCCAATATGCCAATCCTAATTTTCTAATTTTTTGTTTTTTGAAAAAAAAAATTAACCTCAACATTTATTAACTTTTCTCAACCCACAAGACTTTTTGACTTCTCTCATAATTACTGCAGTACCTTTTCCAAAACAAATAATTTGTATATTAAAAAAAAATTTAAAACAAATATAAATATCTATATCTATATGTATCTATTTATTTATATCTATCTCTAACCCACAAGTTTTGTGGGAGTTCCAATATCTGAACCTTAATTTCTTAATTTTTTTGATTATTTTGAAACAAAAAACTTAGCACTTATTAAATTGTTCCAAGTCTTTTTAATTTCTCCAATACACACACTCTTTTTAACTTTTCACATACCTATTGCAAACAGTGAGTCTCCTTTTTGTTTTTTTCCTTCTTTACTTCTCACTTTTACACTTTCAATTTCAGTGACCACGTATGCAAACAGTAAGTCTTCTTTTTATTTTTCCTTCTTGACTTTTCCTTTTGTTTACTGTTTTAATATTGTAGTTAGATAGCGCATAAAAATATTTGTGATTTGTCTAGCGAATAAAAAATTATAATTTGATTTTTTAATATGATTGAACTTAGATAAATATAAACATTCACAAAGAGAAAAATGTGATTATAATTAGTTGAATGATTCTTTTTTTTTTATAATATGATTGTAGTTAGTTTAATAGTTCTTTTCTTTTTCATTTATTTATTTTATTATGAGAAACATGTGATGTGATTGTAGTTTGTTCAATGGCTCTCTTTTTTTTAATATGATTGTTGTAATTAATTCAATGGTTTTTTTTAATGTTATTTAATCTTTTTATTTACTATTTTAATTTTATTTTTAATATGATTGAAGTTAGATAAATATAAACACTTACAAAGAAAAAAAATGTAATTGTAATGTGATGTGATTGTAGTTTGTTCTTGACTTTTCCTTTTGTTTACTGTTTTAATATTGTAGTTAGATAGCGCATAAAAATATTTGTGATTTATCTAGCGAATAAAAAATTATAATTTGATTTTTTTAATATGATTGAAGTTAGATAAATATAAACTCTCACAAAGAGAAAAATATTATTATAATTAGTTGAATGATTCTTTTTTTTTAATATGATTGTAGTTAGTTTAATAGTTCTTTTTTTTCATTTATTTATTTTATTATGGGTAAAATGTAATGTGATTGTAATTTGTTCAATGGCTCTTTTTTTTAATATGATTGTTTTAGTTAGTTCAATGATTTTTTTTAATGTTATTTAATCTTTTTATTTACTATTTTAATTTTATTTTTAATATGATTGAAGTTAGATAAACATAAACATTTACAAAGAAAAAAAATATGATTGTAATGTGATGTAATTGTAGTTTGTTCAATGGTTCTTTTTTTTAATATGATTGTTGTAATTAGTTCAATGTTTTTTTTTAATGTTATTTAATCTTTTTATTTACTATTTTAATTTTATTTTTAATATGATTGAAGTTAGATAAAGATAAACACTCACAAAAAAAAAAAAAAATATGATTGTAGTTAGTTCAATGGTTCTTTTTTTTTTAATGTGATTGTAGTTAGTCAATGGTTCTTTTTTTCATTTATTTATTTTTTTTATTATGGGAAAAATGTGATGTGATTGTAGTTTGTTCAATGGTTCTTTTTTTTAATATGATTTAATCTTTTATTTACTATTTTAATAGTTTTTCTTTCCAATTATTTATGAAAAAATATGATTGTAGTTAGATAGCATAAAAATATTTGTGATTTGATTTAATTTTTTTCTGATTTGATTTTTAAAGTACCAATTATTGATAATGATTAGATTGTATTTTGAAAAAAAAATTGTAATTGATTTTTTTAACTCACTGTGTTTTTTTAAAAAAAAATTATTGTGTTTTTTTAACTATTAATTCACTTAATTTGTGATTTGATTTTTAACTCACTGTGTTTTTTGAAAAACAAAATGGATTGTACTCATTAGGGTCACATAATGTACCAATTATTGATGATGATTAGATCGTATTTTGACCCCAAAAAAATTGTAATTGATCTTTTTCAACTCACTATGTTTTTTGAAAAATAAATTATTGTGTTTTTTAATTATCAATTTGACTTAATTTGTGATCTATCTATCTATACTTTTATATTAAGCAAAAGGGGATTTTTAACTCTAAGGCCTGTGGGAGCTTCAATATCCCAATCTGAATTTTTTAAATTTCTTATTAAAAAAAAAAAAAACTCAGCATTTATTGATTTGGTCAAAATTTCCTGATCAGCATTTAAAATTCCATCATACAAATAATTATAGATACAATCCGTATATAGTTACTGTAGTACCCTTTTCTATTTCTTCCATACACTATGGTTAGTGATAAGATTGTTAAATTATTTTTATAAAAAAATCTTAAAAAACATAATTTATATATAAAAAAAAATCTAAAACAAATATAAATATCTATAATTATCCCGTGCATAGTACGGGTGATAGGCTAGTATATATTAAGCAAAAGGGGGGGTTTTAACCCCAAGGCATGTGGGAGTTTCAATATCCCAATCTAAATTTTCTAAATTTTTTATTAAAAAAAAAAATTCAGCATTTATTGATTTGGTCAAAATCCAATTATCAGCATTTATTAATTTTTTTCAATCCACATGTCTTTTCACATGCCTGCATTTATTGATTTGGTCAAAATCCCCTGATCAGTATTTAAAATCCCTTCATACAAATAATTATAGATACAATCTGTGTATAGTTACAGCAGTACCCTTTTCAACTTCTCTCATACACTATGATTAGTGATAAGATTGTTAAATTATTTTTATAAAAAATCTTTAAAAACATAATTTATATATTAAAAAAATCTAAAATAAATATAAATATCTATAATTATCTCGTGCATAGCACGAGTGATAGGCTAGTAAGTCAACAAGATGGCAATCACAATCGACAAAAATGATAACCGTGTTAGACAAGTGTTACACCAGTTGTCCAGATGGTCGTTGTGTGAATGATTTTCCGATCACACTGCCCTCCTTAGTGATCCAGCTGTAGAACACAGGCAGAATAGATGGCACCCTACTGTCCTGCACAGAAAGAAAAGGCTCCGGCGGTGGTTCTTCCACCGGGGGGCACTCCGACGATCAAGTCAGTATATTTCTCAGAGATAATCAAGTATTCAACTCACAAGCTTGAGTATATAAAACATACCTTAGACCCATGGGGGTGCCTTTCTTTTATAGCCAATACAATCCTAGTCCCAATAGGAGCCTAACTCCAATGGACTCAGGATTACTGCTAATCTGGAACTCCCAGTGGGATTAGGATAAACCCTCTAAGAGTTTCATCTTTACCCAAACTGAAGTCTTCTCTCAATCTAGGACTCTTGTCCTTTATCCGCTTATCTTGGCTTCCGATATCTTCGGAGATAACCTCGGCAACTCCGAAATCACCTCGGCGTAACTACCACAACACGTGGCACCTCGGCTAACACATCGGCGTCACCTTTGCCACGTGTTGGTACTGAGCAAATATATCCTCACAACTGCCCCCCTAGGTTCTATTACCTCGGCATTCTGAGGTGATGGAACCTATATTGATTCTCCTTCTTATACGTCGGCTTGAGAATTTCTCAGCCGAGGTCTTTCATTTCAGGCCGACATGTCTTCTTTCAAGAACAAGAATTCAAATGAACTCTCCATTGCGCATGAGCTGTCATGCATCACTTTTCAACCGTTTCAATTACGTGTTATACCTCTATTAGCCCGTGCCAGTGACGCACTTGTAAGCCGTCTTCCAACTGTCTGCGCCGCCTGATGTATGCGTTGTTCTAGGCGTAATAAATGCCTTATTTTGCCGCCATTACTCTTTTTTGACAAAAACTCTTGCCTCTCTCCTCTATCTTTTCATCCTTTCATTTGTTTACTTGTTTTTTCTCTCTCTAAAGCTCTTTCTTCTTCGAATCTGCCATTGCTCTAAGCTTCCAACTCTGCAACTGTCTTCATTCTGCCATTCCTGCAAAGCTTTTGCTACTGTTTCAACCGTCGTCCGTCCTCGGCGAATTTCATTCCGGCCTCACCTTGTCTGGTAAGCAACTGGCCCTTCTTTTCCCAGTCCTTGATCGTTTCTGAAATTTCCTGTTTTTACTGTTCTGTTCAAGTATTTAATTTTGTAAATCATTCACCTGAATGTATCTTATTTCATGATTTTGCACATGTCATGAACACTTGCACTTGTTTCACCACTGTTCTTGGCCTTCAACTCTTTGTATTCTTTAGGCTCTTGACAGCCCAACCTCGTTCTTTGATTCTGAAAACTTGTCCTTGTTTCTTATTTTCTGTGTTTTTCCCAGATTCGAGCCTCCAATCTTTGCTTTTTTAGATTTAGGGTTGGGATTTGTTTATAGAACCTTCAATTCTTAGGAAAAACTGAAACAAACCTTACCACTATATACCTAGGTTTAAGCCGAGGTCCCAGTAACCTTTTAAGAGCACTCTGTTTCTGTAGTCAAATACCTTTACACCAAAATCATGGGTATGTGGAGACATAGGGTAAACACCCCAACCAAACTTGAATTCTTTAGGCAAGAGTTCTCTATTCCCGATGATGTTCACCTTAGGCTAGCTGGGGATGATGATTCCATCATGCCTACAGATAATACGATGCCTTTCCCTATTATAGCTTTTGTTGAATGTGGACTTCGGCTCTCACTCAATCCCCTCTTTCGTGAAGTTCTTCACTACTACACCCTGAACCCTATGCAACTCACCATTAACTCCTATAGAGTGCTTAATGGTATCATAGCCTTAGCCCGGCAGGAGAATGTTAGGATCACCCTCGCCGACATCCAATACTGTTATACTATGTGCGCCCTTAACCTGAAAGAAAAAGGTTATGTGTATTACCTCAAGCCGAGGTCTACTGAATTCAAAATTGTAGCCGACCTCCCAGACTCTAACAAAGGGGCCGGAGATGATTATCTTATTGCTTCTGGAAATTGGGAGTTTGGCCCAGACGAAGATGTCCATCTCTACCCTCTTCCTCGAACGGTTAAAGAGGGCAAGGGTAAGAGCCCAGTGTCAATCACTTAGTTGTTCTTTTCATATCCTCAAGACTTTGTCTGTCTCTAATGTCGTGTTCTTCTTTGTAGACGTTCGTAAGCCACCAAAGGACTTCCGCCAGTCCTATTTTCTTGGAAAAGACTTAAAGCTCCTAGACCTTCCGATTCACAAGCGCAAGGCTCCATTGGTACTAAATTTCATCCCAACGTACAAATCCACTTTGCCCGACGTTCCAAGGAGGAAGAAAAAGAGCTTCTCTCCACCTACTGCCACAACTCAAACCGTATCCGCATCACGAACTGACCAAGGATCTACATCTGACCCAGCAGACTTGCCATCAACTTTGGCCCCATATTTGATACCTATACCTGAACGAAAACGCCGGCGCAGACTCGTCAAAACCGCCGTAATGGTTCGCCCAAGGCCTGTCGCCCAAGATCTCCTAGCCGACCTCCCGACCGACGTCGATGCTGTTCCAACCCAAACGATGCCCCCACCTCTGCCGAAAAGAACCAAGAAGGCCCAGCCAAAGGCCAAGACCATTGAGGTTGAGGTTGAAGACGCCCTGCCTATCTCACAGTTGGTCGAGAGTAAGAAGACTTCCTCTGCTTCTCCAAAAAGGTCTGCGGATGCTCACCCTTCTGAGTCCACAAAATCGAAGAAGCCGAGGTCGTCTTCGGCAACTACATCGCAATCCAAAAACCAGACATTCCTTGGGCCCCCCAAATTACTTTGAAAGATAGGCCAATAATGGCTAGTGAGAGTGCCGACGACATAAATGTCGGCGTGGCTCTTAGCACTGCACTGCTTCTTCCTGGTGACTTGGAGCGAAATGCAGGATACAGTGAATATGAGAACTATGCTTTAATGCTCCAACACTCAGTTCAAGTAAGTGTTTCCAGTTTGGTATTTGTTCTTTCTTTCTATTTCATACTTAGAATATTTTCTAACACTTCTTTTTTCTTTCAGGCCATCCAGCACGCCCATTCCTTTTCAATGCAGTCATTCAAAAATCGAGAAAAGTTGGCCGAGATGAAGAGGGAGTTTACCTCCCTTCAGAAGGCCAACAAAAGTCTTCAACAAAAAATGAAGAAGCTGGAAGATCAAGCTGAGGCTGCTACTAAGGCCCAACAGATAGCTGAGGAAAAGGCTGAATCTGCTGAAGCTATAAGGAAGGTTGCTGAGGCTGAGAAGAGGGAAGCCGAGGATAAAAAGAACCAGGCCGAAAATGAGCTCCAGGAGGCGCTGGCCGCCAAGGATGCCGAGATCAAGGAGGCTGATGAAAAGGGATACGCTCAGGGTATGGCTGACGTTACTGAGGAATACAAACTTCAGGTTAGGCAGGCATGCAACAGGGGCTTCTCCCTTGGTTGGATGTCCCTTGCCAAGAAGCTTAATATCCCAGATGACTCGCCATTGCGCAAGACTGATGTTATTCCTCTGTCATTCCCTCATCCTCCTTCCCCAAGTCAACCTGCAGATGAAGATGAATCTGAGTCTGAAGCCGAGGATGTGGATAAGGATGACGATGATGCTCTAGTAAGGAAGTCGAAGGATGCCAATGAGACCAAGTCTCTTCTTCAAGGTGATCAAGTCCTGGACTTAACCCAAGATGAGGAGACTGAGGAGGTGCCCAAGGAAGCTGATCCAGGGCATTTATCATCCGACCTTCTTTTAGCTGAAAGAAGTCTTGATAAAACACTTGAGAAGATCGATGCCGAGGTTGCGGCAGAGAAGGATGCTGAGGTGGTTTTGCAAGAATCTGCCGAGGTTGTTCTCCAAGAATCGGCCGATGTCCAGACCCAGACTGCACCTGAAACTGAAGAATCTTAACTTTGATGTTCCCTCTTTTCTTTTCTTTTTGTACCTTTTTGGTTTTCTGGACAATGTATGCTTCCTTTCGTGGCCGGTGTGCCTTTCTTTGTTGTTTCGAAACAATTTTCTTTTAGTTAAGCCGTAGTGCCTTCTTTATATACAACTGCAACTGTTTTTCTCTGAATGCTTTAGTCTTTAATTTCTCTTCACTGCTTCTGTATGGTTTCTACACTTGGAATATTTTGCATGATTTGCATGATTCTTCCTTTGCACAATCTTCTCGGGGTTACGTACCTCGGGTACAATAACTGCAAGTTTTACTTCGGCAAGATACTGACCTGCAAACTTTTCATAAATTCCAACAGGTATAGAACAAATACTTTTTAATGTAAATTTTACAGATTTTTCTTAAGTTGCAACAAATGTGCAGGCAATGGTTTCACTTTATCCTACTTGTAAATTGCTACAAATTTCAACAAGGACTAACATATACAGTAAACTTTTCTCAAGTTATAACAAGTGATAATTAATAATTTACTTGTAAATTGCTACAAATTTCAACAGATGATCATACGTCGGCTTAACTTCAATTTGTAAATTGCTACAAATTTCAACAAGTGTTAAGCATCTTTTTTGTTTTAACCAACCAGTAGGTTGCCATAAGTCTGTTAGTAATAACATCGGCTTCACTTTGACTTGTAAATTGTTACAAATTTCAACAAGCGAAGAGAAACAGTAATGTCGGCTTAACTCCCACTTGTAAATTGCTACAAATTTCAACAAGTGGTGAACTTTGTATCGGTTTGACCAACTTGTAAATTGCTACAAATTTCAACAAGTGGTAAACTTTGTATCGGTTTGACCAACTTGTAAATTGCTACAAATTTCAACAAGTGGTAAACTTTGTATCTTTGACTTCTCTCTGCCCCCAATGTGAACCTAAGTTTCCACTTGGGTTCTCATTATTCATGTCTTCCAGAAACAATATGTTTAACAATCATATGCGTTTGAAGAATTCTGAAAAGATTTTATTGATGACATCGGCCAAAATAGTGAACATCTAATGATAGAAAAATTTCAAATTACAAGTGTTCCAAGGTCTTGGTAATGCTTTGCCCTCATTGTCTTCAAGCCGATAAGCTCCATTGCCTAATACCGAAGTAATTCTGTAGGGTCCTTCCCAGTTTGGGCCAAGCTTGCCCTCTCTGGGATCCTTCTTGTTGCCGACGACTTTCCTCAAGACTAAGTCGCCGACTTGAAAATCTTTTGGATTGACCTTCTTGTTGTAGGTTCTGGCAAGCTGTTGCTGGTATACTGCAAGCTGAATTGTAACCTTCTCTCTTCGTTCTTCCAAAAGATCCAGATCTCGGGCTAAGAGTATATCATTAGTCCCATTCTCAACTCCCTGGGTTCGGATCCCTAGGATGCCGACTTCCAGTGGAATGACTGTTTCTGTGCCATAAGCCATGGCAAAGGGGGATTCCCCTGTTGATCTTCTCGGCGTAGTCCGATATGCCCAAAGCACGTTGGGCAATTCGTCTACCCACTTCCCTTTTGCTGCCTGCAGTCTCTTCTTTATTCCATCCAAAATTACTTTGTTGGATGCTTCTGCTTACCCGTTGCTTTGGGGAAAACTTAGTGTTGAAAAGTAATTCTTGATCTTGAATTTTGCACAGAAGTTTTTGATGAGTTTGCTGTCAAACTGCGTTCCGTTGTCGGCAACGATGGCTCTTGGAATGCCAAATCTGGTGATAATGTTTTTCCATATGAAGTTCTTGACGTCCACATCTCGGATTTTGGCAAGAGGTTCTGCCTCTATCCACTTTGTGAAGTAATCCGTCGCTACCAGCAAGTATTTCCTCTGCCCAGTTGCTTGAAGAAGTTGTCCAACCAGATCCATGCCCCATTGGGCAAACGGCCAGGGGCTGGATACTGGATTCAGGTCAGCAGTTGGCTGATGAATCAAAGGTGCAAACCTTTAGCATTGTTCACACTTCTTCACGTATGCTTCTGCATCTTTTTGCATATAGGGCCACCAATACCCCTGGGTAATGGCCCTATGGGCTAGTGATCTGCCCCCAGCATGGCTTCCACAAATTCCTTCATGAATTTCATACAAAAAATCTTCAACCTGAAAAGGGTGTACGCACCTTAAAGGGGTCCAGTGAAGGACCTTCTGTAGAGATGTCCGTCTTTGGTCAGGATGAATCTTGCCGACTTCAATCTGACTTTGTGTGCCTCTTTGCGGTCTTCTGGCAGCTTTCCTTCCTTCATATATGCAACAATTGCATCCATCCAGCTTGGCCCCATGTCCACACACATTGCTTCCTGCTTTGTGTTCTGTGGTTCTATGCTTGGGCCCGACATATAGTCAATCATAATTGTTCTTGTTTTTCCAGTCTGCATTGAACTTGCCAAGTTGGCCAATGCGTCGGCGTGGCTGTTATCATCTCGGCTTACTTGAAGAAGTCGGCAGTTCTGAAATAGTTCGGCCAATCTGATGACCTCTTTTGCATATGCCGACATCCTCTCGTCTCTGGCTGCAAATTCTCCTGTTGACTGGTTAACAATTAACTGTGAATCACAAAAAACTATTACCTCATCTGCTTCTGCTGCTGCTGCCAGCTTTAGTCCTGCAATTAATGCTTCGTATTCTGCTTCATTGTTTGAGGCCTTGAACCCCAAACGGATGGATTGTTCTATTATTTCTCCATCTGGAGATATCAGCAGTACTCCTGCCCCTGCTCCTTGCCGGTTTGAACTTCCATCGACAAACAGTCCGAATGAGTCGCCGATGTAGATGCTGTAGGGTCTGAGTTTTTCCTTCTTTTGCTCCCTTGCCTTGGGCTGGGATTCTCCTTGCTTGCTGGGGCCATGTTCATCTCGGCTCAATGGAGCCCGATGTTCGATGGATTCAGGTGTGAATTCCGCCACGAAGTCGGCCAAAACTTGGCCTTTAATTGCTGTTCTTGGCCTGTATTCCAGGTCATACTGGCCCAAGGCCACCGTCCATCTTGCTATTCTTCCGGTTAAGTCTCCTTGTTGCAACAAGGACTTCAGTGGGTGTTCTGTTAGCACCACAATCTTGTGCGCCTGGAAGTAATGGTTTAACTTCTTTGAGGCCATTACTAAGGCCAGCATTAATTTCTCCAGTGGTAGATACCTTGTTTCAGCGTTGGCGAAGGTTTTACTTACATAATAGACAGCCTTTTGTTCTCCTTGCTCTTCTCGGATTAGTACTACACTTACTGCGTGTTCTGACACGGCTAAGTACAAAAACAACTCCTCCTCAGGTTCAGGTGTTGAGAGGACTGGAGACGTGGTTAGATATTTCTTTAGGTCGGCTAAAACGGCCTCACATTCTTCAGTGCACAGGAAGTCTGCGGTCTTTTTCACCAGGTTGAAGAATACATTTGTCTGAGCTTCGGCTTATGAACCTGTTTAGGGCTGCGGCCCTTCCAGTAAGCATTTGTACCTGTTTTGCCGACGTTGGACTCTGTAGATCTAGGATGGCCTTGATCTGATCTGGGCTGGCCTCTATTCCCCTTCTTGTTACCAGGTACCCCAGGAATTTCCCAGATCCAACTCCAAACGCGCACTTTGATGCGTTGAGTTGGAGCCGATATGTTTTGAGAATTTCGAATACCTCTTTTAGGTCGGCAAGGTGACTCTTTGGCTCCTTAGTCTTCACGACCATGTCATCGATGTAGACTTCTACCGTTTGGCCAATCAAGTGTTTGAACATTTTGGTTACCAGTCTCTGGTAGGTTGCTCCTGCGTTTTTCAGCCCAAAAGGCATCACTCTGTAACAGTACAGGCCTTTTGGGGGTGATGAACGTCGTCTTCTCCTCATCTGGGGGGTACATGGCTATCTGGTGGTACCCCCTATAAGCGTCCAGGAAGCTCATTCTTCCATGTCCAGATGTGGCATCTACCAGTTGGTCAATCTTGGGCAGAGGAAAGCTGTCTTTGGGACAGGCTTTATTCAAGCTTGTAAAATCTACGCAGACCCTCCATTTACCGTTTTTCTTTTTTACCACCACAGTGTTTGATAGCCACGTTGGATAATTGACTTCTCTGATGGCCCTGGCTTCCAGAAGTCTATCTACTTCTTCTTCCACTGCTTCGACGTGCATCAACGTCGGTCTTCTTGCTCGTTGAATTATAGGTTTAGCCGACCTGTCGACGTTCAGTCTGTGACATGTGACCTCGGGGTCAATGCCAGGCATTTCATAAGGTGTCCAGGCGAACACCTCTATGTTTGTTCTCAAAAAGGCTTTCAGTTCTTTTTCTTCTTCTTTGGCTAAGCCTGAGTCGAGAAGAAAGAAGCGCTCTTCGTCGCCCTCCTGGACAAGGATTTTCTTTAGTGTTTCCTCACTCTTCTCGGCCGGCTCCTTGCCGACATCGTCTAGGACCTCCATGTCCTCGTTTTCAATCTCCGCCTTCCCTGGTTCTTGTATGCCGCAGGTTGTTTTCATTGTTGCCATAGAGCAATTTTTTGCTTGTAGCTGATCTCCTCTGACTTCTTCAATCCCATGTTCTGTTGGGAACCGTAATAGTTGATGCAACGTTGAGGGAACTGCCCCCATTGCATGCAACCATGGCCTTCCCAATATGATGTTATAAGGAGAAGGCGTATCAATCACGATGAATTCTGTCCTGATTTTCTTGGTGCCGGCCTGTACTTCCAGGTTTGTAGCGCCCAGTGGCCACGTCGGCGTTCCATTGAAGCCGACCATCGGGCCATTCGATTGCTCCATGTCGTCTGAGTGAAGGTCTAGCTCCTTGTAACATCTAACATACATGATGTCACAAGAGCTGCCTTGATCTATTAGGATGCGTTTTACTTGGCACTCCCCGACCTGGAGGGATACTACCAAGGCATTATTATGTGGGTGCTGTACCATCTCTAGGTCAGCTTCGGTGAAGGCTATCATCGGTCCTTGGTATTCCGCTGGCCGATGTCTTTTTTCCCCGACTTGGTAGACATGCTGCAGATGCCTTACCCTTTGAGTCTCTCCTCTGACTTCATTCTCGTTAACCTTTAGTGGATCACATTAACTATCCGAGGTCCTTCTGCCCGAGGTTGCGGAGGTGGTGGAGCTGCTGGAGCCTGAGGCAGTCTTGCCTATTCTTCTCTTGTTTTGGCTTCATCGATAAGGTCTCTCAGGTGGCCTTGCGTTACCAGATCTTCCAAGTGTGCTTTTAGGGCTCTGCAGCCCTGTGTTGTATGTCTGTTTTCATTGTGATAAGCACAATGTCTATCCATGTTTCTTCCCATAAATTCTCCCGGTTCCCTTGCTGGTGTTCTGAAATAGGGCTGGTTCCGAATTTTTCCTAGGACTTTTTGAATTGGTATTTGGAACACGGTGGTCACTGCCTGTTTGGCCTTTAACTCTATCTCTGTTTTGCTGAATCTGTTGTTACTTCGGCCTCGCTTCGGCGAGCCGTTTCCTTTTTCCTGTTTGACTTCCTTGTGGGCCGATGTATCCTCCTCGGCTCGGGCATACTTTTCGATCCTTGCCATGAGTTCTTCCATGCTCTTTGGTAATGTTTTTGCCAAAGATTTTCGCAGCAAACAGTTATCTTTCAGGCCGTTCTTGAAGGATACAACCGCCACTTCCTGGTTGCACTCGGGTATTCGATTGAACACCTCGTAGTATCTTTTTGCATAGGCCCTAAGGCCTTCATCCTGGCTGATCTTTAGAGCCATTAGTGCATCCACCCTTAATGGCTGTAGCTTGTTTGTTACGAACCTGGCCACAAACATCTCGGCTAGGCCTTTTCATGTCTTTACGCTTCCCTTTGGTAGTTTATGGAACCAATCTGATGCAATTTCCCCAAAGGACGAGGGGAACACTTTGCAGAGTAATGGCTCGTTTCCGCTGTATAGTGCCATTGAGTTCAAAAATAATCCAACGTGGAAGTTAGGGTCCGACTTACCATCGTATATTTGAAACCTCGGCATACTGAATCTTTTTGGCGCTTCAAATTTGTCTAGTTCTACCGAGAACGGTGTCCTCGGCTTCACGGGTGAATTTACCTCGGCTTCAGCGTTCTGTTCCTTCCTCTTGAGGTAGTTTCTCAAGTCTTCTTTACTCCTCCCTGGAGCCCAGCTATCTATGGATTTCAGTCTCTTCGATACACTACTCTCGGCCTCGTGGTGGGCCCGTTTTGATCTTTCGCCGTGGGTTGTGTCAAAGCAGAGCGCTTGCCCTTGAATACGCCGATGTTCTTTGCGCTCCTGATCCTTTGTATGATACGTCCTCTGAGACCTCTCTTTTCTCGGCTCTTCTCGTTCGACCTCCCTGGAAGTCTGGTGGGAGTGTCTTCCACTCCTGGCGTGCCGAGGTGCTAAAGGGATCTGTTCCCCCTTCTAGGTGTTGGCTGCTGGGACTGGTGTGTCATGCAGTGGGAAGGGTGGCTGCATGACATTGTTTTGCATCATGAAGTTGACGACCGACTGTAGGTCTGCCAACTTGTCCGCCAGTTCTTTCACTTCCTCATCCCTCCGTAGGCACCTATCCCTCCATACCTGGAGGTTATCTTCGTTGTAGTATCTGTCCTGGTCTGGCTTCTTTGAAGTGTCGCCCTCCTGGCCGATGTTTTTTCCTTCGAGCCCCTGGTCGCGGGCTTCTCTGTTGTGGTTGTCTCCTTCAATGTCAAGGTCGATAGGCCTGCTACTCCCAGCGGGAGCGTCATCCCCAACCTTTTCTTTCTGTGTGTTACTGGCCATCTAATCGTCTTTCGTTCCCACAGACGGCGCCAAATTGTGTGAGTGATTTTCCGATCACACTGCCCTCCTTAGTGATCCAGCTGTAGAACACAGGCAGAATAGATGGCACCCTGCTGTCCTGCACAGAAAGAAAAGGCTCCAGTGGTGGTTCTTCCACCCGGGGGCACTCCGACGATCAAGTCAGTATATTTCTCAGAGATAATCAAGTATTCAACTCACAAGCTTGAGTATATAAAACATTCTTTAGACCTATGGGGGTGTCTTTCTTTTATAGCCAATACAATCCTAGTCCCAATAGGAGCCTAACTCCAATGGACTCAGGATTACTGCTAATCTGGAACTCCCAGTGGGATTAGGATAAACCCTCTAAGAGTTTCATCTTTACCCAAACTGAAGTCTTCTCTCAATCTAGGACTCTTGTCCTTTATCCGCTTATCTCGGCTTCCGATATCTTCGAAGATAACCTCGGCAACTCCGAAATCACCTCGGCGTAACTACCACAACACGTGACACCTCGGCTAACACGTCGGCGTCACCTTTGCCACGTATCGGTACTGCGCAAATATATCCCCACAGTCGTCCAAGTGGTAATTCAAGCGATCGATTGACATGCACAAATTTAGACTATTCGGGTAAACTAAAATTCGAATTACCAATTATTTTTGTTTAAAATTATTGATTTTTTTTTAAAACAATACTAGGATTCTAATAAAATTATCAAATATTTACATGGGTGCAACGTCCATACTCATGTGGATAATCCATATAAATGTTTAATAAAAAAATTCAATAATTTTCTTAAAATCTCTAACATTCTTTATTTATATATTTTTTTCAGTTGTTTTTTTTTTTTTTTTTTTTTTCTCTGATATTCTTCCATTTTTACAGAGAACAGGGGTACTTTTGCAAAATGTACAGGGGACTCACATGAAACAAACACTGTCCGATTAGACAGATCGATGATATGTCAGGGGTGATTAACAGAAGAAAAAAAAAAAAAATCAGTAATTCTACGGAGCTCTAAAACAAGAGCACTAAAACAGCTCTAATTTGTCTTTTTCTCCACTTTTTTTTTGTCTTTACTTCACTGTTTTTTTTTTTTTTTTTTTTTTTTTTTTTTTTTTTTTTTTTTTTTTTTTTTACATGGGTGACAGCTCATTAGAGCTGTCCTTCCCCAGCTCTAATTAGAGCTCCGGGGCATTTTCCAAAAAAAATTACTGGTTGGTTTTGAGATCATGCTGATGCTGGTTGATGCCCTATTTAGTAGAGTTGTGAGAAAATGATTATAATTTATAGGCTAATAGCTTATAACTTATAACTGTGAACATAACCTGATTTTTAATTTATAAATTAAGTTTTTCCTCCCCCACTCAAAGAATAAGTTGATTTTTGACTTATAAAAAGTTATAAGCTGTATTGTTAAGCTGAATCAAACACATCAAAATAGTTTAAATTAAGCTAAAAGCTGAAATAAGCTGGAAATAAGCCCTACCAAACAGGACCGATGTTTCTCAATTACTTAATATAAAATTATAAATTATATTCTCTCTATTAATCACAATTTATGAAACATCATGTGACGTTATTCTTGGACAGACTAATAATTTTTTGTGATTGGGGCTATGTTGTGTGAAGTTATTGGGTGATTTTTGAATACCGCCACATGATGCCCTAACGATATATTATGATTGGTAGAAGATTTAAGACCTACGAATTTGTGTTGGGTAATTTGAGAACATGAAAAGACATGATACATTGTGATTGGTGAAGGATATGACCACGTGACACTTTTAGACTAACCAATAATTTTTTTTCTTGTGTATATGTAGAACCTTTAAATATAGATATACATATAGGTTTATTTTGGCGATTAGAAAAAAAATTAATTTATTGATTTATTTAAATTACATCATATTTCTATTGTTTTTTCATATTTAAAAAAAAAAAAAAAAAACACTTCCCAAAATAGGTCATAACATGATAATGTATGTGGGTTATGTTATAGTACGGGGTGTTATGAGAAATTAGTTAAAAAATGATTTTTTTAGTTTTTTGGGCTATTTTAGCTATTTTGTAAGTAAAAAATATAAGAAGTGATATGACCTAAAACACGTTAAAAGTTAAAAGTTGACTTTTAACTGAGTTGCCAAAACAATATATCATATAAAAGTTATAATATTTATGAGATTAATTTCTGCAAATTTTAAGGTCATAATTAAATAAATGAGCTTACATTATAATGAGTCATAATTAAATCTAGGGCCAAGTTTGGAAAGACTAAAATAAGTGTACTTTTTGCCTTTTTGGACTAAAAAATTGAGGTTGAAAATATGGATGTTTGGGTTAACTTTTTGACTTTTTATGGAAAAATGTGTAATAAAAAATTGTAAAAATTGGTTTGTAGAGTAAAATTTGAATTGGGAGTTGTGCAGCCGTAATTATTGACTTTTGGTGAATAGTGTTAACTTTTTAACTTTTTGAGTAACTTTTTGACTTTTTGAATTATTTGGGGTATCCCAAACTTTTAGCCTTAATGTATATTTCAAGTTTTTTTTTAATCTTATTTTTATAACCATATGATAGGATATTAAGAGTTGGTGAATTTGATTAGGATTGCAATTGCTTCATCGACTCGATCTTGAACTATTGACTTTTGTACTGTCCTAAGATACAATTACGAACTATTGACTTTTGTACCGTCCTAAGATACAATTACATAAATCATTAGGCTAATGCTAAATTATGTGGTGTTTTGAAAAAATGGTAAAAAATTAATTTTTTGACTTTTTAATTTTTTTTGTATAAAAAACTAAAAAAGTAATGTTTGTTTTCATTTTTCAAAAAATACTTTTCAGAAAATTCTACTTTTTTATTTTTCGTGTTTTTTTGTTTTTATTAAAATTTTTTAATATTTTAAGCAATTTTTTTAAGTGTCAACGCCGTTAGATTTTTCAAATTTAAAAGTGGTTAGGTTGTCCTTGTCATACATCTTCTATCATGCTGTTTATATATATTAACGGATTGTTTAGGAAAATTTAAATTAATATATTTTTTAATTTTTTATAAAAATATGTAAAAAAATAAAAAATGGTATATTTTCAAAAAAATAAAAGATAAATACATATACTTTTATAATGCACCCCAAACACTATTTAAATAAGATATTTATTAGTATCTTTTTATAAATCACATCGATTTTTATTATTTTTCTATTTTTTTTTATAAAAAATAAAAAAATTTAAAATAATCTATTTCCAAACAGTAAAAATTTGAAGTATATAACTTTTGAATTATAATTTAATAATAATAAAAATATTAAAACTAATTTTTTATTTAAAAAAAAGAGACTACCATGAGTCTACGCCCTTTATATTTAAGAATATATACTTTGTATATACATAGAATTAACAACACTCATGGAAGGTGTTCTGGATTTACTTTTTTCATAAATATTTTTAATTGTTTTCATAAATATTTTTGTTATTTGGTTTTCATTTTTTTTTTCTAAAACTAAATTAATTTGGTGATAAAATGAAAAAAGAAAAAGAAAAAGAAAGTTTAAATTGAACGTAGTATGTGATGATAGTTTAAAGGATAAAATATAATTTATGTTTAGTCTAGATTAAAAAAATTAATAGATGAAAAAGTTAATTATTATTACAATTTTTATTAAGAGAATAAAATGATATTGGACAACAGTTAAAAGGAGTAAAGTGCAATTTATCCTTAAAAAATAGGAAAAATTATTTATAAATCCTATTAAGAAGACTTATGCTACATATGGTCCTACTAAAAAATTTATGTTCCCATAAGTCATGTGGGAAGTTTGTTGACACATTAATCCTCAATATTAGTTGTAAATATCATAAATAATAGTAAAACTATATATAAGAAATTGAATGTTACCATAGATCATATCTATATAAACGTAATATAACGTGACACCTATGATCTATGGCAACATTCAATTTTCTATATAGTAAATTGAATGTTACCATAGATTATATCTACATAAACGTAACGTAATGTGACACCTACATAAACATAACGTGACACTTATGATCTATGGCAACATTCAATTTCCTATATAAGAAATTAAATTTTACCAGACCCAACGCTCCTGGGTTTGTACCCTGTGTCGAGCACTCTTAACAATTGGACAACAAGGGCTACGCGACTTGAGTGACGTCCCACTTAACCTAACTCTATACTAACCCTTACATGGCACAAACCCAGGAATAAGATATAAAATAATTTTATTTTATTTAAATTTAATTACATCATATATGGTCCATTATTTTACTGTTCTGGAGGGGGAGGGCGATTAGCCCGAGCTAAAGCAATTATGGTTTCCTGTATCTGTAATTCAGTCTGGGCAATCAATCTATCAGTTTCTTCTAAAACTTGATGAGCCCAAGGATCATTAGGCCAAATTGCAAGATAATTCTGTAAAAAATTATTTTTTCTTTCTTTATGAAATGCTAATATATCATGCAGAATAACAAGATTATAAATGGACATACATTGAAAGAAATACTTACAGAGAATACTTACTTAAACCAGCAGAAATATTATTAATATTCTTCAAACTTGAAAAGAAAACACACTGAAAATAGAAGGAGAGAGAGAATACAGATTTGAAACTTAGAAAATAAAACTTAGAAGTGGTGCCTCTTACAGACCAAGGGCTACCTATTTATATTACAATAAAGGAAGATAACGTGGACAGGTGGCGTGTGCTGAATAGGTGTGCAGTCGTTCATCCTTATCCTCTTATCTTCATCTGTCGGCAAGGAATCTACTTTATTAAAAGTAGATGTAGTGGCTCATCATGCATCGAAAGTTGTTTGGCCACTTGTGGAGCTGGAAAGTTGTTGGTAGACAGGAAATGACTGGTTAGGACAAGAGTACCATCATTTTTCTTTGCCTTTGCCTTTACTTTTACTCTTGTCCCGTACAAATTTGTCTGTAATTAATTCGGTGACAGAGTCCCAAATATCTCCAAAATCCGGGTCGGACGGGTCTTCATTCGGATCTTGAGATTCGCCTGCTAAGACAGTAAAGGCATTATCCTCATCTGAATATGGGTCAGGTTGAGTCTTCTCACTCTGAGTACTGGAGACAGACTTCATACTAGAATCTCTGGAAGCCATGGATTCAAGGAATTGTTGCTTCATAAAATCCATGCTTTTAGCTACAAGCTCTTCTTCGGTGATGTCTGGATATTTGCGGCGAAGTTCTTGCTGAATTTGAATGAAAGGATTGGTTGGAATGACAGGAGCAACTTTTGGACAGGCATCAAGACAGGCCTGAGTATGATCCTTAATTCTCTGGAGCAAATCTTGCTTGGATTTAGGATCATCCATTTGTTTCCACCATTTGTAAAAGAATACTCTCTTCAAACGAGGAACCTTATTCTGAAAATCACACTGGAAATCCCATTTCCATATCCAAGGGATACTGAATCGACTAACAAAATGAACAAGACATTTGGACATGGAAATATTTTTATTAGCTGGAAGAATGCTAAAAACGGCTTGCCATTCATTGAATGCCAACCGAAGATATTCTGGAAAAGCATCTAACTGTAACCCAAAGGTATCCCACCAAATGAGAAACCAGGAGGGTAGATCATTTTTAAGAACATCAGAATGAACCCGAAAAAACCAAGAATGAGAACGGGGAGGGTTCATGTAATAAAAAGTCTGGGTAAAAGCAGTGATATAGTCCCAATAACTGTAACGGACATCTTTAGACCGGATATCAAGACTACGGGTAACATGAGGATGAATACCCCAGGCTTGAATTGGCATAATAGACTGGATAGTGGCTTTACTGTAATTAATCGGACTAGCAGTGCGATTATTATCAGCATAGTGATGCTCAAATTGGACAGAAGCAAGTTCAGTCAGGATTTGCTCATACACATATCTGTAAGTGTCAAAATGTGGAGGACTGTTTTGGGTGGCGAGATAACGTTTCTTTATCTCCCAAGGATTAAAAACCCATTGCATGTCAGTAGGATCAATATACAGAACAGTTTCTTCTATAATAGAATTCTGGAAATATGTTTCTGGAGTTAGAAGGACATCTTTAGCAGATTTGCTAGAAGATTCCCCTTTATTACTGTAAGTTCCCAAGAGAGAGGGAAAGTCTGTAGGAGGAGGTGGAAATCCACGTCCACGGCCGCGACGGCCCGGACCTCTACCCCGATTTTGCATGAGAAGTCTGTAAATATTCACGAGTCAGAAAATCAGGGAGAGAATTATTCTCACCTTTAATATGTTCAATATCATAATCAAAAGCAGAAAGAGCAGCTTGCCATGAAGCAAAAATTTGTTTCTGAGCTAGATTTTCAACATCTTTTTTGAAAACTTGTTTTGCAGCTGAACAATCAACACGAATTAAAAATTCTTGATTTAATAAATCATCCTGGAATTTTAAGACACATTTAACAATTGCTAAACATTCTTTTTTAATGGTGGAATATCTTTTAGCTGTATCATGCCAAACACCAGAATGAAATCTTAAAAGTTCTTCTTTACTGGTTTTTGGATTAAACTGTTTTAAGATACCACCAAAACCAAGGTCTGAAGCATCAGTCTCAACAATTTTCTTATATTCTGGAGAGGGTAAGCATAAACAAGGTAAAGTCTTAACCCTAGACTTAATCTTTTTGACAGCAGCAGTATGTTCTGGACTCCAAACAGGTGGATTTTTGCGAAGACGCGTATAAAGTATGGCTGCATCAGTAGCAAGCTTAGGATAATAATCATGAATATAATTTAAACTTCCTAAAAATCTTTGCAACTGAGTTTTGTCTTTTATTTCATCTGGAAATTTGGAAGCAAATTCCATGCTTCGATCAATAGGTATAATAGTTCCATTATGAATATTATGACCTAGAAATCGAACATGCGTCTGAAAAAGTTTCATTTTTGGAGCAGAAACAACAAGACCATTTCTGGAAATAACATGCTTAAAAATATTAAGATGTTTTATATGCTGATCAATGGAGGATGAAAAGATAAGAACATCATCTATATAGCATATCGAAAATTCTGTATAGGGATTAAAAATGTCATTCATAATATGCTGGAATTCTGAAAGAGCATTTTTTAATCCAAAAAGGCATAACATTCCATTCAAAATGCCCAAAAGGTACTGTAAAAGCAGTTTTATAGCGATCATTTTCTGTAATTTGAACTTGCCAATAACCTGACTTCATATAAAATTTAGAAAATACCACAGCATCCTGTAATCGATCCAAAAGATCTTTTTTATTTGGAACTGGATACCGAATCCACTGTAAGGCTTCATTTAAAGGTTTGTAATTAATTACTAGCCTAGGAACACCACGTTCTATTTCGGCATTTTTATTTACATAGAAGGCAGTACAACTCCAAGGAGATCTACTGGGTCTAATTAATTTTTTCTAGAGAAGAGTATTAATTTCAGTTTTACAAAGTTCCATATACTCTTTTTTCGTTTGACTGGGACGAGCTTTTGTTGGAATTTTTCTTTCATCAAAAGTAGGCTCGTAAGGTAATGAAACAATATGTTTTTTACGATCCCAAAAAGCATTGGGAACATTACTACAAATTTCTTCCTGGAATTCCTTTTCAAGTAATTTAATTTTTTGCTGAAAAGAAGCTTGTTGAATTCTTTGTTCTGTAGTAAGAAAACTAATTTCTTTTTGCAGAAAATTAATTTGATTTTGTTTTAAAGCAACTAAATCAGTAATTTGATCTAGTTCTTTAGTGTATGGTGAGGTGATAAATTCAAAAACAATTTTTTGATTATCAAGATCTGTATGAATCCCAATAGTGTCTATCTTGGTGATAGGCATTAAAAGGTTCAAAAAAGGAGTACCAAGAATTATGTTTTGTGCCATATTTTTGATTAAAACAAAAGATGTGTTTAAACATAATCCTTGATTACAAATTAACACTTCTGGAAGTTTGTAATCAATATACAAACTATTACCACTTGCACTAGTAAGAGATTGGCTTGTCTTCTGAAAATATTTGGTTGGAACCAAACCTTCCTGGATACAATTCATATCAGCACCACTGTCAACCAAAGCAATAGCATCACGCATAATAAAATCTGGTTGAATCATGAATGTAATACGAATATACCATTTCTGAAATGTTATCCTATTTAAAGATAATAAATATTCTGGATCTTTTTGTTCATTTATTTTTTCTTGTTCTTTTTCCTGTAATTTTTTATTGATCTTTTTAATCTCAGAATTTATTGCAATATTTGATGTCTGTAAATGCTTAATTTCAACTTTCAAAGCATTTACTTCCATCTTTAAATCTTGGACTGAAACAGCTTTTTCTGGATTAGAAGGAGATGGAGTTTGTATTCGAGAAAAAACTTCTTTCATGTTATAAACTTTTGGTATTAGGATTTCGTCTTTTTTCTGTTTATAACACATTTCAAGAAATTTTAACTTTATTTCTGGATCTTTAATACTATCTGCAATTTCCAAAAGATTTTGTTCAGAATCAGTTAAAACATTAATACTGGGACCATCAATATTAAGACCATTCATCTCAACTATCGATTTCCAATAATTAACTTCATCTGAAGCTTGATTAACTGAAGTTTTACAGGGACAAAATTCATTTTCTGGACATTCATCTTCAGTGTCAGAATAAGATGAATAAATGGCTGCTAATTCATTATCAGAAGGGACTTCTGAAGATGAATCAGAGTCAGAGATTAACTGTAAAATTTTCGGTTGTGTGTCTTCATCTAATGCTAACTCATTAAGCTTGGCTTGTATTTTAGCTCTACATTTGTTAGCATAATGACCTATTTGTCCACACTTATAACATTTTATACTGGACTTATTTTTCTGAAAAGATTTCCCTTTAGATTTATATTTTGGTCTGGAACCCTGAGGTTGAGGTTGTGTCTTATGGTGTTTTGGATATTTTCTGGACTTTCTATAAGGTTTGGAATAATTTTTATGCTTCCTTTGCTTATGAATTTTTTGTGGATATTGAATTTGGGGATCATAAGCAAATTGTTCACAAAAATCACCTACTTCTCTTTTTCCAATTAAATGTTGTTGTTTAAGTTGTTGCTGGAGTTTAAGATCATTACATAAAGCAAGACCTTCATTTGTGACAATATTTATTAATTGACCGTAAGTATATTGATAGTATGGAATCTCAATAGAACGATGAATATCTCGTAACCTTTTACGAATTCGTTCAGCAAAGAGATTGGGAAGACCATCAATAAATTTGGCTTTCCAATGTTCCGCACTACCATCTGTACGCTGCATAATTTTCATCAGAAAAACATCTTTATACCAACGAAAATGAGATAAAGTAGGACATCTCAATTTCATTAATAATTCCCTATTACGGTCTGCAATACCTATTGTATTTCCAATAAAATTAGCAACAATGGTATTAACGAGGGTGTAGACAGCATCTTCTTCTTCAGTTTCAATAGGATCAGGATTAGGATTAGTAGGGGTTCTTTCAGGAATAGTAGTTACAGTTTTGGTTGCAGAAACGATCTCACTACATTGATTAGTTGTGAGGTAATTATCCCACCATCCTTTCAGCGCACCAGTGAAACCACTAACAATCATGCGGGCAACCTGGTGGTCTGTATTATTAGTTTGTTTACAAACAGTAGCAAACATAAGCATATGATGGAGGAGTTCAAAAATTTGATATTCAGAAAGACCATCAAGATTCCATTCATATACAGCAGTACTATTATAGGAGCGTTGGGTCTGGAGAAAATCTTCCTCATAAAGAATGTCCATAGGAGTCGGTCGAGGATAGTAATGACGGGTACTACCGACAGGAACCATTTTCTGAATGTTAGAGGAGTAAACGCGATTAACAGAAGAAGGCTCAGAAGGCTGGAAGCTTTGCTCAAGCTGGAGGATTTGTGGAAGACTTAGATTATCATAAGTATCATCAGGAGGTCTACCTAATGAATTGGCTGAAAGCATTAAAATCTGGGCCTTAGACTTGGAAGAGGAAGAAGAGTCAGAAATCTTCAAATCACGTATTTGAGAGAGAATAGTTTCCATAAAATCAGAATCGGCTTTAGGTTTTAATTTAAAATCTTTTAAAACGGGAGTTGGCTTTATAAAAACAGGTTCTGTAACAACAGGAGGTTTAGGCTCGAGTTTGCAGCTTTTCTTAACATGTGATACCATCTCTTCGATTCGAGTCAGCTGCTTGCCTGCTGTTTGACAAAATAAATTGGTATAATTATTTTGTTTTAATACTGTATTAAAATCTTGTACAAGCACAGGATCCTTATTTTGGGTCTTATGCGGAATGTCAGCAAAGGCAGCAATTATCATGGGTTTGCCATTAGAAGTAGAAGTACCTGTAGGCTGAAGTTCTAAAGGTGATGTAGGAGGATGAATAGAAAATATGGTTCTACCATCAGTAGTCAACCATTTTTGCTGGAATTCTTCAAGAGCATTCACCTGAGATTCTGGAGGTTGAACATTTATCGTATACCATAAAGGAAAAGGGTACAAAACTTGGATTTCCTCTAGATATAAGTAATACTGTAATTTGTACTCCTGTAATTGTTCTTTTGTATGAACAGAAAAATACCATTTTCGAAAATCTAAATATTTATCCTGTAAAAATTCTTGATTTAAGAATTTGCGATTTTCACTTCCTGGAGAAAAATCCATCTTTCTTTCAGTTGTAAAATCCATTAAATCCTAAAATCCATATCACTGGCTGTAGGGCTGTATGTACCTTTTCTGGATTCATGTTTAGGAACAGGAGGAGGAATTGGAGGATCATAAATTCCATGTGGAATTCGCTGTTCAGAATACTGAACACCTCGAACAATTGGATCTTGGTCAGGATCATTTGGTTCATCAGATGCAGGTCTAGAGTAAGATCAGGAAGTAAAGGATGCCTTGAATAAATGGACTATTCCGAAGGTTGATCCAAAAACAATTTACAAACACGGAATCAAAACTTTTTTCAGTAAAACTTTAATAAAGACTTTTGAACATGCTGCTCCAGTAGAAAATAATGATACACTCATGTATTTGTTAGACATCCAGGATTTAATACCCTTTTTTAAAGATTATAAATATGTAAACATAGGACTTGTCCAGATTGCTTTAAAACCTTTGACTCTTCTAGGGCAAAATACCAGTATGCAATGCACATTACGTGATGGCAGATGTCTTGATTGGCGAGCATCACTCATGGGAGCAATGGAAACCAGTCTGTCTCATGGTCCAGTATATTTTGATATTTACCCCAATCTTAATATTGCTCTATCTGACCAAAATTTGTCTAAAGTTTTAGAATTCAGAATTCTTACTCATGGTTATGAGTATATGCCAGGATCTCCGCCTTTTTCTGTCATATCCAGAATTTATCTTAAAGTTTTATCAACTTTAAATCCGTACTGTAGACGAAAGGGTGTTGATGGTGAAACTGTTTTAATCGACACTAATCTTTACAGTAGTCAGGTTGCTGTTCCAAAATTGTTAGAATGGGATAAAATTACCTTTCCAGAACAATGGAAAATAACTAATGCTGTTCCTCCTCGTCCACTTGTACGACACAATCTGGACGATATAATACAGACTAGACAGGGAGATGTTTTTCTTCAATTCCAGAAACCTCCCATTAAGTTACATAGGAGCATGTCCAGTGCCAGTTTTCGAACTGCCCCTAGTCATCAACCTTACCGCGTTGATTATCCAGAATCTTCTAGGCACTCTTTTACAGAACCTCCAGATGCTTTGTTTCAAGGCAATCCTTCCCGATCTTACTCCAGACCTGCATCTGATGAACCAAATGATCCTGACAAGGATTTTCTTTAGTGTTTCCTCACTCTTCTCGGCCGGCTCCTTGCCAACGCCGTTAGATTTTTCAAATTTAAAAGTGGTTAGGTTGTCCTTGTCATACATCTTCTATCATGCTGTTTATATATATTAACGGATTGTTTAGGAAAATTTAAATTAATATATTTTTTAATTTTTTATAAAAATATGTAAAAAAATAAAAAATGGTATATTTTCAAAAAAATAAAAGATAAATACATATACTTTTATAATGCACCCCAAACACTATTTAAATAAGATATTTATTAGTATCTTTTTATAAATCACATCGATTTTTATTATTTTTCTATTTTTTTTTATAAAAAATAAAAAAATTTAAAATAATCTATGTCCAAACAGTAAAAATTTGAAGTATATAACTTTTGAATTATAATTTAATAATAATAAAAATATTAAAACTAATTTTTTATTTAAAAAAAAGAGACTACCATGAGTCTACGCCCTTTATATTTAAGAATATATACTTTGTATATACATAGAATTAACAACACTCATGGAAGGTGTTCTGGATTTACTTTTTTCATAAATATTTTTAATTGTTTTCATAAATATTTTTGTTATTTGGTTTTCATTTTTTTTTTCTAAAACTAAATTAATTTGGTGATAAAATGAAAAAAGAAAAAGAAAAAGAAAGTTTAAATTGAACGTAGTATGTGATGATAGTTTAAAGGATAAAATATAATTTATGTTTAGTCTAGATTAAAAAAATTAATAGATGAAAAAGTTAATTATTATTACAATTTTTATTAAGAGAATAAAATGATATTGGACAACAGTTAAAAGGAGTAAAGTGCAATTTATCCTTAAAAAATAGGAAAAATTATTTATAAATCCTATTAAGAAGACTTATGCTACATATGGTCCTACTAAAAAATTTATGTTCCCATAAGTCATGTGGGAAGTTTGTTGACACATTAATCCTCAATATTAGTTGTTAATATCATAAATAATAGTAAAACTATATATAAGAAATTGAATGTTACCATAGATCATATCTATATAAACGTAATATAACGTGACACCTATGATCTATGGCAACATTCAATTTTCTATATAGTAAATTGAATGTTACCATAGATTATATCTACATAAACGTAACGTAATGTGACACCTACATAAACGTAACGTGACACTTATGATCTATGGCAACATTCAATTTCTTATATAAGAAATTAAATTTTACCATAGATCATATTTATATGAAACGTAATGTGATACCAACATAAATCAGCAACATTTTCACATTCAATTTAAAAAAATAAAAACTAATTAAGTTTGCGAAACGTAACGTGACACGTTACGCTACGTTTATGTAAGGGTCACATTACGTTTATGTAGGTGTCACGTTACGTATAGGTGTCACGTTACGTTTATGTAGGTGTCACGTTACGTTTATGTAAGTGTCACGTCACGTTACGTTAATGTAGGATCTTATGGAATACATTCTTATCTAAATAAGAATTAAAACTCTATAACAAATTATACAAAATTTAACCTAATATAAATGTCTGAAAAAAACTTATAAATAAGTCTCCCTACAAAATAAGCAGTAGAACAAATCACACTCCTATTTCATAGACATATATCACTTTGGCCACTAGCACACGCAGAGACTGACTTCATTCATTTTCATGGGTGAAGAAGAGTATACTCTGTACACCACCCCACAACCACAGTAAGTACATCAAAGCATTAGGTACCAAAACCAATCAGTGTGTTTGGTTTGAGTTTTCTGAATTAAGTTTTTTGAAAATTAATTTTTTTAGTTTTCGTGTTTTTTTGTTTTTAGTGAATATTTTTTAAATTTTAAACATTTTTTTTACTTTGTTAGATGCACCTTACTTAGATGTATCTAAAAAATAAAAACTTAATGAAAAAATATTTTAAAAAATTAATAAATACGTAAAAATATAAAAAATGTACTGAATTCTTGTATTTTTTTGTATTTTTGGTATTTAGTAAATTTTTAAAAGATTTTTTTACAATTTTTTTACTTTTAGAGTGTATTTATATTAGGTGTGTCTAAAAAGTAAAAAAATTGCTTAAAAAATTAAAAAAAATCAATAAAAACAAAAAAACACGGAAAATAAAAAAGTAGAATTTTCTGAAAAGTATTTTTTGAAAAGTGGAAACAATGAAACTCCCACTTTCCCGAAATAATGGTTCATTTTAAGAAATTTAATTTTTATTGATAGTATAATTATTGCATTTTAAAAAAATTAATTTTTCAAAATTACCCTTTTGATAGTACATTTTTTGGAAATATTAATGTCATAATTATACTTTTTATATTGTTTATTAATTTAAAAGAATGGCAAAATAAGAAATTTATATTATTTTTGTACTTGATTTTTGAAAATGGAAGGCTCCGTTTGAAAAGAGAGGTTTGGAGCTTTTTTGACTAAAATAGCCACAAAAAATAAAATAGACTTTTTAACTCAATAAGACAAAACATTACATCCAACCCATAATTATTACATTCCCTCTCTCATAAAAAAATCAAAAAAGCCAAAAAAACCAAAAACTCTTCCCAAACCAGGTTTTTTAGCCCTGGCTAAAAAAATCGAAAAGCCAGAAAGTCAACCCACTTCCCAAACAAAACCTAATATTTTGGGACAGTGAAAAATGAAATAATGGACTAATATTTTGAGACGGAGGGAATACTATCTTTGGTTTAGATTTTTAGAATTTATTTTTTAAAAAATTGATTTTTTTTTTATTTTTCATATACTTTTGTTTCTATTGAATTTTTTTTAATATTTTAAGAATTGTTTTTTAATTTTTAGATACACTTAAGATAAATATACTTAAAAAGTATAATATTTGTGAAAAAAATTTATAAAAAATTCACTAAATACGAAAAATACAAAAAAAAAATGAAAATTTAGTACATTTTTATATTTTTATGTATTTATTGATTTTTTAAAATATTTAAGGTGCATTTAAAATAAAAAATATTTAAAATTTTAAAAATATTCACTAAAAATAAAAAAATACAAAAAATACAAAAATTCAATTTCTAAAAAATTGCATTCAGAGAATCAAAAATAAACACGGTAATTACTACTCACTCCCTCACTCAAGATGTTGTTTGTTGGTCTTGAAATATTCTCAAGTGGTGTCCCAAGTATGGTGTAATTAGTGAAAGAAGTAGAGTTTGTAATTTTATATTAGATAATTAAAGAGCAAAAAAAAATGAAAAATTATAATTGATGAAAAACAAAATCACCTAACACTCCAAAAAATACTAAATAATTTTTCCTCTCACTCACATGACACACCCAACAAAATAATGGTGGGTCATACTTCTTCAATGTATTTACCCAAGAAAATAAATTTATAAAAAAAATAAAAAATTAATGAGTGTGGGGTACAATTTTTTGCTCAATTAATGGGTTGCTCAATTAATGGGGGTGCAAGTCCCACCATATTAATGGTGCATGATTTCAAACACATCAAGAGTGCATGATTTCAAACACATCAAGATATATGTGCCCAATTTAATAATCATCAAATGTGCAATTTAATAAGGTCAAAGGCAAAGAAAAAAGCACGAAGCCATCGTGATCAACAATAAGTTTTTAAGTTAAAAATTAATGCTCAGAAAAATATGAATAATGTTATATATATTAATTAGTATACTAATTAATATATTAATTGATAATATGATATAATTTAATAAGTTTTTAGTATTTACAATTTGTATAGTGAGTGAAATTAATACTAATGTCATTATTAGTATTGGTATACTAGTATCTATACTATATATTAAGCAAAAGGAGGTTTTTAACCCCAAGCTTTGTGGGAGTTCCAATCTCCCAATCAAAATTTCCTGATTTTTTGATTTAAAACAAAAAAAAAACTTAGCATTTATTAACTTCTCCCAACCCCCAAGTCTTACCCTCATAATAACACTTTAATGCAATAAGAACAAGCATAAAAAAAATTCTTTAAAATCCAACACATGAATTTCTTGAAAAGTTCCAACACATATAATTATTATCCCTCATAATAACACTTTAATGCATTAAGAACAAGCATAAAAAAAATTTCTTGAAAAGTCCAACACATATGATTATTATCAAAATATTAAACTTTAATATAATATAATTAAAAAAAAGACATTTAATTCTTTGAAAAGCCTAACACAAATGATTATTATCAAAATATTAAATTTTAATATAATATAAAAAAAGAAAAAAAGAAGGCATTTAAAAAAAAAGAAAAAAAGAAGACATTTAAAAATCGCAATTCACATATATAAATAATTATAAACACAATCCGTGTATAGCACGGGTGATATGCTAGTATTATATAAGAAAAATGGAGTTTTTAGTGAGAAGGTTTGCAAGAGCTCTAAAGTGTCATTCCATAATTGCTAATTATTGTGATTTTAAAAATATTTAAAAATAATTCTATTGGCTAACAAAGTAATTATAGATTAAAGAAAAAAAAATCAAAAAATCACCTAAAATTTTGAATTACAAGTTCTTAAAATCTCTCTTAATAGTTACATTAAAAAAATATTATACGTTAAAAAAAGAAAAAAGAAACACAAATCTCATCTTATAACAAACTAATTATATATTTAAAAAAAAGTTATAAATTAAAAAGAACGTAAAACCACAATTGCTAATTTTTATAATTTTAAAAATATTTAAAAGTAGTACTATTGCCTAACAAAGTAACTGTAGATTAAAATTAAAAAAAAAAGCATAACAACCAAAAATTGCTAATTTTTGTAATTTTAAAAATATGCTATTGGCTAACAAAGTAACAATATTTATAAAAAAAAAAAAATTGACGTACAAGTTCTTAAAATCTTCCCCCTAATATTTATCTCATTCATAAATCTCATAATCTATCTATCTATACTATATATTATACCAAAGTAACTTGTCATCTTAGAGGCGCTAAGTGTTTCAAAACCTTAAATCTAATTTTTTGATTTTTATAAAAAAAATTAAAACATTTATTGGCTATTCCACGGACATAAATATAAACCTTCAAAATTATTTAATGCAAATATATTGTTAGTCAATACCTATAAAAAAAAAAAAAAAATGAAAGAAAGAAAGGCCCGAATACCCTTTAGGCCTGGGCCTCATTTTCTGACCCGTGGCCCGGTCCGGCTAGAATTTTGGCGAGAGCTTGCGAGACTTGACCTGTGCCAGGCCGGGCTAAAGTTACACCTCTAGATGTAGGGGTAAATAACAGCTCTCCTAAATAATTTAATAAAATATATTGAGAAGATAGGCGCTAATGATTTTTTGAATGCAAATAAAATCCTCCTACTATAATGGATAAAAGAATTTGAGATCCCTATTTTTACCCCAAAATTGGAGGCCCAAGGCTGAGGTTCCTCAGGGCTGGGCCTGTTTGAATTGAATCCACTAAACTTTAAAATAACATTACATAATTTTTGTAAAGTTTTATAAATTCACATCACTACAATTGTTTAAAAAAACAAATATAACGGTGATAATTTTTAAAAAAGAAAATGATTCACAAACAAAAAAGTTTGTACAATGCTCTAATGATATTTTTAAAATTATGAAGATAATAGAAAATGTTTTAATTGAAAATAAAATGACAATAAAAAGTCATATCATTTGATATGAAAATTTTACATAAAATTTTCTTCGTACAACAATATTTCTTTTCTTTTTCTTACTTTTATAAAAACTTATAACTTAATCAAGAATCACCATTCTTTTTAGGCATGAAATTCTTAAATGTTTACAAGATATATATTTTTTGGTTCTCCTCATGTCATTGCAAAAAATTAAAGTTTTAGAGACTAAAATTTAGGGATAAAATTATTTTTTAGGGACCAAATATTTTTATTGCGAAAAGTGTATTCATCATATTTTTTGCAACGAAAATTGGACATTAGTGATTGGGACCAAATTTTTTGTCTCGAAAAATAAATCATTTTGAGACCAAATTATTTTGTCCCTAAAAATTTATTTATTAGTGACATTTTCAAAATTTTGTCATTAAAAGCCTTGTTTTTGACTTTTTAAGAGGATCTTTTAGCGACTGTCCTCACGACGATAGAAATTAGTCTCTAAATATCTTTTGTAACAAAATTTTTACTTTTAGAGACCAAAAAATTTAATTTCTAAAACTCTCATATATTGTAGTGTGTGAAGAGTTATTTTGTCTTTTTTTAAATTTATTTTTCCAATCGATTAAAATTTGCATAGTTTTATTCTCTTTAATTTTATTGAATTGATAGTATATTAATGTTCCTAAGTTTTGTAGTACATATAATTCAATAATTTTGAATTGCTTTTGTAATGTTATTATTGTGAATATATGAAATTTACAATGTATTATAGTTATTATATAAAAGTTTTATTTTGATAAGTTTTGAAGAACTAAAGCTACGAAATTATGACAATAACATCCACCTTACACAAAATGGATTAGCTGATCCAATCAACTAGTTTTCAAAAATTATTTTAATATTAGTTTTGTCTATTTTTTGTACTTCCTTTTAATGAATTAAAACATTCACATCAGTCCTAATTTTCACAATCAAATATTATAGAATTAGGAATCTAATTTTGCTTACTAGGGTTTAGGCTTTGTGAAAATATGATATTACGAAATTTTGGAATTTATATTTTATATTTTTATTTATTTTTAAAACTAGATTATTTAATTTTTTTTGGTAAATGCAAAGAATGAAGAGTTGAATCCATAAACACTTACATGCGTTCTCACTTGGTGTCATTGCCAAGCCCACGTTAGCTTGTTAGAAACTGCGTTTAGGGGCCTGGGCTCAACCGATTTAATTAGACCATTGGGCCCAATTCAGGCAATCGTTGAACTAGAAACGTGGTAGCCCATAATGAATAATGGTGTTAAACATTTTTGTTTGAAAAATGAAAGGCTTGTTTGGTTTGTTTGTTTGGAGAGTTGTTTTTGAAAAAAATTTAGGAGAGTTGTTTTTAAAAAAAAATTTTGGTTTGTTTGGTTGTATATTTTGAGAGAGAAATTTTTTGTGGGAGTTTGGAATGATTTGATATTTTAGAAGAATTGAGTAGATGTGTATGTGTGTAAAAGAAAAAGTGAGTTGAGAAGGAGAGAGGAGAGAGAAAAAGTGATTAGATTGATGTGTAGGAGAGAGAAAGGTGATTTTGAAAATGTTTTTGAGAAAACTCAAACCAAACAATTTTTGGGAAATTTTTTCTAAAATTCATCTCCGAAACTCAAACCAAACAGGGCCCGAAATCTTTACATCTTCGGGTAAATTAAAGCTAGTCCTATGTGACAAACTTAAATATCTTTAAATCTTGTATATTTTTTTATACACTAATAAATCTTAAAATATTTATTTTGTCTCAACATTTTTGAAAATATCTACAAGTGAAAAAAAGATTAAAAATTATATATACATAAATCTAATCAATAAGACTTCTCTACAAAGTCTCTTGTATATCTTTATCAACAATACATGCAACCGAAACAAATACATCAAAATCAAATTTTCCTCAATGCCCTAGAAGGAGCTGGCTAGAGGTAACTTCTGAAAATGTAAAACTAATTAAATAAATTTTATATATTGAGAATTAAATTGACATAATTTAAAGATTAAATACAAAAATAACATAGATTGCATACTTTAGGAGATTAAATTTGACATAGTTTTCTAATTTTTCAAAAAAAAAAAATTCTCATTTTTAAAACAATTTTTACACAATTCTCATTTTTAAACAATGTCAAAAAAAATTCACTACTAACTAAAAATATCAAATGTAATGAAATTTTTTTTTTTGAAAATGTCTTCACAAGTTAAATTTAATGAAACTAATCTCTATTAAATGAAATTATTTATAAAAATATTTAAGTTTAACTTATTTTTATTTTCTTAATTTATAAAAATTACATTTTATTATTTTATTTTTTACTAGATTAACTCAAATAAATACATTAAGTTCAATTAAAAAAAAAAACAGAGCCTATATTAAACTTAAAATCGTATTTTATATACTTTTTAATAAATTGAATGTAAAATGTCATGATGCACTTTAGTACAAATATATTTAAAATATTGTAACTAATTATTTATTATACTGGTTATTTGTGTCAATTTCTTGCTATACAGATTTGACACTAATCCGATTTGTTTAATATTTGTGTTATCGAGTCCTGTCATATTAGTATTCGTGTCAATAAATGATCAATCATAACCCACTAATTTTATATTCGCGTTATGGTATGATGTCGCAGGTTCCCACCCTTACCCACTACACTACTGTGAATACGGTACGGCAAGGGAAGCTGTATTTGGGCTAGGCTTCGCTCAACAAAGCCCAAAATGATACCTTCTTTCAAGCCCAAAATGACACATCGTACAGCAAGGGAAGCTGTACTCTACCTAAGCCTCCCTCAACAAACAAACAAAGGCCCAAAATGATACGTCTTCTGCAACTTGCTAGCCCTCTCGGGCCTCCTTTTCTTTTGTCAATCAAATGACTTGAATCAGTTAGTTGAAATAAATTTCAAACTGTAGTTAAGTTCGTTTTAAATTTTTAAAATATATTAAAATTTGAGTCTTTACTTTTTCTATTCAATCACAAGTGAGCTACCTGACTAGTTTGGTTTTTGAAAGGTAATCAGTGTTTTCAATAGGGGAGCGGCCCAATTATTTTTTGGATCCTTCAGCAAATCTCAAAGGAAAAGCTTTTGATATATAAATATCAATTTAAATAATTATTATTTAATTTTTAAAATGATAAAAAAAATTATTTAAATTTAAATATCTCCTTTTTTTCAAGATACAAAATTACTAAATCCAACCTAAAAAATAGTGTATGTGATACACTTTTAATTAATTTGAATAGAAAAATTAATGGTGCCACTTTAGTCCAAAAGCATGGAGACTTTAGGCTTGTTTTGGAAATTCGGTTAAAAGCAGTTTTTTTTTTTTTTTTTTGGATTAAATCACTTTTCTACTTTTTTATATGTTTTTTTAAAAAAATTTAAAAAATCAGTTTTTAATCTATTTCTCAAAACAAGTCTTAAAAATCGTAGAGACTTTCCCATTATATTTGAATAAGGGCCCTGTTTGGGCAGAAGGTTTTGGGTTAAAATAGCAATAAAAATAAAATATGTTAAAATAGTTCATAAGACAAAGGGATGTTTTGAGAAGTAAGTTAAAAGTTAGTTTTTTAATTTTCTTTTTACATGTGTAAAAAAATAAAGAGGTGACATAACCTAAAAAAGTTCAAAAATCAAAAAGCTGACTTTTAATCCAATTGTCAAAAATAGGCCAAAATATCACATCCAACCATGTTTATTTCACTTTTTTTCTTTACAATTATCAAATCAATTATAAAAAAAAAAAAAAAAAAACTATCTATCTTTCTAAATACAACTTTTTTAATTAGATTAAATAATTAAAAAACTAACTAAAATAATTAATTTTTTAAACAAGCGCAAGATGTAAAATGCTCAAACCTCAAATTATGAGGATAAAATGAATTTAATTCTAAATTTTATTAATAAATGCCCCACTTACGTAGGATTTATTTATTTATTTATTTTACATATCTTTACTATAAAAAATTAAGGTAAATTACAAATACATCCATTCAGATTTGATAAAAATACAAATTTCTTCTGTGGTTTTAGAAATTACATTCCACCTCCTGAGATTTCTAATTTCATAACAAATCGCCCATTTTATTAATAAATCATCAAGTCAATTAACAGTTTTTAATGATATTAGAAATATGTTTTAATTAATAATTTAGGTAATTTTATTATTATATAGGAGAACAATTATGAATTTTATTTTTTTAGTTAATTCTGTTAAATAAAAAAATACTAACAGGGAAGTATTTATAATTTTTTAAAGGGCAAATTACATATACCCCCTCGAGATTTAGCAAAATTACAGATACCCCCTGAGGTTTGAGAATTTACAAATACCCCCTGAAGGTACTATTTGCATAACAAATTAGGGGGCAAATTGTTATGAAAATATAAACCTCAAGAAACAATTTGTTATGAAAATATAAACCTCAGGGGGATATCTGTAATTTTCAAAACCTCAGGGGGTATCTGTAATTTAACTAAACCTCAAGGGAGATATATGTAATTTGTCCTTTTTTTTTAAACTATAAGAAGCAATTTGTACTTTAAACAAATTTTAAGAGTGTATTTATAATTTAAAAAAAAAAATTAATTTCCAAGGCGATAGAACATAGTCAACATCAGACAACTGGATTGGTTAGGAAAGTTAGAAATGATAGGAATATATTTGTTGTCACATCACATCACAGCATATCCTAACGACAAATACCTTTGCAACAACCAAAATAAAAAGGGTAAATTACATATACCTCCCTTGAGGTTTAGCTATATCACAGATACTCTCCTGAAGTTTCGGAAATTACAGATATCCTCCTGAGGTTTATATTTTCATAGCAAATTGCCCCTTGAGCTTTATATTTTCATAATAATTTATCCCCTAATTTGTTATGCAAATAGTACCTTTAGGGAGGTAACTGTAATTTCTCAAACTTCAGGGGAGTATCTGTAATTTTGCTCAACCTCGAGGGGATATATATAATTTGCCCAAATAAAAATTAGAATGGAAAAGATTAAGGAATGTTTTGGAAAGATGATACAAAGTTAATTTTTGGTTTTTAATTAAGTTTTTTTGATTTTTTTTAGAAAGTGATTTGGAAAGTTGGTAAAAAATTGATTTTGGCTTTTTTAGGTTAATATTTGTTTATGATGTCACATCACAATAAAATGACCAAAATACCCTACCCAAATTAGGAAATTTACTTTTTGACTAATGTGGCTCATTTAGAACATGGAGGGTAGTCATGTAATTTCATTCCTTGCATTTTTGCAACCTTGCCAAATGATGTTTAGCTTTTTATAGCTCCCTGTAATTGTGTTTTTTGAAGCTGCAAAAGCAGCTTTTAATTGGTTCCCAAAAGACCACTAAAAAGCAATCCCACTACAGACCCCTACAAAAATTCACCCCCGATGACCCCCACTAACGTGGCTTGTGGATTAGACTTGCTTTGGACTTTTGCAATGAGCAAAGCGTGAACACACGCGTTCTGAAGAAAAAAAAATGTTGTGCACTGTTGCCTTCTTCTTCTCTCTCATTCTCTCTTCTTTGTCTCTCTCTTTCCTCTCTTTCCAGCCTCCTCTCCGCCAGATTTGTATACTGCAAAAAAAAAAAAAGAGTAAGAGGAAAGAGGAGCTGCGTTTGCAACAATGATGGTGGCACTGATGAGTAGTGAATCAAAATCCAAAATTAGAATCCACAACCACCACAAATCAAACACAAACCCAAAATCAAACCCACAGCCACCACAAATTAGAACCCACAGCCACAAATCAAAATTATGTTCAAATCACATAATACTCTCTATTCTCTATTTCCTTCAATATATATGTTTTTTTGTTTTTTGTTTTTTTTCTTTCTTCCCCCTTCTATTCCAATCCAAGACCCAAAATGAGAAAGGAAAGAAGAGTTGTTCTTGAAATTTCAAGAACCCATTTCAATACATTGTAAATCCACAACGATGGTTCAGAAATGGCAAGAAAGTTGTGGGTTATGAAGAATGAATTAACCAACCTTCGGATATATACCCTCTCTACCTTCTATCTCTAAAAACTCTTTTCCTCTCTCTCTCTTTCTCTCTTTCTCTTCTTCTTCTTCTTCTTTATCTCTCTCTCTCTCTCTTTCTCTATATCTCTTTTATCTGCTGCCACCGCCAACGCCAACCACGGATTTCCCTCCCCAACCTCCTTCCTCAAATGCCGACACCAAACCCAGCAAACCCGACAAACCCACTCTCAGCAAACATGCTCTCTCTCTTTTTCTAAGCTCTTCTCTCTTTCTCTCTACTAACGAACGGTGACGCGACAACCGATGACGGATGGTGGTGGTCGGATCTCCTTGTTGTCATTACGATACTTCGGCGACGGCGGAGGTGGCCGAAGCAATGGTAAAGAGAGAGAAGGGTTAAATGGTTTGCACAGATGAGAGAGAAAAGAAAGAGATGAAAGATGAGATGGGCGCGTGGGCTTTCCTTCCACGTGACACCCGCCACGTCAGCTTGGGGTCTTAGGGGTCACTAACATAGGGGTCTGAAGCATTTTTGCACTAAAAAGTATAACCTATGCACTTTATTATTAAAAATTATCTTTTAGTATAACATTTTAAAATAATTATAAATTTATGATATAGTATAATTTTAATTATTAAATTTTATAAAATTTATTATTAATTTATAATTATTTTTTAAAAATACAATTGATTTAATGTTTTTTCTAAAAATTATTTCAAATTTAAAAATTTATTTGTTTATCTATTTCCGGTAGAAAACTCATTTCAAATTATTTATAAAAAAAAATTACAAAGCAGTGAAAAGATTAAAAAAAATTATAAAACAATGATAAAACTTATCAACTTTGTTGGTTATGTGGCTGTTGATCACCTCTTTTTTTTTTTTTTTTTTTTTGTGTGATCAGCGAAGAAAAGGGAACTTCATTGATGAAGACCAAATAAAGAAATACATCAATAAAGAAGAAGGGGAAGGGGAAGAGGAAGGGGAAGGGGAGTACAAAGGGCATCATAGCGAAACAAAACAATCCCAACTAGGTTGGCACTGTTGAGATCGCCCAATCATATGCTAGCACACCGCCTAGAGATGGTGAGTTGGTGAGTAACCAACCACAATCAACAAACCCAAACCAAAAATACAACCGAAATGTAAAACATGCCAAAGCCAACAGATAGAAATACTAAAAACCAGCCAAAAAACAAAACAAAGACAGTAATAAAGCCCTCTGCTGGAGCATCCAGATGGCAGACCACACACACTGGCAAGAAGCAGACCATCAGTCAGGCAAGTAGATCAGCAGCAGGACATCCTATAGATCAACACAACAATTCAAACCATAAGCCCAGTACACCATTATTCTTGCAGCAGCTACCAACAGAGGATGGAGAAGCTACCAACCAGCCACCATTCAACCAAGCACACAAAAGCTCCTATGCTAACACAGGACCACCTTTCAACCAAGCCCACAAAACTCCTTTGCTAACAGAGGGCATATGACACTCAGCAGGCCTCTGCACTGCCTTCACAGACCAGAACCAAGCTGATACATACCACTCTGCAACCAATCTGCATACATACCAATCTGCTTCATACCCATCTGCTACCAATCTGCATAATGACAGAACAGCCATAAATACCCATCTTCCAAAGGAGCTTCACTGGAGCCAGAGAAAGAGCTTCAGACCAGACTACTACAAACCAATCTGCTACTTACCACACTGCTACCAATCTGCATAATGACAGAACAGCCATAAACCTATGTGATACAACCTCTCACCTACTTCGAATTTGCGACAATATCATGCACTGTGTAATTCACCTCTTTAACATATGACTTGATCCATAATGCAATTCTTACTTTCAATAGCTCTACTACCTGTGCAAAATCTGCATTACCATTGTTAAATAAGCATTCATTCCTAAGTTTCCATAAGGACCAAAGCATGGCCAAATGGACCACCTTCCAAATATTGAACTCCTTCTTCCTTAATTTCATACCAGACCACCAGTTAAGCAAAATAACCACAGATCCTGGTGTTACCCACTGCACTTCCCACCAGTTTACCAACTCAAACCATAACTTCCATACCAATGGGCATAAAAGCAACACATGATTTATGGTTTCTACCTCTGCTTTGCAAAATACACATAGGGGGCTGACATTGACAGGTATAGCTCCAATCCTTTGCATAAATTCTGCTATTTTGAGTCTCCCTTTCCAAGCTAACCAGCTGAAGAACTGAGCCTTCGGGGGTGCTGCATTTTTCCACAGGAACTTTGAAATGGGAATCATGGATCCATTAACTAATTCCAACCTTTTCCACACTGAGACCACAGAGAATACTCCAGAATTACTTGCTCTCCACAAACAGTTATCCTCAGTTAGAGGATTTAGATTAGGTACCTCTGCTAGTAATACATTTAGCCTATGAACTTCCTCCTCCTCCCAAGCTAAAAGTGATCTTCTAAATGCCAACTTCCAATCACTGCCCGGCCCTTTCCGGTGGTAAAAAAACTACAAGGAACCTTCCTTCTCCACTGATAAACTAAACAGTCTAGGAAATTCACTCCTAAGACTCATATCATTGAACCATCTATCTGTCCAAAAATGAATCCTTTCCCCATTTCCCAAAATAATCCTGAAGTTTTGTGAGAAAAACTCTGCCACTACACTGTTTGCTGAAGCTAATGATGCAATGTCCTTCCACACTGTAGATACCATTGCAGCTGACATTGGTTCTGGTTTCCACCTGCCCCCAATCCCACCATATCTGCTACATACCACCATTTTTCATAATGACTGTTGTTGATGACCATACCTCCACCACCATTTTATCATTAAACAGACGTTAACATCACTGAGACTTCTCACACCCAACCCCCCTTGGGCTTTACTTTTACACACCTCCTTCCATTGAACTAAGTGAATTTTCCTTTGAACTTCAGAACCGCCCCACAAGAAGTTTGATTGAATCCTATCAATTGTTTTAGCAACACCAACAGGCAATTTGAAGATAGATAGAAAATACACTGGAAGATTTGACAATCCAGACTTAATTAGGGTCACTCTGCCGGCAAAGGACAAGAATGTCCTCTTCCAATATGCTAATTTCTTTTTAAACTTCTCCACCACTGGTTTCCAAGTACTTTTTTCCTTGCATTGGCCCATAAAGGTAAGCCAAGATATGACAAAGGTAGACTCTGGCTGAAGCAATTCAGGTTGTTAGCAAACTCCCTAACTAACTCCTCTTCCACTCCAATTCCACAAACAATACTTTATGAAAATTAATCTTGAGGCCTGACATGACTTCAAAACACCTTAAAATTCCTTTAAGCACCCTAATTTCATCCCAATTGGCTTCACAAAAAATAATAGTGTCATCTGCAAATTGTAAATGGGAGATTTTCAATTCTTGATGACCAACTGAAGCTCCTCTGATCATCCCTTTTTCTTTGGCTCTCTCTAACAGAATATTTAGACCTTCTGCAACTATAGTAAAGAGGAAAGGCGATAGTGGATCTCCTTGCCTTACACCCCTTTGAGGAGAAAACTCTGCTGTGGGTGACCCATTTACAAGCACTGAGATCCTTGACGTAGAAATGCAGGACCTAATCCAACCCACCCATTTATCTCCAAACCCAAAATTTTCCATCATTGACAACAAAAACTCCCAGTTAACTGAATCATAGGCCTTCTTAAGATCCAATTTAAGAATGATTCCTTTTTTCTTGGACTTTCTCCACCAATCCACCACTTCATTTGCAATTAAGACCCGATCAAGGGATGCATCTACCAGAAAGAAAAGCAGTTTGAACCTCTCCTATGAGTTTTGGGAGCACTTGTCTTATTCTTCTGGACAACACTTTAGCCAACACTTTATAAATTGAGCTAACCAAGCTTATAGGCCTAAATTCACTCAAGTCTATTGGGTTCTTCTTTTTAGGAATCAAGGTAATGAAAGAGCTGTTTACCCCTTTAGCCAACTTCCCATTACGATGAAACTCTTGGAACAACTGCATGAACTCACCTTTCATTATAGATCAGCACTTTGAATGCAATACAGATTGAAATCATCAGGTCCAGGGGCTTTATTCCCATCACAATCTTGAATGGCTACCCAAATTTCTGCTTCACTAAAATCAGCCTCCAGCACTTCCTTTGAATCAATATCAGTAATGGACAAAAAGGACCCTGCCAACTTAGGCCGACTCTCCCAACTTTCAGCAAAAACCCTTCTAAAATAATTCTCCACTACTTCACTACAAGAATTCGCATTTTTGCCGACTAAAAATTTGGTCGGTAAAAGTCCATTTTTAGTCGGCAAAAGTTAACCGCGACTAATTTTTTTGGTCGCCACTTTGGTCGCCAATTGAGGGTCGCGGAAAGTAATTAGCGACTAAAAAAAATTTTAGCCGCGAAAAAGTTATATTTGCCGACTAAATTTTTAGTCGCTAAATATATAATTACTGCGACTAATCCATTTAGTCGCTAAAACACTTTAGTCGCGAAAAGTCATATTTTCCCGACCAAACATGTTAGTCGCCAATTTGCACATTCAACGACCAAATAGTTTGGTCGGCATTTGTCGCCCATTTCCACGACCAACTAATTTGGTCGCAAATTGTCACATTCCGCAACCAAAAAATTTGGTTGGCAATACATTCCACAACCAAAAGATTGGTCGGCAATATTCACTGCAAAAACATTACACTTTTGCCGACTAAAAATTTGGTCGGCAAAAGTCCATTTTTAGTCGGGAAAAGTCATTCGCAACCAATTTTTTTGGTCGCCAATTGAGGGTCGGCAAAAGTAATTGGCGACCAAAACTTTTGTGTAGTCAAAAAAAAGTTAGATTTGCCGACTAAATTTTTGGTCGCTAAATATATCATTACCACGACTAATTCATTTAGTCGCTAAAACACTTTAGTCGCGAAAAGTGATATTTTCCCGACCAAATATGTTTGTCGCCAAAAGCAAAAAATCGGCAACCAACTATTTTTGTCGCCAAAAGTTAAGGAATCGCCAACTAATAATTTAGTCGCCAAAAGGTAAGGAATTGCCGACCAATGATTTTAGTCGCAAAAGTGTAGAATTTGGCAACCGATTATTTAGTCGCCAAAACTTTTTTCAACCAAATATTGTCACCAAAAGACATTAAACAATCAACGACTAATTAGTTAGTCACCGAATCTCTTTTTTTTTTTTTTTGAACAATCAATTTTTGTTTATAAACATTCAATCCAATATTGAACAAAATTCATTCAACCCAACCTAAATATAACATTAGAATTCATCATATTTTCCTGCTCAATCCCAAACTTTACAATCATTCCATTCAAAACATTAATTGAGACAAGTTTTAAACATCCATCCATTGAAAATCAGTAAGTAATTGAACAAAAATTAAAAGGAAAATCAATGAAGGAATCCAAAAAAAATTATACACAGGAAGGAATATATATAGTTTTGAAGCATCAGCCTTGTGCTTGATCGTTTTTGGAAGTCACCTACAAATAAAATAAGAAAAGTTAGAATCTAGAAAAACATCCAAAATTAAGTATTCTCATAAAAAAAAATTAACCATATGGCAAAAAATTTATATGATTACATTACAAACTTTTGATGATGACTATACCACAATTAACCATATGTCATATTTTAAAAAATGCAAAGAAAAGGGGAGGAAAAGAAAAAAAAGAAAAAGAAAAAGAAAAAGAAGCCCAGTAAAGGGAAACATGAAAATTAATTCGAAGTTACAGCATAGATGACAAAAGGGCCAATAGTGGGACCTTCACCACCGCTTCACAATGTCAGGTGTGATGAAAACATATTCTACAAATCAATAACTGGTCCTCAACCATCCATCATTATTGGGTGGCAAAATTGACACTCAAGTCCTACAAGAAAGAGTTTTATTTTTGCTGTGACTTAATCAAATCAAGTCTCAACTCCAAAGAGAGAAAATGGAATCTTAAGACTGAGGATGGTAGCAGGAACCAACATATTCAAAAAAATATCTCATAAGCATTCGTAAAGTTAAAGTGGCTAAGCAGCAATGAACATCTACAGGTTCTACCCCACACAATATGGTGTTCTAAGTTAAAAGAAAATACAAGCAAAAAATGATGAGGCACATAGCAATTTAAATCTCATTACCATTGACTAATATATGGGTCTTTTAACCTGAGGTCAGAGAGTTGCTTCACCTCTTGCCCCAAACTATGTAAGGAAAGTCACACCACCTAAGGTTGTTATTAGATACATGCAGTTAGCAGGAAGAAATATTTCATAAAAAGTGCCAGATGTCACCCTTAACATTGCAATAAAGGAAGAAAAATCTAATGCATGGGATCTTCAAGAAGAAGAACTATATTTTGTAGGAAGCTTTACAAGTTGCACCTACGAATTACTTGAATATTTTTAAATTTAGAAGTTAGAACCATAGTTGTCAACTCGTGAAATGTATCGCGAATCAAATTCTAATTTTGTGAATCTTGAATCTAATCAAATTGAGAATCATTAAGATTCAGTACAAATTATTAAAAATGATGTTAAACAATAGTATATATGAAAAAGAATGAAACATATTGATTTTGACATATGATATAAAATAGTTCATATAAAGGACATTATTACATTGTCTAATTGGGAAGACAATGCTTTCATAGCAAAAGATGTGGATCCAAATCTCATCACCCTATATAGTGTATAATAAGAAGAAGAATTAAGTGGAACATTTTATTTTAAAAACTAAAAAACACTCTAAAAGATGTGCGTGCATATTGTTGGAAAAAAAAAAAATCTAAAAATACAGTTGGGGAACCATTGAGTTTGACTGATTTGACCCATGTAATATTGAACCATATTTTTTTCACTAAAATAGCAATAGATAATTCATGATTGTAATTAAGCAACTTTAAAAGATGTATTACGACATAAAAGGGAAAAAGTTTAAAACATATTACGTCTGACAGGATCTGTATGGATATTAAAAACCCTTTGATCACCAAAATAACAACAAAACAAGCGCAAGTATCGGCTGTTTTCGTACTTTAAACACTCTTGGAAGTAGTATTATGTTATTTTCACTAACAAAAAAGCATTAAAAAAAAAGGAAAAAGAAAAAGATCATAATATGTCGGATACTATAGTTTCATGAATAGCACGAATCATAAAAAGTGAATCAAACCGTGAATCGTGCAATTTACCGTAGATTCTATCCAAAATATATTTATCTATAGATTCGTATGGATCTATGATACATCACTAATCGAATCAAGAAGCATAATATTTTGATAACAGAGTTTAGAACTAATAAGAATTGAGAAAGAGGGAGGGGGGGTGGTTTTGTAGTACTGCAATAGCATTTCTTTGTATGTCAATGACAGAAAACATATCACGTGGACAACTGTTACCAGTGAGAAGTTGGAAACGAAAATCCAAATAAGAAACTTCCTTGCTCTAATTCTTGGACAGGTCATGGTGGTACACACCTTTTGGCACTGAGTTCCGCCAACCTTATATTACAACATGGAATAAAAGATGCACCTAGACCTCATGAAATTAGCAATTTTTCACATAAGCTATGTGAAATTTGGCTTCCTTTTTTTTTTTTGTTGATAAATAAGTGAAATTTGGCACATTGAGCTGCGGCATCAAAGCATTTTGTGCCCCACAAAATGTTAGCAACAATATATATATAGCTCAATTGAACCAACAAGGAGTATTGGTTGAAATGCCAAATAACAGTAATAGTAAAGCAACTTTACAATCCTATTCATGGAAATCCTATAACAAGCATAGCATAATGCAAGAAGTTGGTAATCAATGGTGTTTAATAACTGTTTTGTGTTTGTGTGTGACAACTTAAACTCCTTCAAGGAAGTATCATGCATGTAGTAGTATCTTTTATTATAAGATACAATTGGCATCGTCATAAAACCCTCAAACCTTGGCACATAAGGATCATAATAATTTCAAATTGATGTCCCATTCTAAATTTCTAATAATGATACTGCAGGTTAAGCAACTGAGGGTCATTAAAGAAATATGCTAAAAGTTAATTGGCCAACAAAAAATAGAAAACCTTACAATAAGAAGGTGCTAAAAAATTAAGAACGAACCATGGAACTCAATTCAATACCTCAACATAAATAATACAGAAACAGTGCAATGAATTGAAAAGAGGTATGCTCATATTGCTTACCTCCATGGCCATCATAAACACCAAAGAAAGACATGGATGTGTCCAAATCTAGATGAGCTGCATGCTTTAGAACACAAGAACACCTCATGAAACCTTTAATGTGGAATCCAAGGCTTAACAAACTACTTTCAACGTAAAATAAGAGTAATATGTTATGGATATTCATCAAAAAGGTCAAGCCAATGGTTTCACTGATTCTATGGTGTTGTTAAGATAGATGATCATGCAAGGTTATATAGAGAATAAAAGGGATAACAAATTACTTTATTCTGATCTAAAGCAATAATTTATGGTAATCATGTACCAACTCAACGGTTACGCATATTACACATGATTTTGTCATGCTCTCAACCATGATTTAGAACTGCTAACAAACAAACCACAACAAAACCAAATTTATTAATATCGCCATGAACAAGCATCATAAAGTTTTGATTGCAAATATAATTTCAACATTTCAAATAAAAAATGTCACTTATCAGAAGACAAAGCATTTCTTTCACTGATAAATGAACTATATCTTCTTAATACCTCCACAAATGTCAAACTCACCTTCTGTAATTATTATTATTATTATTATTATTTTTTTTTTTATTTTTTTTTTTTTCAAGTCTTTAATACTTCTAATTTTAACTGATAAGGCCCACATGTCCCAACAGCTGCACTCCATAATCTTCTTTGCGCAAAACCAAACCATTACAATTTCCCCTACAATATGTCAAAGACTAGGGCTGATTTTAGGAATATCCAAACAAATTTTATTCTAATATCATGAATTGAACAAAGCCAGCAACAGGAAATGGATTTATATAGATGACATCATGTAATTGATATAATGCTCTTGTTTATGAGTATCAGTTTTTGATGTCAGGTGACCAGCCTCGATATGTGTTAACCTCTGTCACACTTATTATGTGATCCCTTTTTGGTGGAAGCATCCTGATCTACATATTGAGGATGATCACCTGATATCATATAAAACTTCTAGGCAACATCATAACATCTTTTTGAAAGCCTAATAGAAAATTCCCTCCATTACAACAAATAAGCCGTTTATTTGTTTTATTCATACCACATTTACAATCTTTTAAACAAAAGCTGTCAGTTAAAAGTTAAGGGCCCCAATATACAAATTCATTGACTAATCTCTTCTCATTTTCCCTGTTCTTTCCAATTAAGTATTGTCATACCACAATTAGGTATTGTCATACCTGAACCACGAGCAACTACCCAACGAACACACATCTGATAGCTTGAAATTCCAGAAAAGATAAGAATAAAAAAAAAAAAATTAAGAACAACCCATAATTTATTATTATTATTATTTTGAAATTCCAGATATAACAGCATCTTAACGGAGGGTGTTTGGTTTCTGTGTTTTTTTTAAATTTTATTATTATTATTATTATTATTATTATTATTATTATTATTATTATTATTATTATTATTATTAAGAACAACCCATAATTTAGTTTCCTAATATATCATCAGAGTTTAACATCTTTACCATTCAATTAGAAGCATTTGTGAAGGGTGCTGCAACTTAACAATGACTGGTATGCATCAGAGAGGCCTCCAAAAGTAAGGGTAGATTGAAAATTAAGAATATCTACAACTCTGCCGCTTCAATTTTATTTATTTATGTATTCACGGTAAAAGAGAACAATAAATTTTGCTTGGTCTGGGGGGGAGCATAAGAGTGAACCCTATGCATATACGAATCATTGAATTCCAGTATATATATTACCACCTCTACACAAATGTAGTACAAGAATGAAAATATTTCCCAGTTTCTTCCTATTGAAGTCATGTTCTGTGATACATTTTCGACAGTGGCAGTTAAAACAATTAGATTTTATGATTACAGCTAAATCGGAAATTGAAATTAGGAAAGAGAAAATGGAAATATTGAGAAAAAAAATGTGATGAGAATATCATCACATCCACAAAAGTTTCCCAGCAATAAACCACAATATCTCATTTGTGATGAGAATATCATCACATCCACTAGTTCTGGCCAAGAAAATGCGTCATAAACTAACCTAATTGGATGATGACTCTAAAATATCTCATTTATCAATTTCTTTTTCAGAATAGATGCAATTACTAAAACAGCCATAGTTGCTGTCAAACTTCCGATTGGTGTTACATCTAACTTCATCCTAATGTATTCATTTCTTATTTTATTTTTTCTTCTAACACTACTCATCCATCTCAATATTCTCATTTCAATTACACTCATTTTCAAAGCAGGTCTTGTAGCAATCCTAAAAAAATTTCCCTTCAACTTAATAGGAATTCTACAATTAAACAACTCTCCTATTGCTCTCCTCCATTTTTTTCATCCCGTTCTAATTCTATAAAGCAAGAATGTGAAGCATAGATCCAAAGAAACTAACCATATAATGACAAGAATAACAATATTAATCAAATCATAAATGTGCATACATTTAGTCTTATCAACTGAAAGCCCCTTGCTGCTGCTGACTTTGTGGCACCTATTGGGAGCTTGGGTCTTGATTGGAGCTCTGCTGCACTACAGAGGAGCCGTCCATAACTGAAGAGCCGGAAATGCTTATATAGGTGTGGAAGCAAAAAAAATGGGTGTGGAAGCATAAGAAATCAGATTCAATTAAATCATATCAGTTCTCAAGGTCTAAGCCTCATGATGCTAAATGGCAAATTAAATATCAATCCATTTTTAATCGATTACAGGCAACCAATGTGAAGCAAATTGGCATGGAACAACATTTTTCTAAGCTGAGCTTGTGTTTGACTTATTATAAAGTCTTGAAAGCCCAGATACTGGTTTGAACTCAACAATATAAAACACAATTTAAATCAGTTTTGTTACACAGTTTCAGAGCAAACCCAAATCAAAATGTTTAATCTCAGATCATGCTTTTTATACCACATTTAAAATAAATACTTGGTGCTTTCAATTGTTTAGGAAAGGAAGGTTTGAGGAGGGGTTTCAAGAATGGATTTCGTAGATATAGAGGTAAAGAGGGGAGGAGTGAAGGAAACCATTTGCCCACCACATGAATGGCGGTGGCTGGGTTGATTTAGAGGTAGGTTTGCGTGAAGAAGGTATGCGGATGAAAGAAGAAAAAAGCCCTAGAGGCCGAAATTAGGGGAACAAAGATAGAGATATAGAGATACATATATATATATATATAGAGAGAGAGAGAGAGAGAGGACATACCTTGGCTAGTGCCCCAATGATGGATCGTGACTACGAGATAAGATGATATAGGCTGTTGGTGTGCGATGGTCCTCATGTGCGACGGGCGTCGACGCCGATGGTGCTCCTGTACCAACGGCGATAGAGACAAAAGCGAGAGAGAGAGAGAGAGAAAGAGAATCGGAGCTGGGCAGATGCGAGAGACAGAGACAGTCGCTGACTGAGAGAGTCACAGAGTGAGAGAGAGACGAACATGTTTTCAAGCCCTAAGTCACAGAGAACAATCTGATTGGTTTAAACAGAGAACAGGCGGGGGAAATTATGGTTTCCCTCTAAAATTTCCACGTCTTTGGCGACAAAATTAGTTTTTGGTCGGCAAATGTTATGAAAACTGGAAATTGCTTAAAATATTAAAAAATTCATGAATAATACAAAAAAAAAAAAATAACTGAAAACTTTATTAAGAAATTGCTTAAAATATTAAAAAAAATTCATTCAAAACATTAAAATACGAAAAATAAAAAAGTAGTGTTATTTGTAACTAGTGTATCATAGATAATATAAAAAAATATATGGATATAAGCCTTAAAATAAATTATATAATGATAAATTATTTTTTGATACAAAATTTGATTAAAAATTCAATATAATGATAACACCACATCATCATTGATATGTGATATCACCTACTGATGGTAAATATAGAGAGTTAACCTCACATGTCAAATGTAACTAACAATCCAATAAATTTTATATATTTATAGTGATATTATTTATACTTGCATATCACTAATAATGACATCGCTATTATATTCAAAAAATTTCATAGCTAATATGGTTTATTTATAGTAGTCTCTTCATTTTCAATCAAAATAACCATTATTGTTCTCATAATTTTTGTGGCCTGATTTTTTTTTGTTACTAAAAATCAAGAACTAATTTTTTGTAGTAAAGGAAAGGGAGCGACAGTAATAGTGAAGGTGGTGGATAAGAGGTGATGGTGGTGGTGGTGGTGGTGATGGTAGTGATGGCGAAGGAGATTAGTGGTGAAGTTGTGGTAGTGGTACAAGAGATAGAGTGTCGGTCGTAGAGGCGAGGTAATAGTAGTAGTAGTGGTGGTAGTGGTGGTGGAGTGGTAACAATGGTGGTAGTAATGGTAGAGCTCGGTAAATAGAGAAGAGAGGAGAGAGAGAGAGAGTGAGCAAGGTGAACACAATAGAGGAGAGAGACAGACAGACAGACACACAGAGAAAAAGAAGAGTGACAGACAGACAGACATAGAGAGAGAAAGAGAGAGACAAGAGTGATGAGTGAAAGAGAGACAGAGAGAGAAAGAGATAGAGAAATACAGAGAGACAAAGAGAGAAAGAGATAGAGACAGAGAAACAAGAGATGAGTGAGAGATAGACAAAGAGAGAGAGAAAGAGAGCGAAAAGATATGATCCAGAGAAAGACAGAAAAATAGAGAGATAGAGAGAGAGAAGAAAGATGAACATGAGAGACAGAAAGAGAGAGAGATAGAGAGAAGAGAGATGAGTGAGAGAGATAGAGAAAGAAAAAAGATGAGAGAGATAGAGAGAAGAGAGATGAGCGATAGACAAAAAGAAAAAGAGACAGAAACAGAGACAAAGACAGACAGACAGAGAAAAGTGATAAGTGAGAGACAGAAAAAGAGAGAGAGAGACATACAAAGAGAGAAAAAGAGAGAGTGAGAGAGAAAAAAGAGACAGAGAGAGAGGAGAGATGAACAAGAGAGAGAGATAGAAAGAAGAGAGATGAGCAAGAGAGACATAGAGAGAAGAAAGATGAACAAGAGAGACAGAGAGGGGGATAGAGAGAAGAGAGATGAGCAAGAGAGACAGAGAGAGAAGAGAGATGAGAGATGAGAGAGAGAAGAGAGAAGAGAGATGAGCAATAGAAATAGAGAGAAGATAGATGAACGAAAGAGACAGAGAGAGAAAAGAGATGAGAGAAGAGATAGATGAGAGAGAGAGACAGATAGACAGACAGACAGAGAGAGAAGAGTGATGGGTAAGAGAGAGAGAAAGATGAAAAAATGGGTGAAAAGAGACAGACAAAGAGAGAGAAAAAGAGCGAAAATAGAGAGATGAACGATTGAGAGAAAAGAGAGATGAGTGAGAGATAGAGAGAATGAAAAAAGCGAGAGATAGACACACACACAGAGAGAGAGAGAGAGAGAGAGAGAACAAAAAGAAATGAACAAGAGATAGAGAAAGAGACATAGAGAAAGAAAGAGAGAGAGAAGAGTGATGAGTGAAAGAGAAACAGAGAGATAGACAGAGAGAGAGAGAGACACAGAGAGAAAAGAGATATAGACATAGACAGAGAGAAACAAGAAATGAGTGAGAGATAGACAAAGAGAGTCAACAAGAGAACGAAAAGAGATGATCGAGAGAAAGACATAGAAAAAGAGAAAGATAGAGAGGGAAGAAAGATGAGTAGGAAAGACAGAGAGAGAGATAGAGAGAAGAGAGATGAATGAGAGAGATAGAGAAAGAAATAAGATGAGAGAAGAGAGATGAGCGAGAGACAAAGAGAAAAAGAGACAAAGACAGACAGGTAAAGAAGAGTGATGAGTGAGAGAGAGAGAAAAAGAAGAGAGAGAGACAAAGAGAGAAAGAGATAGAGAGTGAGAGTCAGAAAAAAAGGTAGAGAGAGGAGAGATGAACGAGATAGAGAGAGAGAGATAGAGAGAAGAGAGATGAGTGAGAGAGACATAAAGAGAAGAGAGATGAACGAGAGAGAGAGAGAGATAGAAATAAGAGAGATGAGCAATAGAGACAGAGAGAGAAGAGAGATGAGCAATAGAGACAGAGAGAGAAGAGAGATGAGCAATAGAGACAGAGAGAGAAGAGAGATGAGAGAGAGCGAGAGATGAGAGATGAGCAAGAGAGATAGAGACAAGAGAGATGAACGAAAGAGAGAGAGAGAAAAGAGATGAGAGAAGAGATAAATGAGTGAGAGACACAGAGAGAGAGACAGACAGATAGACAGACAGACAGAGAGATAAGAGTGATGAGTAAGAGAGAGAAAGAGAATAGAGAAAGGGAGATGAAAAAATGGGTAAAAAGAGACAGACAAAGAGAGAGAGAGAGAGAAAAAGAGCGAAAAGAGATAAATGAGAGAGATACAGGGAGAGATGAGCGAGAGAGATAAAGAGAAGAGAGACAGAGAGAGACGAGAGATAGAGAAAAGAGAGATGAGCGAGAGACACGCAGAGAGAGACAGAAAGACAAAGAAGAGTGATGAGTGAGAGAGAGAAAGAGAAGAGAGACAGAGACAAAAATAGAGACACAGAGAGAGACAGACAGACAGACAGAGAAAAGTGATGAGTGAGAGAGAGAGAGAGAGAAAGAGAAGAGAGACAGAGATAGAGACACAGAGAGAAAGAGAGAGATAGATAGATAGAAAGAGAGAGAAAGAGTGATGAGTGAAAGTAAATTTCTATTTTTCTTTCAGCGACTAAATTTTTTTAGTTGCCAAAACTATATATAGGGCGAGCAAAATATTTTTTAGTTGCTGAAATTAAGGTTTTGCCGACCAAACTTTTGGTCGCGAAAGATAAAGAATAATTTTTTATTTTTCTTTCAGCAACGAAAATATTTTAGTTGCCAAAACTATATATACGGCGACCAAAATATTTTTTAGTCGCTGAAATTAAGGTTTTGCCGACCAAACTTTTGGTCGCGAAAGATAAAAAATAAATTTTTCTTTTTCTTTTAGCGACTAAAATATTTTAGTTGCCAAAACTATATATACTGCGACCAAAATATTTTTAGTCGCTGAAATGAAAGTTTTGCCGACCAAACTTTTAGTCGCGAAAGATAAAAAATAATTTTTTATTTTTCTTTCCGCGACTAAATTATTTTAGTTGTCAAAACTATATATACCGCGACTAAAATATTTTTTAGTCGTTGAAATTAAGGTTTTGCCGACCAAAGTTTTGGTCGCGAAAGATAAAATATAAAATTTTCTTTTTCTTTTAGCAACTAAAATATTTTAGTTGCCAAAACTATATATAGGGCGACCAAAATATTTTTTAGTCGCTGAAATTAAGGTTTTGCCGACCAAAGTTTTGGTCGCGAAAGATAAAAAATTAATTTTTATTTTTCTTTCAGCGACTAAATTATTTTAGTTGCCAAAACTATATATACGGCGGCCAAAATATTTTTTAGTCGCTGAAATCAAGGTTTTGCCGACCAAACTTTTGGTCGCGAAAAATAAAAAATAAATTTTTATTTTTCTTTCAGCGACGAAAATATAATAGTTGCCAAAACTATATATACCGCGACCAAAATATTTTTTAGTCGCTGAAATTAAGGTTTTGCCGACCAAACTTTTGGTCGCGAAAGATAAAAAATTTATTTTTATTTTTCTTTCAGCGACTAAATTTTTTTAGTTGCCAAAACTATATATACCGCGACCAAAAATTTTTTTAGTCGCTGAAATTAAAGTTTTGCCGACCAAACTTTTAGTCACGAAAGATAAAAAATTTATTTTTATTTTTCTTTCAACGACTAAATTTTTTTAGTTGCCAAAACTATATATACGGCGGCCAAAATATTTTTTAGTCGCTGAAATCAAGGTTTTGCCGACCAAACTTTTGGTCGCGAAAGATAAAAAATAAATTTTTATTTTTCTTTCAGCGACGAAAATATATTAGTTGCCAAAACTATATATACCGCGACCAAAATATTTTTTAGTCGCTGAAATTAAGGTTTTGCCGACCAAACTTTTGGTCGCGAAAGATAAAAAATAATTTTTTATTTTTCTTTCAGCGACTAAAATATTTTAGTTGCCAAAACTATATATATTGCGACTAAAATATTTTTTAGTCGCTGAAATTAAAGTTTTGCCGACCAAACTTTTGGTCGCGAAAGATAAAAAATTAATTTTTATTTTTCTTTCAGCGACTAAATTATTTTAGTTGCCAAAACTATATATACAGCGACAAAAATATTTTTTTAGTTGCCAATTGTGGCAAATTTAGCGACTAAATTTTTTTTAGTCGCCAAATGTGAGATTTTTAGCGACTAATTTTTTTTTAGTCGCCAAAAATTAATATACCCCGACTAAAAAAATTTAGTAGCTAAATATTGTACTTTTACCGACTAACATAATTTTTGGTCACCAATTACACAACTTTTGGCAACCAAAATATTTTTAGTCGGCAAAAGTGGTCGCCAATTGTGTTTTTTCTTGTAGTGCTTGCTTCACTATGCTTAGGTTTTCCACCACAACACCATTTACCTGAACGGAGTCCAATAAATTTTTCCTCTGCCTGTTACTTGCCATCAAGTGAAATAGTCTAGTATTTTTATCCCCATTTTGTGCCCATGACATTCTAGATTTTTGTAACCACATCCTCTCCTTACTTCTACTTAGCTGCCAAACTTGACTTCTGATCTCACGTCTTCTATTCACCCCTGATTCTAACAAGGATCTAGATTCCGCCTTCAAGTCCCACTCATGAAGTTTATCTTCAGCTTGTTTAAGTAGATCATCAATATTACCAAAGACCTCCATATTCCACCTACGCAGATATGCTCTCAGTCTTTTGAGCTTAATCATGATTCTAAAACTAGCCCATCCCTGAATCTGTGCCTCCTCCCAAACCTTTTCCACTTCCTTCTTAAACTGAGGATGGGATGTCCAAGCATTAATAAACCGAAAAGGTTTTGGCCCCCAATCCCTTCCATCCTCCATAAGCAAAACTGGACAGTGATCTAAAATGACTCTAGGCAATCCCCATTGTTTAAATTTATACCTCTCTAACCAAACAGGATCAAGCAAAAACCTATCAATCCTACTCCACCTCTCCCCATCCAATGCATTACACCATGTGAATAATCTACCATGCATATTCAGATCAATTAATTCCAAGCTCTCTATAAAATTATTAAAGTCTTTCATACCCCTTTCCCTTCTTGAGCAACCTTTCCTCTCACTCATAACTCTAATCTCATTAAAATCACCACCCAGACACCAAGGGTTAGGATAAGAGAGTTTAAGATTTATCAGACTCTCCCAAAGTTTCCTCCTCTTCAATGCATCAGTCGGGGCATAAATATTGCAAATAACACAATGAAATGATTAAGATAAGATACCTGAGAGAAGAATGAAGTTCCTGGAACTGTAGCAGTCTATCAATTGAAAACTTCGGGTGTTCCAAATGCAAAGGAGACCACCCGCACTTCCTTCTGAACCCACCTCCATAAAACCCATGTCATCCACAGGCCATAAGGACTTAACAAAATTACCATCAACAGCTTCTCTCTTAGTCTCCTGCAGCATCAAAACATCTACTAATTTTGCTCTCACCAATGCCTTAATTCTACTCCTTTTTTCAGGTCGTCTAAGACCCCTAACATTCCATGACATGATCTTCATAAAAAACCTTCAACGCAGCATCTATCATCCTTCATTTTTCCAGCAGCTTAATCAACCTCTGCCCTTCCTTCAACTCTTTCCAAATCTTTCTCCTCCAGCTCCATTATTTTGGCCACCACTTCCTCTTCCTTCCCTTCACAGTTTAGCCCTAATGCCTTCCCGACCTCAATCGTAGCTTGGGCTTCTTTAAGTATCTTTCTTCTCCTTTGGGAACTACTGCTTTGTGACGCTTGTAGGGACATAGCAGCTGCTGCCGCTCGAAGGATCACTCCACTTCTGAGACAGTTGCTGAATAGGATCCCCTTCTGTTTTGGTTGGCCACCCTGCTTCATTCTTTCTTTCCCCTGTTCACTGCCTTTCCTCTTCAGGTCAGACTTCCTTTTTGATCTAGCATGAGCTTGCTGAAATGGGCCCCCCTTCTCGTGACTAACTTTCTGGGCTACAGCTTCCCCTACAGCCATAAACTGTGACTGGGCTATGCAGTCACTTAAATTAGAATTAACTTCCCATCTTGGCCCATTAGTTATAGGCTGAACTTGGGCTCCATGTAGCACAACTTCTAAAATTATGTTGGGCCTGCCACACTCTAACCCAGTTGAACTATACATAACACCTTTATTACATTCCAGATCTTCAACCCGTTGCTTTATCCCATTCTCCACAGACCTTGAGCAGACCGCCTACACCACCCTTTCTTTCCCTAGAACATGCTCAGTTACTTTATCAGTTGCTCCAGACATACAATGATAGCCTCCATCCACAGCTACTAAAGCTCTTTCGACTGTGTGTGTTCCATTAATTGACACGTCATCAGTTTGTGCCACATCATCATCATCGTCCTCCTCTACAACTGAACCAACTTCACCTTCATCCCCACCTTCAACACCATTGACAGCTACCTCTGGATGAACATGATCAACTTGACGCTTGCGTTTGGATAAGTGTTCACTCTCATTGTGCATATTGGATTCCATTACTTCATTTTTGTGGTAGCTATAGTCACCATTACATTGACAGATACTGACTAAGGGCTCTTCAAACACTCGCACTTGAAAATCCCTCGTATTTCCTACTAGATTAATTACCGTATTGATGGGCTCCATCCTTTTTGTAATAATCCTAACTTTGCCGAACATAAAGTGTTTGCCTCCCACTGTATCTTCATCATACTGAACCACTTCTCCCCATACCTTACCAATGGCTTCAAAAGTTTTGATACTTCAGAGATTGAGAGGAACTCCCACACAAGTGAGCCATATACATCTATCACAGTCCAAAAACTTCCCTTCTTCCCATTCAAATACTTCATCACTCCAGTCATGAATCCACTCCTCTATTTTCGCTCTTTCTTCTTTCATCTGATGGTTAGAGCTGAATGATAAAATTGCTAACTTTCCTCCTGCTTGTCTAACTACTACTTCCTTAACAGTCCTCTTATAGATCTCCTTTCGAAAGTCATGGAAGGAAAAAAATGCTTTGAGCTTGACCAGAACACTATCATATAACCACCCATTCCAAGCCTCAACAGCTCTAACTGAGACATTTTGTTCTCCATATTCTCCACCATTTTTACCTCCAGTTTGAACTACTTCCGCATATGACTTACCTTTGATTCCAATCATAGGTTGGATGGGGGTCCACTGCTTCTTCTGCACCATACCTCCCTACTTAGCATTTGTTAGCATCTGTCTACTTTGATTGGACTTGCTGTACTCAACCATCTTTACTCTCAAGGCCCTGTTATGACACCATAAGCCATCAGTTTTTCTCACTGCCACCTCTGCAGCCACCTTGCAATCATATCTAACAAATCCAAATCTTGATCTTGTAGTTTTCCTCATTTTCAATGGTATGAAGACATCATTCACAACTCCAAACTTACAGAACAGATTAAATAGATCTCTAGGGGTCATAGCCTCTGGTACTTCATCAACGAAAAGAGAGACCAAGTCATTCATCCTTGATCGACCAGTTTGCAGAGTGTAGACGTCCCCGAACGCATCCCGGGGAGGGTGCGACTCCCCTCCGTTCTGGTTCGATATTGGGTCACTACAGTTCGAAGGACTCAAATGTCATGGTTCTAAATCTGAACCAAAGAGTCCAAATCCGGCAAATCGTTTTGAAAACAGATTTTTTGAAATAAGTGCCAAACATGGACTGCTTTGCCAGATACAGAGTCGCCACCTAAATATTTTTTTAATGGGAAATTTAGGAAACCCTGACTCGGTGCCAAAGGCCACGTGTCCGTCATCACCAAAGTTGCCTCGGCTCGGGAACTTGAGTACGATTAGGGAAGGTCACATCGTGAGCACCCCCTCTCGCCCGGTCAAAGACCGGCCTCTACTAACCATGATATCTGATTTTTAAAAATATTGTGTGTTCTTATTCCGGTTATTAGCCTAGTTTACTATGTGATGCTCGCAGCAAATAAGTATAGACTGGGTCGTCTGAATTGGAACAAAACGTTTCATGTTTGTTTGTTTGAAAATGGTTTGATGGTGCTACCCGCAGGTAGGCTAAAACGTGGATTTGCCACCCTCAGGTGGGCTTAGAAAACGAGATGATTTTGCCACTGTCTAGTGGGCTTAACAAACAATCAGTGCATTGTCCCAATTCAAATAACCCAACCTTCACCCACAGGCATTTAAGGCAGTTATATCACATAAGCAAATAGCCTCATGGCAAGCATGCTATCATGGCAACACTCACACGCATGCAAGGATGCTAAAGCATAAAGCTCACCGAGTACTCCAAGCCAAAACAAAAACCGATTAGAAATTCATGCATGATCCTAGATGCACAGAATTGCCTAATGCAACACATGCAAAATGTAACTATAGCAGGCTCGGCTATTCTAAACATGGTACATGAAATGCTACAGCTAACATGTATTCAATTTGGAATTGAAATACAAATGCAGTTTGTATGATGCGCCGAGCCCGGTGCATGCAATACAGATGAATGAATGCAAACATGATGTCATACTGTATGCTAATTGAAATATGCCCTATATCTAACCATCATAAGCAGATAAATAAAAGGGAGAAAGACGTGGGGTTGGAAGACATACATCACACTCACCCACACTTATTACAATTATGCCCTCGCGCAGAGGGTCCGAATAAATATACAGTCCGAATAAAAGAATATTACAGTCCGAATAATAATACAAATTCCTAATTAATTAACAGATTGAACTAGGAAAGCTGTAAAGCTGGCATGCAAGCCAGGGACTGCCTTGCTTCTGATGAATGCCGCCTGTTTGGGCTGCCTTGGCGCGGAAATCCACTGGGATGCCCCAATTAGCCTCTGTTTGCACCTGTTCTCGAAATGCGTGCCAAACTCTGAAAAATTACTGATCCTTGATTTTGCTGCAACAGAGAGCAGGAAAGGGGCATAGCAATGTATTTCACAAATATATGCATGCCTCGATCCTCATGCCACCAATCACGCATATCGATGCATGATGGTCGAGGAGCCGAATTGCACAACTCAATATAGAATGAATGCAAATGATGACACAACAAACCCTAACTCCATCATGGGTGATCCGGAGCGTCGGTGACTGGGGAATTGAGACACATTCTGCCACACGGAATGCGAAACGTACCTCGTTTCCCGTGCCCGGGCTGACTCTTATCCCGAACACGATGCAATATGCATGACATGCATGAAATGCAACTAAGATACATCCTAAAATGCAAAATGTTATGAAAATGAGATGCCTCGAAATGCGTGCCCGCAGGCACGCAAACCGAGAAATGCGGAATGACATGCGAAATGCAATGATGGGCTTATACCGACATGAGAGGGCCTCAGCCACACTCACATAGGATGCCGTCGGATAAAAAAGAGATGCCTCGAAATGCGTGCCCGTGGGCACGCAAACCGAGGAATGCAAAATGACATGCGAAATGCAACGATGGGCTTATACCGACATGAGAGGGCCTCAGCCACACTCACATAGGATGCCGTCGGATAAAAAAGAGATGCCTCGAAATGCGTGCCCGTGGGCACGCAAACCGAGGAATGCGAAATGACATGCGAAATGTAATGATTCGCTTATACCGACATGAGAGGGCCTCAGCCACACTCACATAGGATGCCGTCGGATAAAAAAGAGATGCCTCGAAATGCGTGCCCGTGGGCACGCAAACCGAGAAATGGCCCGAAGGCATGGAATGACATACGAAATGAGACATGGCATATGGAATATGGAACATGCAAATTTCAGCAGCCAAAATAATGCAAAACAGCCCCCGAATCATAGCAAAATTATACCCGATGCCCGAAATAAGTCCCGAAATGCAATGGAATGGCCTACAGCTATGTCAAACATGCACAATATGGACATGAAGTGTAAATACAGATGCTAGGCAGTCCCTAAAATAGCATTTTTCCAGTACAAAGCATGGCCAAACAACAATCATAGATGGGGCAAAAACAGCATGCAAAAATGGGGAAAAAGGGGGAATAATGAAGTAAGTGGTATATGCAATGCTCAAACTGAAAAATACAGTTCTACAACACTGAAGAGGGACCAAAAATATGAATATTTACAGCTTATGGTAACCCCAAAAACAGTATAAAAATATGGCAAACATAGCATGCAAAATATGGGCCAAAAGAGGGCTATAAAGAGAAGTACACCAAAAATTCACCAAAAAGCCTAAGACCCTTGACAAAACATGAAGAGTGGGTCATTTTAAGACTATTTTTAGTTCTGATCATGGCCAAAAACAGAATCAAGATAAGCCTAAAAAATCATGCAAAATATGGACCAAATAGGGGCTATAATGATAGGTCATGCATAGAAGCACCAAACAAGGTTGAGCCCTTCTACAATGTTGTAGAGGGCCTCAAAATAAGCACAATCACAGTTTATGGCATGCTCCAAAAATAAATACACATAAGCCAAAAATACTATGCAAGATTACGGCATATAAGATGGATATTGAGGCAAGTGGTATATAGAAGTGCCAAACAAGGTTGATCCCTTCTTCAATGTTGAAGAGGGGCTCAAAATAGGCCTAAACTCAGTTAGGGTCGGAGCCCAAAACCACAAGTAAATAGGGTAGAAAAATGATGCAAAAATAAGCTCAAAAAGGGGAAATAGTGACTTACCCTTGAAGACTACACTTTGGTTGCTTCTTGGACCAAGTTTGCTACTTCTTAGCCTTTGAAAAACCTTCCCTTGCTGCTGGAAATAGAATGGTGATGGTAGTGCTTGGTGTTGATGAACAAATGGTGCCAAGACTTGAGGATTTTTGAAGGTTTTGGAGAGGGAGATGTATGCAAATGTGTATGAGCTCTTGAGAAGAGTTTTTCTAACCCTAGCAAAGAAGTTGGCCAGCCACTTATAAAGGCTAAGAAGAGGGTGTAAAAGAGGAGGGAAATGCACCCATGTGCTTCCCTCCGAAATATCCCCCAGATACAGATATTTTCTGGGGGAAACAGCTGCATAGCTGTAATGCACACATCCCAAGGAGCATGGCCGGCACCCCACTTTTGGTGGAGGTGGCCGGCCGGCTACCCCCATGGCCGGCTGGCTAGGGGCAAAAATGGAACAACAAAATTTCTGGCCGGCCACCAAAAAAAGGTGTCCTCCCAGGTCTCCTCTACAACACTCTATGGTTGGAATTTGGCAACTCTGAAACAAGAGAGACAACAAGCCACTTGAAGGAGAGGCTCAAAAATGAAAATGAGAATTACTGGCCGGCCATGTGTTTTTAGGATCCTCCCAGGTGTGTACAACACAAATATGTGGTTTGGGCTTGAAGAAAATGGCCCTAGGGTGTTCAACATTAGCCCGGAATTGAGAAAAACGGGCGTCGGAGGGCTCCGGAAGGATATAACTGGTTGCTGAGAAAATTGCTAGCCTCCCACCCCTCAGTGACCTTTGTAATGATAAAACAGAGGTACCTGCCAAAAATGAACGAAAACCGATGCAAAATGAATGCTCAGGGGCCAGAACACGCAGTTCGGGATCCCGAAAACAGGCTGCCGGGCACCGGAAGTGGCATGCGGCTACGAAGTGGGTTTCTCGGACCCCAGTGTCCCTCAAAAGGGAGTAAATAAGATGTATGCCAAAAATCAGAGCAATCGGAGATGGTTAGGCGGTCTTGAACCGAGGCACACGGCCTGACGGCTCCGAAAACCGGGAACCGGGCTCCGAAATGGGCAAAATGGCCTGCGACCACGAAAAATAGCCTACGGCCATTGAGAGATAGTCTACGAGACCTCTCCCTCCCCTCAGGAAGAAAAATAGAAAAAATTGAGTCTGGTTCGCAAACCGAGGCAAGGCACAGAAAAGCCCGGAAGTCCAGAGGCAAGGCGCGCAGCCGCGACTCTGCAACTTCTAGACGAGCACAACATGCAACATCACCGAGCGCTCAGCTGGTGACGTCTGAGTCTTAAGGTCGGTCAAAAATGGGGTGTCTACAGTTGCCCCTCTTTGACAGAACTCGGAAGTCAGAAGTGACGGGAGTGAATGTCAAAGCCCAGAGACGACCCATTTTTGACAAGGCCGAAGACTTAGACAATCAGACAAGATAGACAAAGACGTGTCCGCAGGCAGGGGGCAAAATGCAAATGGTATGCAGGAAGCCGGATGTAACTCGATGTTCGTGCAAATGCAGCAAGCTGTAATGAGGCAAGTATTCGCAAATAGATGCAACAGTTTTAAGCAAGAATGCAAAGCAACAACTACATTTCATGCAGTTAAGAATGCGGAGAATTTTCAATTCTCGCCACGTCTCACACGGAGAAGATACAATACCTGCGCGATTCGTCTGGTCGCGCCAGCCTCGAATGAACCGTACATACAATAACGTGCCTGCAAGAGAGAGAAACTCAACAAGCACAACACGTTTAGCAACATATATTCAATGTGATATCGAAAGTTCGACACACGCGGTGTCGGTGAGTAAATGCATCGCAATGCGAGAAAAATGAACGTGCGTGACAACGCAAGCTTAAGCACAGAGGCATGGTAATACAAGAAAACGTGCACAACAATGCAAGTGTTCATGAGAATGCAAGTTAGGAGCATGACAATGCAGAACAAGCATAAATCAGGATACAAATTTGTTGCGAAACACCGAGCATAGAAACGCGCGTTTCGGCGAGGGCGACTCGATCGCGGCCTCCGGTTAACTTCCCGGAGAAGTCACAACATGCTCAAAAAGGATACACCTTGATTCTGATGAGAAATGATGAGGCATATGTCAGGAGTTGAAGCTGGCGTTCCGGCGGAGCGATTTCGCGACCGGAGGTGCACTTTTCTTGAACTTTTCAGGTCCCGGGAACTCCAATCTTCCTCAAAATTTGCAGGGAGCTAGAGGAGCCCATGGAGAACATGGCTGGCCAATTACATTTAGAGGGGGAGGCTGCCGGCCATTTTTCAAAAAGTAAACGGCCGGCCGGCTGGAAAAGGTAGCCGGCCGGCCACCTGCAGAAAACCAGGGGCAATTTTCTCATTTTGCCTCATTTCTTTATATTCACTCATCCATTCACTTCGAGCTCACAACATCAGGTGCAAAATTCTTTCCTCTTGCCTCCCAAACCATTTTTTCCTTCAGATCTGCACTTTATACGCGCTTTTCAGCCTCCCACGCAAGTTGTTTTCGCAAAAACATTCGATTTCAAGCACTTTGGACCGATTAAATTTTGATTTCGGAGCTTCTTTTCTCATTTTCACCACTTGAGGTAAGTTTGTCTCAACATTTGGAAGATTTTCTCGGGAGTTGACTTTTGTTGACTTTTTCACTTCCCGGGGTTTGACTTTTGTTGACTTTTTTTCAATTTTGGCTCATTTTGCTCATTTTTTGCTCTTTTTGCAGATTTTTCGAAATGGCGGGTAATTTTCCTCACGGTGGAGGTCCTCCGGGAGCCGGGGATGATTTCGACATCATGTCATTGCCTCCGAGGGTTCACCCATTTATCCCCGAGAGGTACGCCCCAGCAGTGCACGTACTTCCACGAGCTATTTTCCGTCATTTTACAGGCTTTAATGATCGAGCACCCGAAGATCTGCTTCTACGAGAGCCTCAGCATCATCTCTCCCATGGGGCACGAGAGGTATTTTACTTCGTTTTCTGTATTTTTTCCGTGCATTCCGTGCTTTTGCCATGTTTGAACACACAGTTTAGTCTGTGACACAGCACTTTATTGGCATCCTGAACACACGGTTCGAACACTTGAATTTCTGAATTTATCAGCCTAGGAATTAATTGTGAGCACACGGCACACACTGATTGAAAATTGAACTCACGGCCCAATACTTGAATTTTGAAATGAACGCACAGCCCATCCTTGAATGTTGAACACACAGTCCATTGTTTAGGTGAACACGCGGCACACACTGATTTAGAGTTGGACACACAGCCCGAATTGGAGTGAACACGCAGCCCACTGATTTTCTGAAATTTGAACACGCAGCCCAAATAAAAGATTACTGAACACGCAGCCCAGTTAAATAGTGAACACGCAGCCCACATAGATAGAGAACAGAAACCGCAGCCCTGACTCTGATTTTCTGAAATTTGAACACGCAGCCCAAATAACAAATTTACCGAACACGCAGCCCAGTTAAATAGTGAACACGCAGCCCACATAGATTGTCTGAAATTTGAACACGCAGCCCAAATAACAAATTTACTGAACACGCAGCCCAGATTTGAAGTGAACACGCAGCCCACATAAATAGAGAACAGAAACCGCAGCCCTGACTCTGATTGTTCTGAAATTTGAACACGCAGCCCAAATAACAAATTTACTGAACACGCAGCCCAGATTTGAAATGAACACGCAGCCCACATAGATAGAGAACAGAAACCGCAGCCCTGACTCTGATTGTCTGAAATTTGAACACGCAGCCCAAATAACAAATTTACCGAACACGCAGCCCAGTTAAATAGTGAACACGCAGCCCACATAGGTAGAGAACAGAAACCGCAGCCCTGACTCTGATTGTCTGAAATTTGAACACGCAGCCCAAATAACAAATTTACCAAACATGCAGCCCAGTTAAATAGTGAACACGCAGCCTACATATGTAGAGAACAGAAACCGCAACCCTGACTCTGATTGTCTGAAATTTGAACACGCAACCCAAATAACAAATTTACCGAACACGCAGCCCAATTAAATAGTGAACACGCAGCCCACATAGATAGAGAACAGAAACCGCAGCCCTGACTCTGATTGTCTGAAATTTGAACACGCAGCCCAAATAACAAATTTACCGAACACGCAGCCCAGTTAAATAGTGAACACACAGCCCACATAGGTAGAGAACAGAAACCGCAGCCCTGACTCTGATTTTCTAAAATTTGAACCCGCAGCCCAAATAACAAATTACTGAACACGCAGCCCAGTTAAATAGTGAACACGCAACCCACATAGATAGAGAACAGAAACCGCAGCCCTGACTCTGATTTTCTGAAATTTGAACACGCTGCCCAAATAACAAATTTACCGAACACGCAGCCCAGTTAAATAGTGAACACGCAGCCCACATAGGTAGAGAACAGAAACTGCAGCCCTGACTCTGATTTTCTGAAATTTGAACACGCAGCCCAAATAACAAATTACTGAACACGCAGCCCAGTTAAATAGTGAACACGCATCCCACATAGATAGAGAATAGAAACCGCAGCCCTGACTCTGATTTTCTGAAATTTGAACACGCAGCCCAAATAACAAATTACTGAACACGCAGCCCAGTTAAATAGTGAACACACAGCCCACATAGATAAAGAACAGAAACCGCAGCCCTGACTCTGATTGTCTGAACACACAGCTCAGTTATTTCATTTGCACACAGCATCTTTCATTTCATTTGCACACAGCATCTTTCATTTCATTCTAAAACGTGTATTCATTCTGAATGCAGGTCGATTCTCGGGCGGGCGGTGCGGGGGTATGGCTCCACTGCAGCCAGAGATTGGTATGATGCGCTTCCAGAGGCTGTCAGGGATCTAGTAGATTTGACAGGGTTTGGGACTTTCTGCATAGGGCTATCACGCTGTCCTGCCAGGAGGACGATGATGGCAGCTTTGGCGGAGAGATGGTGGGGACACCACCAATTCTTTCCATTTTTCCGCCACCGGGGATTTGACCATGACCCCGCTAGATTTCGCTATGTTGACCGGCCTTGATGTGGGAGGCTGGCCAATCCCTTCTGATGAGGATATGGGCACATGGGAGGCCGCATGGATGCATTTGCTGAGGGCTCGCCCACCCATTGAGAGAGATTCGGGGAGAGTCAGATACACCTGGTTCTCTACCCATTTTCGGAGGATGGAGCCCGAGACTCCTGAGGAGGTGGAGCAGTATGCCCGCGGTTTCCTGATGTTCCTCTTCGGGACTACACTGTTCGCCGACAGAGGGAACACAGTTGGGCTATACCTGTTGAGCGCCCTAGTAGACCTGTCACAGGTCAGGCGATACGACTGGGGTGGCGCCGGCTTGGCTACCCTGTACTGTTATATGAGCGCGACCTCCCGCGGGCAGGGCGACTTACTTGGTGGCTACTGGAGAGCTTGGGAGGTACTTTCTGCCCTCTTGATTTACATTTCTGCTCCTCATTACTTGTACATTGCACACACAGCGCACTCCCTATTCTATATTTTGCCCTCAGCATTTTGTACTCACACTTTGCATTATGTCTCACAGCTATGGATTTACGTATAGTTCCCGACATTGGGCCCAGAGATGGCGGTAACGGGGTTTCCCATAACCCCATACTCATTGGTATTCGAGGGCGAGCATCAGCCGAGGCCCCGGGAGACTCTCCCTCATCTGCGACAGTATTTTGACACTGTGCGGTCGACAGAGGTACTTCAGAACTCACAGTCCCTTCTGTTTTTCATTTTTGCCCTGTCTTATACATTCCCGATTTCCGATTGGTTTATGCACTGGTTATCCGCAGATCACGTGGCAGCCCTGGGCGCCCTTGGGAGATGGTCTCCGATATCAGTATCCCGGAGGATCGGGTAACTCCCAGTACAGGATTTTATTTGAGGGACCGGTTGGCAGAGCATGGTTTCTGGAGGAGTGCTTCTTGCGCCAGGTATGGGGCTATACCTCTCAGGATCCCCCCTCAGCGCCCCCAGTCACTATGCGGACTGTTGATAGGCTTTCTGCCCAGGAGGTTGTTAGTGTTATGCTGGGCACTGACGCTCTGCTACATCTTGAGGAGGGGGACTATGCCACCTATCGTCATACATATCTGATGCCTCCTTTAATGGGAGTGCGCACTCCTTCGATGAGACCTGTGGATGTGCCATCTTCGAGCCGGGCTCGGGCTACAGATATCCCTTCCTCCAGCGGGGCTGGCACATCCAGAGGTGGGGGTGGATCGATTCCCCCGATTCCTCTGACTTTTGATCATCCTGGGTGGCCAGACATGCCGACCGAGTTGATGGGATGGCAGTACGGGGGCCACCTCCCCGATTCCGATTCCGATTGAGCCTCCGGTGCCTGGCCACAGATATGTTAGTGATCCTGACTTACCACCGGTATGTTGCATCATTTTCCATTTATCACACAGATATTTTGGCAATTGCTTATTTATTGACGATTTGAGTTTGTATCTGCAGCCACCCCGAGAGTACATGAATCAGATGCTCGAGATGATAGCCTCACTTGAGGGGATGGTCCTGCGTAGAGAGGCACAGATGTCCGTCATGGGCTTTCAGGTATTTTTCAGCTTTCTTGCATTTATCATACTTCTGATGACATGCTGGTTTTGAACATAGTACTGCATTGATAGGCCTCTTGTGTAGAGCACATCTGACACACACCTCACTCACATACTGTACTTGTATCTGATTTTCATTTTTGAACTGATGTATTGAACTTTTCACTTGCAGATGCCTCCTGTATATGTTCCGCCGCGGGCCAGGCCACCCGGGCCTTCTCAGGGAGGTAGATCATCTGGACCATCCCGAGGAGCTAGGCCATCTGGGCCTTTCCGAGGAGCTCGGGGAGCTGGGGGAGCCGGGCCATCCAGGCCTTTCCGAGGAGCTCGAGGAGCGGGGTCGTCTCGTAGACGCAGGGCTCATATCATAGAGGTGGAGCCTGATGATGATGAGGAGGAGGAGGGCTCCGGTCTTGGTTCCGGGAGTGGAGGCGAGGCTAAGGAGGATCCTGAGGATGACAGCTCTGACCCTGATGGTGATGATGGTGCAGAGGTTATCCCGCAGAAGAGGATGAGGAGTGCCCCTTATTCCCGCTCTCGAGGGCACTGATGTTGTTGTTTCCTGCTTTATTCACCTTTTTGCTAGTGGTTTGTAGCACATTGCATTATTAGGCAGTTTTATCTTCAGTAAAACTTGTACCTTTGCTTGTAAAACGAAATATGATGGGGTGAAACAGCTTTTGAAAAAGTGTTGTATTTTTAATGTTCCCAGCATCGCATCGCATCATTTGCACAAAAAGAAATCGAATGGAAATGTGCACTGTATTTACCAGGTCAGGTAGTGAACCGACGCAACAACTTAAACAAATTAACTCATTAAGAGAAGACAAAATCTTAACAAGTTTACAACTCGATAAGCAAAATACAACAATGTTGACGACTCGAAAAACAAGACTTAACAAAAATTGTTTACACAGAGAGTAAGGACTCGTAAACAAAACAAAACACGACAGCTCGACAAACAACTCGATAAGCAAAAAAAACGACAACTCGATAAGCAAAACAACAACTCGATAATCAAAACTAAACGCACTTCAGACAATCTGGGCAATGGAACGCATCCGAATCCGAGGGAAATGGCGGTCTTCGACCTGCCCGATGCTCGGAAATGCCTTAAACTTTCCTCCGGAGGGTGAAACAGGACCAAAGGCAGGCCCAGGAATATGGCCGGCCAGTTATATTGAGGAGGGGAGGCTGCCGGCCAGTCTTGAAAAAGGAGATGGCCGGCCGGCCAGAAAAGGTAGCCGGCCGGCCACTTATTCGGCATCCACCAAATTTTTGACACGTGTTCCCTCAAATAGTGTTTTCTCCTCTATAAAAGCTCCTCTTCAAGATTCATTCCTTCATCACTGCTTTACACAAGAAATGGAGGCGTTTCTCTCAGAAAATCTCACGTCTTGGATCTCCTCTTTAGATGGCTCGGAAAAGTTGAACTTCCGAGGTTTTGGCTTGAATGCATTATTTCCGCTGAGCCGGACTCCGTTGCACCTTCCTTTCCTCCATGCCGCGGCGAGGTTTGGAGCCCGGTGACGCACGTTTTCAGCTTCGGTGGCCAAAAGGTATGTCCGACTTTCGAAGATTTTCAGGTTTTGCTGGAATCCGAGCACGGCGAGGAAATTTTGCCCCAGCTTAATTTTGGCTATGCTCAATCCTTAGGGCGGATGTGCGGACTCTCCGCGTATGATGCTCGATCCCTGATTGGTAACGGAATGTTGGATATTCCGAGTCTGATCTACCGGTTCTCCGACGCTGGTGACCGTGGCGACCATCATTGGCAAGGCTTCCGGCAACATGCCCTCTGTTTGTGCATGTTATCTCATTTTCTGTTTGCCTCAGGCTTCGGAGGATCCAGCGTCCGTCTGATTGAAGTTGCTCAAGGCTTGAAGGAAGGAAAGAGCTGTATTTCTATGGCCTTGGCCGATACGCTGATAGGCTTGGATGCTTTCCACCGCCGGGAGACGACCGGATTTGCGGGGAGTCCACTACTGCTGCAGGTAATGTTTCCCACCCGATCTCACATATATATTCGCTCACATCACTCGGCCCTCAGGCTCGATTTTCTTACAAAACCCTTGTCTTACTTTTTCTCTCATCGCGCATCTCTCTATTCTTTATTCTCTCATTTTTCATCCCTCCCCAGGTATGGTTGATGGATAAATTACAAGTTGTGGACTCTTGCCCAGCCTACTCAGCCCGCGGCTACTTCTTTCGGCAATGCCTAGTCAACGCTCTTGATGAGGAATGGTGGTTCAATTGGATGTGCAACTTATCTGCAGACCGCATTGCCTGGCGCTGCCCTTGGCTCAATCTCCCGGCAATGAGCTACAGTATGTCCCGGCAGGTTGGGATTCGATTGATTGGCTTGACCCACTGTGTATTCTACTTTCCGTTCCGTATATTGCGCCAGTTCGGCCATGATCAGACTTGCCCTCCGGAGGGGATTGAGTACCTGGCTACATTTCCGGTTTGAGGTGCACAGTTGGCTCGGCAGGCCGCAGCGTGGAGAATTAGAGAGCTCCTGGCCCCTGCTCCCACTTTCAATTGTACTCTGTCTGACGAGTGCTGGGATTGGCTCAATGAGGAGGCACAGGCTGGGCCTAGCTTGGCTTCAGAGGCTTCGACTAGCTCTGGGAGGGGGCGCAGGGACACCTGACTTAACTATGCCCCGAATTTATTGCTTTATTAGTACTTTCAAGTTTTCATCATGAATGTAATAAAAAGCAACTTCAATTGTATGCAAGAGCAGGAGAATTCTGTTTGAAATCAATGAAATTGAGGGTTATGGTACTGAAAATTTTCCGCTTTGGTCCAAAAATGGTCTTAGTTGTGAAAAGATTAATTTGAACAAAGTCAACTTTTATTAAAACTTTTCAAAACTATTTTCGATATGGATCAAGACTGGACACGCCTGAGATCTGTCACTGAGATGCACAACCCCTGATCCTAGCAACTGGAAAGTTGCCCCTAGTCTGAATGGGTGCCGCAGCACTTCCTGGCAACGGAAAGTTGCCCCTAGTCTGAATAGCACTGCACCGGAGATCACGATGAATGCTGATGGACAGAGATGATCGAGGTGATCAAATGGACAAAATTGATCGGGGAAAATATTGTGGCTGAACTTCAGGATGAAGCTGCCTACGTATCCCAAAGATGGGAATCAAGCCTTACGTAGTTCAGGCTTAGGTTCGCTCGGGTATTTTTACTCTCCTTTTGCGCTCTAACTTTTGCCAAGGCCGCCCTTTGCGGGTTTTCAACCTTGCGAGCTCAGTTTTTATATTTTCAAATTTTTTGTGCTCTGAGTTTTGCCTAGGTCGCCCTTTCGGGTTTTCGGCCTAACGAGCCTCTCAGGGGTAGTATTTCTTCAACTTGTCTATGTTAATCGGTTGGGAAAACTCCAAGCCATCTAAGTCCCATCAGAACCACAGCTCCACCTGACCAGATTGACTTGATGATGTAGGGACCAGTCCAATTAGGTCTGAACTTGCCCTTTGGGTCGTGGATGGGAGCTCGGTTATCCTTGAGCACCAAATCTCCTTCCTTCAAATTCCTGGACTTAACCTTCTTGTTGAAAGCCCGGGCGATTCTGCGTTGATAACCTTGGACATGGTACAGTGCTCTCAGTCTTCTTTCATAAAAAAGCATGAGTTCCTCGAATCTGTTCTGCTGCCAATCTGCCTCGGCTATTTGACACTCGGCCAATACTCGCAAAGACGGAACCTCAATCTCAATAGGCAGAACGGCCTCCATTCCATAGACTAGTGAATACGGAGTCGCCCCAGTAGAAGTTCTGATTGAAGTCCGGTAGCCCCTCAGAGCAAACGGCAGCTTATCTGGCCAGTCCCGGTAGGTTTCCACCATCTTCTGCAATATACGCTTGATATTCTTGTTGGCGGCCTCAACCGCTCCATTGGTTTGCGGCCGGTAGGTAGATGACTTATGGAAAGCCACGTTGTATTTCTCCAACAAGTCAATCACCTCCTTCTTGAAGTGGGAACCATTGTCTGAAATTATCTCATTTGGGACTCCGTAGCGACAGATGATGTTGTTTCCGATGAATTTTGCGACGTGCGAAGCCTTCAACACCGCATAAGATTGGGCCTCAACCCACTTCGTAAAATAATCTATCGCTACGAGGATGAACTCATGCCCATTCGACCCCTTTGGCGTGACAGCTCCGATTACATCAATTCCCCAGACTGAAAATGGCCATGGTGAAGTCATATTGTACAGCTTCGATGGCGGGATGTTCATGCGATTTGCATGGATCTGACACTTATGGCATCGCCGAACAAAACTGATACAATCCTCCTCCATGGTAGACCAGTAGTAACCCTGTCTGAGGATCTTCCGTGCCAGCATTACCCCATTCATATGTGCCCCACATTCTCCCCCATGGATAGCTTCCATTAGACGCTTTGACTCTTCCGCATCCACACACAGTTTATGCATTCCCAGATGACCTCTTCTATACAGCTTATCCCCACAGATGATGAACTGAACGGCCAATCTTCTTATTGCCCTTTTGTCCTTGGCATTTACCCCTGGCGGGTATGCTTCCTTCTCCAGAAAGTTCCAAATGTCGTAGTACCAGGGGTTTTCGTCCTGAACTTCATCTATGGCTGCAATCGACTCATAGGCAGGTGCAAATTTCTGATCAATGATAACTGGACGCATCCGGACTCCCCACGGGATGTCTATCATAGATGACAGAGTTGCTAAAGAATCTGCGAACCTGTTGTTCTCTCTTAGTAGATGAGTGAAATTTAGCTTCTCAAACTGAGGAAGGAGCAAATCCAGGGTCTGGTGATACATCATCATATTTTCTTCTTTTACTTTCCAGTCTCCTTTAGCTTGAGACACAACAAGGTTCGAGTCCCCAATGACGTCCAGCCGTCTTGCCCCTAGTTCCAAGGTTGTTTCTAGGCCAGCGATGCACGCTTCATATTCAGCTTCATTGTTCGAGACTTTGAATCGGAGTTTGAAGGCTAGAGGGATACGGGAATCGTCGGGTGCTATCAGCAACACTCCTATCCCATACCCATGTTGATTTGACGCTCTGTCAAAGTACATCGTCCAAGTTTCGTTGTCGATATGCAGAATTGCTTCATCTGGGAACAGATACTCAACTGCTTCATCCCCCTCAACCGGGTGGTCGGCAAGGAACTCTGCTACTGCTCTTCCTTTAACTGACTTGCGTGTGACATACTTGAGATCAAATTCGGATAGCAACAGCAACCAACGAGCTAGCCTACCCGTAAGTGCTGGTTTCTCGAAAAGATATTTAATGGGATCAAGTCGCGAAACCAACATTACGGAGTGAGCTAACAGGTAGTGCCGCAGCTTCTTGGTAGCCCATACCAAAGCCAAGCAAGCCTTCTCCAGCGGTGTATAACGAGTCTCATACTCTAGCATCTTTTTGCTCAAGTAGTAGATGGCTCTCTCCACCTTGTCTTCTGATTCCTGTGCAAGCATACAGCCCATCGTGGTCTCAGTCACTGACAGATACAAAATCAACGGTTTCCCCGGTTCTGGTGGTGATAAAACGGGCGGGTTCTGTAGATATTCTTTAATCTTTTCAAATGCAGCTTGACATCGGCCGTCCCATTGGAACTTCTTGCCTTTCTTCAGGAGACCAAAAAGTGGTTCACAAGTCAAGGTTAATTTTGAGATAAACCGTCTTATGAATTGCACTTTACCCAGAAAGCCGCGCACCTCATTTTCAGTCCTTGGTGGGGGCATTTCTAGGATGGCCTTGATTTTGGAAGGGTCGACCTCGATGCCCCTTTGTGTAATCAGAAACCCCAGCATTTTTCCCGCTGTAACACCGAATGTACATTTTTGAGGGTTCAGCCGCAACCGGAATTCCTTGATCCTCTGAAAGAACTTTTGCAAGGCAGTGTAGTGGCCCTCTCTATCTTTGGACTTGACAATCATGTCGTCCACATACACCTCAACCTCCTTGTGGATCATATCATGTAATATTGTGGTCGCGGCCCGTTGATAAGTAACTCCAGCGTTCTTCAACCCAAACGGCATAACTCTGTAGCAGTATGTCCCCCACGGGGTGGTGAATGCAGTCTTTTCTCTGTCTTCTGGTGCCATTACTATCTGGTTGTATCTTGAAAAGCCATCCATCAATGAGAGCAATGCATGCCCTGCTGTGAAATCTACCAACTCATCGATATACGACAGGGGAAAGTCGTCCTTCGGACTAGCTCTGTTCAAATCCCTGAAGTCCACGCATACTCGGATTCTGCCATCTTTCTTTGGCACCGGAACAATGTTGGCCAACCAAGTCGGGTATTCAGATACTAGCAGGAAGCCTGCGTTGATTTGCTTGGTGACCTCTTCCTTAATCTTGAGAGCCCAGTCCGGGCGAATCCTTCTGAGTTTCTGCTTGACAGGTCGGGCCTCGGGGTCAAGGGGGATCCGATGCTGTACAATCTCAGGATCGATTCCAGGCATGTCTTCGTAGGACCACGCGAAAACATCTTTGAAATCCTTTAATAAAGCGACTAAGCGCTCGCGTTCCTCCGAAGACAACGTGGACCCAATCTGGACTAGCCACGGGTCCTCCTCAGTACCAATGTTCACGGTAGTGATTTCGTCCACTAGGGGTTTAACAAACCTCTCCTGCTCCTGCTCAATTAATCGTTGCAAAACCGGAGGAACTTCGTCCTCGTCGTTTTCATCAAAGTTTTGAAAGTCTGAATTAATGCAATAAATTAAGGGCACAGAGAAGTACTCGGAAACCACAGATAGTTCATTCTCATTAGGCACAGCCAGATCGTCTGATTCAGTTACAACAGACTCAAATGAAAAGGAAAAAGACGACGTAGACAGGACTGTGGCATCCGGGTTAACATCCCCAAGAGTACCAGACTCAGACTCAGTCGAGCTGGAACCTGATTCCGACTCACAGGACTCGGTGGAATCAGATTCCGGCTCACTACCTGACCCGGTGCTGCTTGGACAAAAATCCCTCCTCGTACTGCCAAGTGAGAGAGGGTGCGATAGATGCATCCAAGATAGCTGCTGGTTGGCTCGCAGCCATTTCATCCCCAATCATGGAAACCTCGAAGTTATCCCCCAAGCACTCATGGTCGATCGGAGGATCAGAGAGGAGACATGCCAGTGCTACCCCCATTTCAAAATCAGTGCCCTCAGGATCCACTGCTTTACTCTGCTCAACCTCAGCTGATGGGTCTGTCTGCTCTGTGGCAACATCATCCCCGGATAGTTGCAGGTCGAAGAAGATTTCGAAGCCTGGCACGCGCTTCTTCTCCGCGTTTATCCACGGCTCTGGGAAGCCGCAAAATGGAAAGTCCTCCCCCTCCCGGACGAAGCGTCCGTTCAGGGTACCCTGAATGGGCCTGTGCATTAGTTCAAAAGGCTTCCCAGCCTGCTTTGCTCTGGCTCTGCCGGCCATTTCTTTTCCTTTTCTCACCCAGTCCTCTTTGGTGGGCAGATAACCCAATCCAAAGGTATGCGGGTTGTGTGGCACTTCGGCCAATACTGCGACTCCTTTCCTGCCGCTTCTTCCCAATCCCATCCCAGGGATATGTTGTAGCTTGTTCATGAGGTAGACGGATTGAGCACTGACGTACATACCCTCATTCACAGCCATGATATTTTGTACTACCCGGGCCTCAGCCAAAGTGAACCCTGAGATAAACACGTCCTCCATGCCATGCTCAATCTCTAGGACTGGCGTAGATACCTCGGGAGGTGGATGGATTGATGAATTTCCGAACACAATGGCTACTCCCTTTCCGTAGGGGTATTTCACCATTTGATGCAGAGTGGATGATACCGCCTTCACCTGATGCAACCAGGGTCGCCCCAAAAGCATATTAAAAGATGCAGGGACTTCCAAGACGTGAAAATCTATTTCGTGTTGTCCCGGTCCGACCTTGGTTTGGACTTTCACTGTCCCCAGGACTTCCCTGCTCGTATTGTCGTAGGCTCTGATTACTTGAGTGGTCGGTGCGAAGTCCGCGGGCTTCAGCCCGATTGGATAGGCTGTTCTGGCTGGGCAGACATTGATGGCGGACCCGGTATCAACAAGTACCACCGGTATCCATTTGTTCCTACACTCCACGGAGATGTAAAGGGGTTTGTTGTGATTCGCGCCCTCAGGCGGCAATTCCTTGTCTGAAAAGGTTAACGCCGGGGAACCTCCTCCCGAGAAAACCAGCCCAACCAGCTGCTCTGGTGTAGTTTCTATAGAGAGTTTGGCCTTGTCCATGGCAGATAGGACGGCCTGTCTGTGTACTCTTGAAGCCATAAGCAGTCCCCAGATGAAGATGTCTGCTTGTATCTTCTTTAATTGCTTGAGCACAGCTTCTTCTTCAATTTGTTTCTCTCTCTGTTTCTCAGCCTCTTTGTCTTTCCCGGATGCCTCGGGTTGATCTAGGTGCGGGGGCTTGAAGTACCGCCCGCTTCTTGTCATGTGGTCAACCTCCTCGAGGTACCAGGTACTGTCTGATTGGCCGCCTACCCAATCCTCGTCTGTGTGGGCAAGACACAAGTCATCGTCTTCCCACCACATTCCGCTAGCATCCAAGAGACATCTGTCTGGTTCTGGCATAATTGTACTCTCAGCACCTTCAGCCCATATGCTCACAGCATTCTCTGTTCCTGTGCTTACAGCACTCTCGGCCCCTTCATGGGCTTTTGCTTTTCGGATTCTCTCAGAATCCCACTTCTTCTCTTGGTCCTCCAGTGTTAGCATGGTTTGTTGTTCGGTTTTTACAATATCTTGGTCCCGAGCGAAATTCTTTGTACCGGCGCTCTCCGGCAATACATTTTGACTCTCGGCCCTTCCGGTCTCCACTGATACTTCCGCCCCTGCCGGGCTCTGTTCTGGCTGAAATTCCACAATGTTCGGCTGATCATCCAGCCACCCGGTAGCTTCCGCCGACCCCTCATAGTCAAACCAGTTGATTTCAGCATCCCCTGATTCTTGGTCATCGAATAACTGGAGGTTGGCGAAGTCCTCTTCTACCGTTGTCAGATCATCTGCCCCCTGCTCAAATCTGTCCCCGTGGATCACACACAATTCTGCCCTTTCTGGTAACCCCACACTCGGCTCAGACCGGCCCACTGATAAGATGTATGCGCTTGGATCATAGGCTTCTCCAGCATGATGTCCAGACTGCTAAAACCCTGAATCAACCATTCTGCTCTCCTCTAAAACCTGCCCTGTTCTGTCTCCGGTGGTCACCACCATTGGCTCAGATTGATTTGTGAAGGCGTCCAACACGCACAAGTCAGTGCAGTCGGGAAGGATCACCTCCGGTTTAGGTAGGTGGGAAGGAGTGATATAGATGCTAGGATCGTAAGATACGACCCCAGTCTGGATAAGGTTGACTCTTTTGGGAGGTAGAGCTGGGTTGTGTGTAGGAAGTGGGTTGGTTGTGACGTTTGGTCCATCTGGAGGTAGAATGACATTTTTGTCAATGAGGTCCTGAACCTCATGACGCAGCCTGTAACAATGGTCGGTATCATGACCATGCTGCTGATGGTAGGCACAGTACTTGGCTGGGTTGTGAGAGGGGGGGAGTGGATTTGGCGGTGGCCTCGGCTCCAGGGGTTTTATATGTCCCTTTCTGATCAAGACCCCCAGAACTTTGGACAAAGGCATGTATAGTGGGGTGAAAGTTCTTTGGCCCCGGGGTTGGAATCTGTTGTTTTGGTTGTTGCTTCCGGATGCACCGGAAAAAGGTGTGGCCACCGCGGGCCTTGACTGGGGAGGGGGAATGGTGGTGACCATACTGACCTCTGAAGTTCTAGTATTTGCAGCGCCACTCGGGCCTGCGTTGTTGTTGTTGTTGCGGTTAAATGTTCTCCGGGGTTGCTCCCGGTCCTGGTCAATCAGACCCTGTCTCATCGCATCCTCGATTTGCACCCCCATCTCGTGTAAATCTGCGAAGGTGGGGAAGGGAACGACAATCATTCTCTGCATGAGCTTGGGTTGGAGATTGCGTACAATCATCCTGATCTGGTCTTTGTCAGTGGGCCTCAAGGTCATCATCGATGCCTTCGCCCTCCATCGGGTCACAAACTCAGAGAAAGTCTCCTTGGCCTCTTGCCTCGTCGTCTCGAGATCACGGGTTGTGATCTCGATCTGTGTATTGTAGGAGTACTGTGCGACAAAGGCCTCAGCCATCTCATCCCAATTCCTTTTGACATCGTCCTCCTGCTTTGCATACCAGTTAGAGGCCACACCCGACAAGGTCTGGCCGAACAGGGAAAGCTTCTGTGGTCGGGTTAGGCCCATTGGCCGCAAGATGTCTGAGAATAGCCGGAGGTGAACCATAGGATCCCCAGACCCATCAAAACGATCAATCTGGGGCATCTTGAATCTGTCCGGCAAAGTCACGGCTATATCAGTATACCCATCTTCGATGTCTGGGATGGCCTTCACCCCCTGTGCTTTCTTGAAAAGCTTCTCCAGCTTACTCAGTTTCAGCGCTGTGTGGTCTATCTCAAACTCGAATGGAGAGTCCGGATGGTTGGCTGTAAGATTCTTGGACAGTTGTGGCAGAAGCGGGGGCGGAGCTGGCCCCGTTGGAAGGCACGTGTCCTCCTGAGTATTTTGAACGTTGGGTAAGGTGTTCTGGGGAGTCGGAAGGGTATTCTGAGGATTCGGCAGGGTATTCTGACCAGTAGGTGCCTGCTCGGGTAATGGGGCCCCTGGTGGAGGAGGAGCCGGGTGTGAGGCAGATGCTCCAGCTTGCTGCTGGAGTATGGTGATCAGCTTGGCCTGTTGGGCCATGATAGCGGCCTGCTGTTTGGAGAACTCTGCTTGGCGGGCAGCATCCTCTTGCATATGTTTCATGCTCTCATGCATTTGGCGCATCATCGCCTCCATCCCTAATGTATTCTGTGGATCCATCTGAATGACCGGTAAGTGTATCTCTATAGCGGAAACAGAAACCTCAGTCCGACTGTTTGCTACTAAAATAGACTGCTGGCCCGGTAATCTCTGTTCTGACGGACTGCGCCTCCTCGGCCTTCTTCTAATAACTGAGGGTAGCGAGTGGAACACTGGATGTCCGTCAACCAGATCCTCGGATCGATTGAGTCGGCGACCTCTGATCCAAAGTGCTTGGGGAATATCTACTGGTTCGGAAGCAATTGTGCTACAAACCCTGCCCTAGCAAAAGATAAATAAAGCAAAACAATAAATAAATAACCAGAAAAACGGGCAGCATAACGGCTTAAATTAAATGCACAACACACAGTCGGGCACACAACACACGGTTGATAAGCTGAAAAATGAACTGTCCTCAAACACTGGTCAATATTCCTGAATCTCTGTTCCTGAAAACTGAATCCTGATACTCGCAGATACCTGATTCTCAAATAACTGGCTGATGCCCACAGGCCTGATATACCAACTCAAAACTGATGCCCGCAAGCCTGATGCCCAAACTCACTGATACATGCATTCCCTGTAGAGACGCACTCTAACAAGCACATAACAGATAAGAGAGAGCCAAAAACACCCCTATGTTGGGGTAGGGTTTCCCTGTCCTATCTTGTCAGGAGCTAGGGTTTTGCTACGCACACAACGGCTTCAAACAACCTATAAACGGGTAAGCAACCTGTCCTAGTTTGGAATGGTCACTATGGATCCGAATATGCACTAGGTCGAATGGTCAAAAAGGGTGCCCCAGTAAAACCGGGGTTTGTGTTCCCATGCTGTCAGAGCCCAGAGCCGATCAGCCTTATGGACATGCCTTGACAAGACAAGCCTCCAGCAAATCGTTCGGGAATGGCATATGGCAAACACGGTGTCCTAGGCGCACCGATGCAAATGCAATGCAAAGAGACACACAAGTGTAGTCAAAAACAGATATCATGAGTTCGAGTCAAGTTCTCTAAGTCCCCAGTAGAGTCGCCAGAAACTGTAGACGTCCCCGAACGCATCCCGGGGAGGGTGCGACTCCCCCCCGTTCTGGTTCGATATTGGGTCACTACAGTTCGAAGGACTCAAATGTCATGGTTCTAAATCTGAACCAAAGAGTCCAAATCCGACAAATCGTTTTGAAAACAGATTTTTTGAAATAAGTGCCAAACATGGACTGCTTTGCCAGATACAGAGTCGCCACCTAAATATTTTTTTAATGGGAAATTTAGGAAACCCTGACTCGGTGCCAAAGGCCACGTGTCCGTCATCACCAAAGTTGCCTCGGCTCGGGAACTTGGGTACGATTAGGGAAGGTCACATCGTGAGCACCCCCTCTCGCCCGGTCAAAGACCGGCCTCTACTAACCATGATATCTGATTTTTAAAAACATTGTGTGTTCTTATTCCGGTTATTAGCCTAGTTTACTATGTGATGCTCGCAGCAAATAAGTATAGACTGGGTCGTCTGAATTGGAACAAAACGTTTCATGTTTGTTTGTTTGAAAATGGTTTGATGGTGCTACCCGCAGGTAGGCTAAAACGTGGATTTGCCACCCTCAAGTGGGCTTAGAAAACGAGATGATTTTGCCATTGTCTAGTGGGCTTAACAAACAATCAGTGCATTCTCCCAATTCAAATAACCCAACCTTCACCCACAGGCATTCAAGGCAGTTATATCACATAAGCAAATAGCCTCATGGCAAGCATGCTATCATGGCAACACTCACACGCATGCAAGGATGCTAAAGCATAAAGCTCACCGAGTACTCCAAGCCAAAACAAAAACCGATTAGAAATTCATGCATGATCCTAGATGCACAGAATTGCCTAATGCAACACATGCAAAATGCAACTATAGCAGGCTCGGCTATTCTAAACATGGTACATGAAATGCTACAGCTAACATGTATTCAATTTGGAATTGAAATACAAATGTAGTTTGTATGATGCGCCGAGCCCGGTGCATGCAATACAGATGAATGAATGCAAACATGCTGTCATACTGTATGCTAATTGAAATATGCCCTATATCTAACCATCATAAGCAGATAAATAAAAGGGAGAAAGACGTGGGGTTGGAAGACATACATCACACTCACCCACACTTATTACAATTATGCCCTCGCGCAGAGGGTCCGAATAAATATACAGTCCGAATAAAAGAATATTACAGTCCGAATAATAATACAAATTCCTAATTAATTAACAGATTGAACTAGGAAAGCTGTAAAGCTGGCATGCAAGCCAGGGACTGCCTTGCTTCTGATGAATGCCGCCTGTTTGGGCTGCCTTGGCGCAGAAATCCACTGGGATGCCCCAATTAGCCTCTGTTTGCACCTGTTCTCGAAATGCGTGCCAAACTCCGAAAAATTGCTGATCCTTGATTTTACTGCAACAGAGGCAGGAAAGGGGCATAGCAATGTATTTCACAAATATATGCATGCCTCGATCCTCGTGCCACCAATCACGCATATCGATGCATGATGGTCGAGGAGCCGAATTGCACAACTCAATATAGAATGAATGCAAATGATGACACAACAAACCCTAACTCCATCATGGGTGATCCGGAGCGTCGGTGACTGGGGAATTGAGACACGTTCCGCCACTCGGAATGCGAAACGTACTTCGTTTCCCGTGCCTGGGCTGACTCTTATCCCGAACACGATGCAATATGCATGACATGCATGAAATGCAACTAAGATACATCCTAAAATGCAAAATGTTATGAAAATGAGATGCCTCGAAATGCAATGATGGGCTTATACCGACATGAAAGGGCCTCAGCCACACTCACATAGGATGCCGTCGGATAAAAAAGAGATGCCTCGAAATGCGTGCCCGTGGGCACGCAAACCGAGGAATGCGGAATGACATGCGAAATGCAATGATGGGCTTATACCGACATGAGAGGGCCTCAGCCACACTCACATAGGATGCCGTCGGATAAAAAAGAGATGCCTCGAAATGCGTGCCCGTGGGCACGCAAACCGAGGAATGCGGAATGACATGTGAAATGCAATGATGGGCTTATACTGACATGGGAGGGCCTCAGCCACACTCACATAGGATGCCGTCGGATAAAAAAAAGATGCCTCGAAATGCGTGCCCGTGGGCACGCAAACCGAGAAATGGCCCGAAGGCATGGAATGACATATGAAATGAGACATGGCATATGGAATATGGAACATGCAAATTTCAGCAGCCAAAATAATGCAAAACAGCCCCCGAATCATAGCAAAATTATACCCGATGCCCGAAATAAGTCCCGAAATGCAATGGAATGGCCTACAGCTATGTCAAACATGCACAATATGGACATGAAGTGTAAAGAAAGATGCTAGGTAGTCCCTAAAATAGCATTTTCCAGTACAAAGCATGGCCAAACAACAATCATAGATGGGGCAAAAACAGCATGCAAAAATGGGGGAAAAGGGGGAATAATGAAGTAAGTGGTATATGAAATGCTCAAACTGAAAAATACAGTTCTACAACACTGAAGAGGGACCAAAAATATGAACATTTACAGCTTATGGTAACCCCCAAAACAGTATAAAAATATGGCAAACATAGCATGCAAAATATGGGCCAAAAGAGGGCTATAAAGAGAAGTATACCAAGAATTCACCAAACAGCCTAAGACCCTTGACAAAACATGAAGAGTGGGTCATTTTAAGACTATTTTCAGTTCTGATCATGGCCAAAAACATAAGCAAGATAAGCCTAAAAAATCATGCAAAATATGGACCAAATAGGGGCTATAATGATAGGTCATGTATAGAAGCACCAAACAAGGTTGATCCCTTCTACAATGTTGTAGAGGGCCTCAAAATAAGTACAATCACAGTTTATGGCATGCTCCAAAAATAAATACACATAAGCCAAAAATACTATGCAAGATTACGGCATATAAGATGGATATTGAGGCAAGTGGTATATAGAAGTGCCAAACAAGGTTGAGCCCTTCTTCAATGTTGAAGAGGGGCTCAAAATAGGCCTAAACTCAGTTAGGGTCGGAGCCCAAACCCACAAGAAAATAGGGTAGAAAAATGATGCAAAAATAAGCTCAAAAAGGGGAAATAGTGACTTACCCTTGAAGACTACACTTTGGTTGCTTCTTGGACCAAGTTTGCTACTTCTTAGCCTTTGAAAAACCTTCCCTTGCTGCTGGAAATAGAATGGTGATGGTAGTGCTTGGTGTTGATGAACAAATGGTGCCAAGACTTGAGGATTTTTGAAGGTTTTGGAGAGGGAGATGTATGCAAATGTGTATGAGCTCTTGAGAAGAGTTTTTCTAACCCTAGCAAAGAAGTTGGCCAGCTACTTATAAAAGCTAAGAAGAGGGTGTAAAAGAGGAGGGAAATGCACCCAAGTGCTTCCCTCCGAAATATCTCCCAGATACAGATATTTTCTGGGGGAAACAGCTGCATAGCTGTAATGCACACATCCCAAGGAGCATGGCCGGCACCCCACTTTTGGTGGAGGTGGCCGGCCGGCTACCCCCATGGCCGGTCGGCTAGGGGCGAAAATGGAACAACAAAATTTCTGGCCGGCCACCAAAAAAAGGTGTCCTCCCAGGTCTCCTCTACAACACTCTATGGTTGGAATTTGGCAACTCTGAAACAAGAAAGACAACAAGCCACTTGAAGGAGAGGCTCACAAATGAAAATGAGAATTACTGGCCGGCCATGTGTTTTTAGGATCCTCCCAGGTGTGTACAACACAAATATGTGGTTTGGGCTTGAAGAAAATGGCCCTAGGGTGTTCAACATTAGCCCGGAAGTGAGAAAAACGGGCGTCAGAGGGCTCCGGAAGGATATAACTGGTTGCTGAGACAATTGATGGCCTCCCACCCCTCAGTGACCTTCGTAATGATAAAACAGAGGTACCTGCCAAAAATGAACGAAAACCGATGCAAAATGAATGCTCAGGGGCCAGAACACGCAGTTCGGGATCCCGAAAACAGGCTGCCGGGCACCGGAAGTGGCATTCGGCTACGAAGTGGGTTTCTCGGACCCCAGTGTCCCTCAAAAGGGAGTAAATAAGATGTATGCCAAAAATCAGAGCAATCGGAGATGGTTAGGCGGTCCCGAACTGAGGCACACGGCCTGACGGCTCCGAAAACCGGGAACCGGGCTCCGAAATGGGCAAAATGGCCTGCGACCACGAAAAATAGCCTACGGCCATTGAGAGATGGTCTACGAGACCTCTCCCTTCCCTCAGGAAGAAAAATAGAGAAAACCGAGTCTGGTTCGCAAACCGAGGCAAGGCACAGAAAAGCCCGGAAGTCCAGAGGCAAGGCGCGCAGCCGCGACTCTGCAACTTCTGGACGAGCACAACATGCAACATCACCGAGCGCTCAGCTGGTGACGTCTGAGTCTTAAGGTCGGTCAAAAATGGGGTGTCTACACAGAGCCATCCTCCGTTTTCTGAGAACCGGATTCCACACTCCTTCACTTCCTTCCGGGATTGGCATCCTACTCACTTCCTCTGTCTGTTTTGCTTTAGTATAGAAATTGTTTTATGAGTGAAGTTCGGCTGTTGATCACCTTATGAACTCGCTGTCACATATGGGCATGGTATCGGTGCTTGACAACCCATCCCATTGACGCTTATGGCACAACCCCTCATGTCCACCTGTCACTTAGTGCAAGGCTTTGAGTTGCTAAACATATAAGGAAATGAAGTTGCATCTTCATTACTACCTATGAGTTTTTGTGAGATGAAAAACACTTGATCGTAACAAATTTTAATAATTAAAGTGATAAATTTTTCCATAATTTTACAATTTTTTTGAGATCTTTTTATTGATTTTTAATTTTTCCTATTTTAAATTTGAAAACTATTTCAAAAAAATAATTTTTTTTGCTTCTGAAATGATATCATGTGATCATGCTGTTTTAATTTATATTTTGAGAAGTGCTAAATAAATTGGTTTTTTTTATTTATTACAAAAACATGTGTAAAAATAAAGAGGTGATGTAATTTAAATGAGTCAAAAAGTCAAAAATTGACTTATAAGCCACTTCTCAAAAAAGGCCTTAATATAATTGATTAAAATAATTAAATTTAATATTTTTATTAAATTTTTTTTTAAAAAAAATATGACAAATATGAAATAATAAATGGTGCGGTGAACATGTTGATCAAATAATTAGTCAAAAAAATATCCTTTTAGATTTCAAATTTTGTGTTTTTTATTTTTATTTTATTTTTTATAGAAAAATATCAAATCAGTGCAACTTTCAAAAAATAAAAATAATTACAAATTAGTGAAACATTTAAAAATATTAATAATTAAAATTATAAACTTTTTTTTATGAATGTGTACTCTTTTTCTTTTTTTTTCAAAAAATGATTCATCCATACAATTTTTTTTTCTTCCACAACTACCTAATAATTTAAAAAATTTACTTACACTCTAATAATTTCTCAAAATTCTCCTTACAAGGGGTGTGTGGGGAAGAAATTTTATGAATGTAGTATTACATTGTTTTTTTCTTTAGAATAAAGATTGATAGCTCGAGAAATGTGGCTCGAATAGACTTCTTTTTTTTTCTTTCTTTTTCTTTTTCTTGCTTTTTGAATCAGAAGACAGAAAAGAGAGACAGAGAGGAGAAAAGAAAAAGAGAGAAAGAAGAGGAAGAGAGGAGAAGAAAAGAAGAGGAAGAGCCATCATCGGTGCCATCACCGCCATCAGAGGCGCTCGCCATCACCGCCATCACCAGCGACTGCCATCACCGATCTGAAGATGATGATGTTGGTCTGAAGAAGAAGATGATGAAGATCTCTGTTTTTTTTTTATCTTTTTTTTTTTTTTTGATCTGTTTTTTTTTTTTTTTTGATCTGCCATCACCGATCTGTTTTTTTTTTTTTTTTTTTGATCTGAAGATGATGTCTGTGTTGTTGTTGATGAAGATGTTGATATTGATGAAGAGGTCTGTGTTTTTGATGATGATGATGAATTCGGGTTTGATGAAGAATACATTTTGAATGTTTTTCTTTATTCTACACATATATACATAAATGTTTTTCTTTTCTTTTTGTGATAGAAAATTTTGATTTGTCTTTTCTATAACTTTGTTCTCTTCTATCTAGATCTAACCTTAGATTGTTCTGAGGTTTTGTTTTACTTTTTTCGTTGTGCATTTCTATATAGATTTGTAAATTTCTGTATTAGTTTCTTGTTAATTAGTAGAAGTAAAGAGATCTGTAAGTATATTATTTTCCTTTCTGCACACAATTTTCTCGGGAAAATTTTGAGGTGATTGATCCGTGTTTATTTGAGATCATTCCCTCTTTTTTGCTTTGATTTTCTAGGACTTTCCTGCATTTTCTCTTCTCTGATTCTGAAAGTTTCGGATATGGAGCCAGTTCTATTGCAATATTCATATCCAGATCAATCGATCTCTTCACCATACAAGCAAACCAGACCCAGCTCCTCCTTCTTCTTCACTTCTTTTCTTCTTCTTCTTCTCTTCAGAAAAAACACGGAAAATTTTTTTTAAAAAAAAAAAAAAGACACCAAAACGACATCGTTTTGGTGTCGAGCCAAATTCGAGCCTCCGAATTTCGAGCTACGAATCGGAACTGTTTTCTTTAAAATCTTGAGTAATTATTCAATACTCTAAGAGCAATACTCCTATTCGATTAACAGATTAACACTTTATTTTGTCTCCTAAAATTCTAAGGCAAAAATTGTGGATCTCATAATTTGAAATACCACATAGCCATGCTGCAAAATTGTGGATCTCATTAACAGATTAACACTTTAATGAAAGAAAAGTTAGATGAAAAAGAAGGGGAATAAAAATTTGAAAAATGATTTAAACCTGAAAAAATCAGTTTTTAACTTTCCAAAACATAATCAAGATTTTCTCTTTCATCTCTCTCCTTAATTCTCTTTTTATTAGGTTATTGGGCCCACTTTTGGATCTAATTTTGATGATTCAAACTGTTCACATTTTAAGATTTGTTGAGTATATCATATTTATAAAAAATTAAGTTGATTAGATATTAAAAAGTATGTGTTCGGAAAATTATTAATTAAATTTTTTTTAAAAATAGTTTGTAGTTCGGGGATTCGAACATGTAGTTGCTGATATCCGATCAACTTAATTTTTTATAGGTATGATATACTCAGCAAATTTTAAAATGTAATGGTTCGAATTATCAAAATTGGATCTAAAAATAGACCCAATGGCCTAGGATTCCCACAACACACCCAGACAAACCCCCTGTGCGCCCACCTGCCTTACCTTTTATCCGCTTCACCACTCACCAAACAAACCCCTTCTCTGCACCGCCCTGTGGGCCTCACCTGCCTTGACCTTTCCTCCGCTACACCTTTTAGCCGCTACACCACTCACCAAGCCCCTTCTCTGCACCGCCTGCCTTCACCTTTTCTCCGCTGCACCACTCACCAAACCCCTTCTCTGCACCACCTGCCTTCACCTTTTCTCCGCTTCACCACTCACCAAACCGCGCCCTTTTATAGCCTCTTGGTAAACACACACACACACACTCTCTCTCTCTCTGTCGCTCTGTTCGTGGCAGCAAAAATGAATGTTTCAAGGGCATATGTTAGCAGGGTCTATACAATAATGATCATAGTCGCTACTGCAAAACCTCTGTTAGGTTATAGAACAATGAAAGATCCAGTCTCGCCTCCTGGTCCATCCAGTTGTACTTACATTCCGGGTCCACCAGGCAATGGCTGCCGCCATGTTTGATTTTGCAGATGGTTTTTGTTCAGTGAAATTCCACTAGTCTCGCCTGCCGGTCCATCAGGTTCCTTTCAATAACTCATCATCAATCACCTGGCTTGATGTTTTTTCTTTTTTCTTTTTTTTAGGTTTGTTTTTGTTTCTGCTGTGAAGCTAGTTATGTTTGTCTGAGATTGTTCGATTAGTCTTAAGCAGTCTGTACTTTCAATGTACCACTCTTTCAGCCATGATGGGTTGCTTTTGTTAGAGAATATATAGTATATGATAGTATTATAATATCATTACCGCAGTTGATATTTTTCAATCATTATTTATTTATTTTTTTTAATCAGATATTATCCTATCATTAGATCCATAGCTTTGTGCATGCCATTATTGAATATATTTGTGTATGTATATCTATAAAAAAAAATTAAAAAATAAAAAGAGCCACAGCCACAGCCAATTAAACAGTGACGCCTCACCATATACTTTTCTTTCTCTTGTTCCTCCGTCAACCATCCAGAAAGGAGAGGGGAAGGGAAGGGGGGTCGCGGGTGGGGAAGAAGCTGGGGATGGGAGGCCGGAGCAGGCAGCAGTGGTTTCCGGAGATGGGGCAGTAACAACGCGAGAAGGTGGTTGGAAGAGTTGGGGTTTGGAAAGTTGTGTAAGAGAGGAGGGTATGTTTGGTATTATGATAAGTGTAAGGAGAGAGAGTCAAAATTTCAAATTTTTTGATATGGTGCAATAAGAAATTTGGTATAATGAAAGATTAATCTGGTTGTGTAAATAGTTACTTTTTGATGAATAATCCAAGAATCAAAAACCAAGTGAGAAACTTCATGTTCAGGAATTGAAAAAAAAAAAAAAAAAAAAAAAAAAAAAAAGAAGAAGAAGAAGAAGAAGAAAACTAACTGAAATGGATTTGCAAGAACAAAGACCTAACGAATGGAACCCACTTTAGGATTAAATCGGTTGGCAAACCAAAATCATTTAGGATTACATTGTTTTTATTTTTTTAATTTTATTGATAAAAAAAAGTAGAAGAAAAAGAAAAAGAAAAAGGACAGACCAATCAAAAAATGAATAATTTTCATAAAATATTTCATTATATTTTTTATAATCTCTAATATTACTCAATTAGTATACATGTTGCATGGGCAGTGAAAATCAATTATAGAGAAAAAAGAAAAATAAATATATTCATACTTTTTATTATTATTTATAGAATAGGCAAATATTATATATAATTAGAAATCATTAACAGACCTAATGGGAGAATGTGCTGGATTAATTTTACTTTAGTAACAACTAAGAACTGGAAAAAACAACATAAGTATTTATATTTTGGATGGCCATATTCACCTCCTAATCTGATTGAATTTTGCTTTGTTGAGTGTCTACCAAAATTTGACTATCGATAAATGATACATTTAACCACTTCCAAGCCCCCGTTTTTATTATCAAATGTAAACATTTTGTTGAACGAGGCATTAGAAGTCAAAAATCCCCCCAAATATATTCATACTTGTGTTGGTTGATCCATGCAAGTGAATATTGAAAATAATAGTGGATGGGACCAGCGTTAGGCATAGGTGGGCAATGCGCCTAAAGTTCTAAATTTGTATTGAAATTTAGAGTCTCAAAAAATATGATGTAACAGAGAAGATTACAATCCTAATTTTTATACTAACACCCCCTCCCCAAAAAAAATAAAAAAAATACTTATATTAGGCCTCAAAGAAAATAGTAACATCATAGACACTAACAAATATACTAATTAAGATACAAAAATTTTATGTAAGTTCTATCATTTGAGTAGGACGTAATTAATATTATATCTAGCTAATATATTTATTGGTGCATTTTTTTTTTTTCGATGTGCATTTGTATCTGGTTATATATCATTGGTGCATTTATTTGTGTTCATTGTAACAAATAAAAGTGAATCCAAAGTCAATAGCCCATCAAACTAAATATCGACGGTTCTACATTAGCAAAACTTGTTTTGTTTTCTAAAGTATTAGTTTTTACTTTCACATTGGTGCATTTGTTAGCCTTCATTGTATTGTGACAAATCTATATCTACATATATTATATATGGAAAATGAAATTTTTTGTGAGAAAGTTTGTGAGAGCTCTAAAGTTGTCATTCCATAATTGCTAATTATTGTGATTTTAAAAATAATTCTATTGGCTAACAAAGTAATTATAGATTAAAGAAAAAAAACAAACCAAAAAACCTCTTAAAATTTTGAATTACAAGTTCTTAAAATCTCTCCCTTAATAGGTGGGGCAGGTTGCCCCAGTGGTTAGGGCGTTGCCTGGGTTGTGTGGGTAAGGCGCACGTCCCAGGTTCGATTCCCCACTGGGTGAGTGCCTGCAGCAGTTTGTGCAAGGGTGTACGGCTTCCCACCAGCTAAATACCCCTCAGGATTAGTCCTGGCTTCCCTAAAAATCGGAGGGTTGGGAATACCTGAGTTATCAAAAAAAAAATCTCTCCCTTAATATTTACATTAAAAAAATATTATACGTTAAAAAAAAAAAAAAAAAAAAAACACAAATCTCATCTTATAACAAAGTAATTATATATTTAAAAAAAAAGATATAGTTTAAAAAGAATGTAAAACCACAATTGCTAATTTTTATAATTTTAAAAATATTTGAAAGTAGTACTATTACCTAACAAAGTAATTATAGATAAAAATAAAAATAAAAATAACAACCAAAATTTGCTAATTTTTGTAATTTTAAAAATATGCTATTGGCTAACAAAGCATCAATAGATTTTTAAAAAAATATTGAATTACAAGTTCTTAAAATCTTCCCCCACTACTAAAAAAAACACTTTTTGCGACCGCTATAAACCGTCGCAAATAACAAAAAAACAGTCGCAAAAGACTTTTTGCGACGGCCCATGCGACGGCAAATGGGGGTCGCGAATATGGGGGTGGCAAATACTTTTTGCGACGGCAAAACAACGGTCGCAAATTATTTGCGACCACCTAAACTACTTATGGCGACCACTATTTTGCCGTCGCAAAAAACAAAGAAAAACACTAATATGATCTTTTGCGACCATCTTGTTACCGTCGCAAAAAATAAAAATAAAAATAAAAATAAAAACAAATAAATAAATAAAAGCATTGCATAAATTGAGATTAACTTCATTAAAAATTATGACGTTTTCATTGTCAAAATAACAACCATGCAAAGGCTTAGTTCTAGCTTATCAATGGTTTTGATAAGTGGCATTAGAAGGTATCAATGATATTAATGCCTCTGAGGTTCAACTCTTAAATATTGAGAAACAGGGCAAAGCCAGTAATCAAAGGACTCCTTTAAGTTTAAAGAAATGTAGAAAATAACAAATATCCCAAACATCAAATACAAGCTTCCCGTGCTCCTGTTTTTGCTTCGAACATAGACAGACCGGTTGTGACCTTCACAACAAAAATTGAAATTCATAAAAAATTCTGATAGTTTCAGTCAAAATAACAACCGCGAAGGTCCTGTTCTCTGTATTGTGTCTAATATCCATTTGAATCCACAAGTACAGTATTTAGCTCCTTGTGGGTGATGCAACTTCACTAACAGAAAATATCAATCAGATTTATCTCTTAAAACACCTGTAACTTCCAAACTACTAGACAAGTGTCATTTTTTTGTTTCACTTCAACTTCATATCAAGGTCTAAAGGAAATGCTTTTCCACGATGGTTGAAGATCATGAAATCCATATTCGCAGGTAAAGATACTACCCTGCACTCAAGAAAACAGGAATTTGAAGTCATTATCCATTCATTTCCAGATCAATAGCAAAGCAAATATAATCATTTCTAAAGTTAAATCATCAGACAAAAAATAAACATAAAGGCTGAGAATTAGTAGTGCAACTCACTATTATAGAACATATACTTAACAGGTTCTACTGGTTTGAAGATTGTATATTAGCTTTCACACATGCAGCTAGGCTTGGTTTAACTTTTGGCTTCAAATACAGTAGATTTATTTTTCTCATATTCTAAAAAGATAGAGAGGAAGAACAAAATTGGAAGAAAATAAAGAAAAACCGAGTCATTTGCATTTTAAGGAAACTTATCCTCGACCTAGACCAGTACATCATGGCAGTGTACATGTTACAGGAAATATGTTCTCCTAGACCTCTCAAGCAGGTGACACCTGCTTCTTTCGGGGAGAATTCTGCATGACCATAAATAAAAATTTGGGTAGGCCAAACTAGAACGGGGCATAAAAATACTTATCAAGCTTCTTTAGAGTCTCAAACCCAAGGAATAAGCATGTGGTTTTACTGCCTAAAAGCATTTTATACTTAGCTGCCAACAATAAAATTTCTCCAATTCTAAAACTAGGATGTCACTTATCAACAGAAAACCTTTTAATTTCTGGTATTCTGACTATTTAATTAGCAAGACTAAGGGTTAGCCTAGTGGATGAGGTACTTCCTTATCACGTACTATGCCTAGGACAATGTTTGGTAAAACATTGCCACCATTTAAACCATAGACATACCACAATTGCCACCACATCGGGATCATTCAGGTTGTGTGCCCTCTTCCGGAGACACACAACCTGTCCATCTTTCTATTTCTTTAACTGTTTTTGTACACATCCATAAAAAGAATGAGTTTACAAAGTATCACAATGACAAGTGCATATTATAGTTCAAAAAGTACACCAAAATCAATATAGGAATTATGAAGATGAATAGGTTCAACTAGTGAGCAATGACTTATTTTTTGTTTTTCAATATGGAAGTAGTCCAAAATCAATATATAAGGGCAAGACATGCATTTATGAACCATATTTCATATAACACTTTGGTAGACAAACTGCAGCATAAAAACATCGATTTCTTAAAATACTAACGGAAATTGTGAACATGACACGTTCTACAGATGTAAAGTAAATGAACGGATGAGAATACTACTTTTGAACTTATTATTCATTAAATCATATTGATGATATCAATCAAGACCAGTTTATTTATTAAATCATATTGATGATATTAATCAAGACCGGTAAATAAATAAGTCTAATTACAACAACTGATTGGTAAGCGTCCAAATAACAAAATACACTGATAACTATCAACTAGATTTTATGGGCTTTGGGCTTTTTGACACAAGAACAAAGGCTTAACTTACACACTAAACGCCCCCACATCCAAAAAAATATTTATATATATAAAATATCAAATATCAGGTTACAAAATTTATGTGATACTTTCAACAATTAAAGTACCGGTCCGGGATAAAACTCACATTCATTAATATTCCCTTGTACAACAATCCAGCATTTAAAACAATGTTGGAGTTCAACAACAACAGATTGATATATATCTATGAACCGTACAACAGCTCTGTCTTTACAAGATTAACACTAAATGAGTCGGGGTTGCTTCAACGGTATATACTGAACAAAAAGAACACTTGGGATCTTATGTTCACGGTACCAAATGACCTGTGTGACAGTTACGGATACTGTGGTCCTAATGGTATTTGCAAACAGCCAAGCGGGTGAGATACATGATGCCAAGTCAAGTGAGGCAGTCAAGATAAGTGAAGTCATGAGGCAAGGCGTTGGCTAGGCGAGGTGCTTAGGTGAAATGTGGAGCCAACCCCTTCTAGGTGATGACATGTCTGGTCACGTGGGGTACAGAAACCAACACCAATCACAGTGGCTATAAAATACTAGTGTAGTTTTAAGACCAGCAAGTGGGGCCACTACATCTATCAATTTCTTCCAGATTAGAGAAGCATATACCTGGTCTGAACAGTTCAGGCAAATAAAGGGTTAGAAGACAAACATACCTGAAGAAGATGACTATGTAGCCAATCCAGTGTTTGTGGAAATGTTGTTGCTGATATATTGACAACTGTTAAACCCTGTTCACGAGGGTAACAAAAAACTCACAAAATAAATAAATTAAAAAGATTAAGGATAAAGTTAACATTATTTTTCATCATCATCCATAAATTGCAAAAGTCTAGCTGAAAACCAGGAATTCTGGGTTTCACTGAAGCAGTATTTTTTAGAGTTTTTCTCACTTTTGTTTTCCCCAAACATATTTCCCCCCTCAAATCCAACGATCATTCATCAAATGATTTGCTTACAGCAATACTCAAACTTTACCATCCGATTTAACTTTCACAAAATTCGATAAGCTAGCAAGAAATAAAAGCACCACCACACTTATGTTCATTGATATTTTTGACAGAATTCGGAGATTCTCTTAATTACTTTGGTTGACAGCCTAAATGTAGGGAAATTGGAACATCTTATCAGTTATACATAATACTTTGAACAAAATTGAGTAGACTATTGATTCCAAAATGCCCTCAGCATACTCATCATGATGTGCATAACTACTACTATATCCCTTTATTTACATATCATTTACTAAATCCTCAAGAACATGGAAAGATAATGAGAAAACCAGGTCTCAACATCTTAGCATACCTGTGACTTGAAAGAGCAAAGATAGTCCTGAATCGTTTTTAGGTTGCTTATTAGCTTATCTTTGTCCTGAAAGGAAAAACAAAAACAGAAATATGTTAGAAAAGCAATTTTGATTTTGTTGCCAGTCCATGGTATTTCAAGTCACTCATTCTAAAGGTAAATGAAACAACATGAGTCAATTAGTGCAAATTAAATCTTTTTGTTACTTAAGGTCCAGCTTAAATTAATGATCATGAGCCAAAAGAACCGACATAACAAATACGAGATGTTATGGGTTTAGTCCATCAGCATGCCCCACCTAACAAGAATTAGGGGAGCCTAGAATTTGCACTTAAATACAGATATGTGTTCAATGTATTGAGTCCACTACAATATACAAATAAAACCATGCTGTCTGTGCACTGTGTATACTTCTGAAATTTGGTTAATGGCCATGTCCGACACACTGAAACACTATAAAATTACGACAGTGTTCTCAATGTCCATGAAAATGGGAGTTCAATCAACCAATGTTGTCCAGTTAGAAGCAGCATCCCAATTCGAGCAACAAATTCAAGTGAATTGTGAGTAAAATTGAAATCAAAGGGCGCAGAGCAAAGTATGAATCAAAGTTATGACATACACAAATCAAGCACAATATCAGTTCAACTTGAGAGAGAGAGAGAGAGAGACAGACACAATGGAGCTCACCGATCTGAATCTCTGAGATGAAATTCGATTTCGATTTCGATTTCGAGAGAGAACTTTGAAATGGCTCTGATGAATCACCGAGCTGAATCTCTGAATCACAGAGCTGAACTGACAGAGATAACTAGGGTTTAGATAGCACACAGAGAGAGAGAGAGAGAGTAGCTCACCGATCTGAATCGATTCACCGATCTGAGAGACTGAGATTCGAACGAGAGAGTCGAGTGAGAGAGACTGAGATTCGAGCGAGAGAGTCGAGTGAGAGAGACATGTTTTGAGAGATAGAGTTCAGATTTGGGAAATAAGGGGAAAAAATTGAGGACGGGTCATGTTTTTTTGAATGGTTTGGGGTTTTTTTTATTTTGAGAGAGAGAGAGAGAGTTCACGGTTGGGTCAATTAAAAAGAGGTTTTTTGCGACTGCAAAATCAACGGTCGCAAAAAAATAGACGCAGAAAGTCATATTTCTAGTAGTGCCCCTAATATTTATCTCATTACTAAATCTCATAATCTATCTATCTATACTATATATTATACCAAAGTGACTTGTTATTTTAGAGGCTCTAAGTATTTCAAAACTTTAAATCTAATTTTTTGAATTTTTGATTTTTATAAAAAAAAATTAAAACATTTATTGGCTATTCCAAAGACATAAATATAAACCTTCAAAATTATTTAATGCAAATCTATTGTTAGTCAATACCTTAAAAAAAAAAAAAAGGAAAGAAAGAAAGGCCCGAACACCCCTTGGGCTTGGGGCCTAATTTTCTGATCCGTGACCTAGACAAGCCCGAATTTTGGTAGGAGCTTACGAGACCCGACATGTGCCAAGCCGGGCCAAATTTATAGCCCTAGATGTAGGGATAAATAGCAACTCTCCTAAATAATTTAATAAAGTGTATTGAGAAAATAGGCGTTAATGATTTTTTGAATGCAAATAAAATCTCCCTACTATAATGGATAAAAGAATTTGAGGCCCCTATTTTTACCCCAAAATTGGAGGCCCAAGGCTGAGGTTCCTCAGGGCTGGGCCTGTTTGAATTGAATCCACTAAACTTTACATAATTTTTGTAAAGTTTTATAAATTCACATCACTACAATTGTTAAAAAAAACAAATATAAAGGTGGTCATTTTTAAAAAAGAAAATGATTTACAATCAAAAAAAAGTTTGTACAACGTTCTAATGATATTTTTAAAATTATGACGATAATGGGAAATGTTTGGATTGAAAATAAATTGACAATAAAAAGTCATATCATTTGATATGAAAATTTTACATAAAATTTTATGGGAGTGGTGTATTACAATGATAACATTGTCGATTGATGAAGTTAATTTGTGCATACAACTTACAAATATTCACTCTGGTTGAGCTTTTAGATATCTGAAAATTTTGAGAATTCATGTAATGGGTTCGGTGTGGTCTTGAGGAAATAAGTGATCACCTGTGGCTCGATAGATTAGAGGTTTTCCTCAATAGACTAGTGTAGCAATGCTTTCATTCTTGAGTTGGTATACATAGTGCATATGCTGTGTGGGTGTCCTTGCCTCAACATTGTGGAAACAGGACTTTTGTTTGAACCATTTTTTTCATTTTTTTTTTTATTGCAGATAAAGGGCATCTGATCTAGGTTACGTGCCATTCTATCATACTTTTAAAACATGATTTTAAACGTTTAATTTATTTATTTTTATCTTTGCAGATAAAAGAGCGACTGATCCAGGTTACATGCCATAGGGAGGCCCGTGTCAAAATTGAAGGATTCTGTGCTGTAATTATTGGGAGTGATGCCTTAATCCACGCCTAAATGGAAGATGATATGATGATGTGTTTGCTTTTTGTTGAATGCTGGTCTCCTCAGTGTCATGGCCAAGAAACCTGATTCTTTTGTAGTTTCTTGCCATCTCTACACGGTTTCAGAGAATGCTGATAATGCCTGGGAGAATCTTTGCCCCTTTTGTATATCTTAGCTTTTATTTTGGTCTTTTGTTAATATATTCTTGGGCAAATTACACAAATAGTCCCTATAGTTTGGGGCTTGTGTCACTTTGGTCCCTGACTTTTCAATTGTGACACATTTGACCCTGAATTTTGAATTTTGTTTCAAATAAGGACAATTGAATATATAATTAGATTTTTCAAGGGTAAAATTGTCAATTTGATAAAATATAAACTAATTTGACAAAGATAAATGTCAAGCAAATATTTTTGAATTTTTAAAAATTATTTCTACCTACTAAAAATAAAATTATGTAAAATTGATAAATCTTTTGGACATTTTTTTTTTTACCAAATTAATTTTTATTATGTGTTTGGATGATGATCATGTAAAATTAATTTTAAAAAATTAATCATGTAATTTTTATTAATTTTAAATAATTTTATCATTGGTGGATAAAAAAAATTTTAAAAAAATTTAAAATATTTTTTTGACATTTATTTTTGTCAAATTAGTTTATATTTTATCAAATTGACGATTTTATCCTTGAAAAATCTAATAATATTTTCAATTGTCCTTATTTGGAACAAGATTCAAACTTCAGGGTCAAATGTGTCACAATTGAAAAGTCAGGGACCAAAGTGACACAAGTCTCAAACTATAGGGACTATTAGTGTAATTAACCCTATATTCTTTATTTATGGATCTAGTGGCCAATTTATATTCTGACCAGTCTTTCTGGGTTTAGTTAAGAGGTATTGACCCGTTATATAGTGGGATAATTTTGCTGATGTGCTGTTATGAATGAAAGAATATTTTTATTATGGATGAATTGTTATTTTTATATTGGAATTTTTATATTATTATATAATTATCTGTTTCTGTTTTAGTTATTTTTTATTTGATATAGGTAATTTTCATATTTTTAATATTTTTATTGCAGTTTTTTTTTTTTTGAGACGGCACCACAGCGTCTCATAAAAACATAAGAACCAGATATTTTTTTGCGATGTAAGAAATGCCGTCGCAAAAGATATTGGCAATAGTTGAAAAAAAACCTTTTGCGACGGTATTGTTTGCCGTCGCAAATAATATTTTTAACGACAGCATGTCTGTGCTGTCTCAAATAACTTTTTAGCGACGGCAAGTACCCAGTCGCAATAAAAATAATTTTGCGATTGCATTTTTGGCCGTCGCCAAAAACACTTTTAGCGACGGCAACACAATGCCGTCTCAAAAAATCTCAGATTTTTATATATTAATGCCGACAGTATAATTCCGTGGCAAAAAGTAACTTTGCCGTCGCAAAAAAAAGGCGACGGCACTTTGCCGTCGTAAAAAACTTTTAGCAACGCCTTTTGTTGTGACCCCCCCTTTGCCGTCGCTAAAAGTCAGTTGCCGTCGCAAAAAAAATTTTGAGACGACATTTTGAGTATTTGCGACGGCATTTTGCCGTCGCAAAAAATCGAAATTTTTGTAATGTATGATCCGTTACAATAAATATATATGAGATTTTTAGTATTATTTTGGCTAATTAAGTGAAAAAATTGAAGTATTTGAGAATAATGTTTTTTCAATTTTGATAAAAAAATCGTTCAATAAGTAAAAAGAATGATAAAAAATCTTTAATTTTTTTTTTTGGTATGATATTTTGACTAAATTAACATATTTACAAACAATACTTAAAATCATCATTTTTAAAAGATTCAAAATTTTCGGCAATATTTAAATTTTCCAGTGACATTTCTGGATCCTCTCATACAACATCATTTACATGTGACAAAATAAAATTGAAGCACAAAACACACATAGAGAAGGTAACCCAAAAAAATAAAAAATAAAAAACACTATATTTGTTTGTATGTGGAATTGCCACCCCTTCCACCCCCAACAAGTCCTCTTCTATCAACATAAAATCAGGGAAGTAATAAAGCATGTATGAAACATTATTATTAATTTATTATGATCCGTTACAATAAATATATATGAGATTTTAAGAGATGATTGGTTTGGGAATAACATATTTTAATATTTTTTTGATTTTTTAATTAAAATATAAAATAAAAAAACAACAATGATAGAGATCTCTTTTTGGAGAACTCTCACAACCTCCAAAGTAATCCACACCACTCATGAGTGATTCCCACACTCATGATGTGGGCCCCACTCCCACACATCATGAGTGATGTGAATTATTTGGGGGTTGTAGAGTCCTCCAAAAAGAGGATCTTACTCATTTTTCATAAAAAAATTAGTATGTTTAAAATAAATGTTTTTTTTAACAAAAAAAAGTACAAAAAGCATAAAGAAAATAGAATCTAACTTTTTTTTTGTTGTATAACTCTTTGATTTTTTAGTAATTTTTTGACATTTTAACTTTTTTATTTCTATTCAAAACAAGCCTATAGAATGGTCAAGGATTCAGAACCCTTCCCGCCAATAATAATAATAATAATAATAATAATAATAAATGATCAAGGATGCGCAGGCATTGATATCATAGATAAACAACATACTATTTGCCGGTGTTTGATTGTTTGATTATATTGGTTGATATTATGAGTACAATAAGATTAAGTGATGGAATTACTAGTATCGTGGTATTAAATTAAAAATGTAAAATAAAAATTGTATTTATTTGTGTATCAGTGTTATAGCTTAAATTGGTTAGCATTATGTCAATTATGTCTATGAAATTATGACAAAAAATGAGACCTTATTGTTTTTATTGAATGTCGATAAAATAGTGTTTTTATCTCTAATCTCTTGTCTTTCATGACAACGTTAATCTCACCCCGTGAAGAAGGATCAATAGTTGGAACTTTCAGTGGCACTCGCTTGATTTGTAATTCAATCCAAAGCTAAACAAACATTGCCCCAGAGATGAGCCAATTTCATCATGTGCATTCGAGTATCGAATTTCCTTTCCTTTGTTTTTGTCAATTTTAAGACTGCGTTTGTATTATTAATTTGAATAGAAATTTATAAAGAATGAGTATATATTTATAAAGAAAAAAAATAGGAAATAAAATAAAAAATATATTTTATTTACATTGATCTCTCTCTATTGATATAAATTTTATAAAAATTAAAAATTCAAATACAGGCTGCAAAAATGGTCCGAAGACCCTGTAGAGGGTAGGTATTAGGGAGAAGGGGATACTGCTGTCCCTTTGTGGGAGTTATTCCCGAGTGTTTTTTGATAATCTGAACCGTTCATATTGTAGGGTTCGTCGAGTAGATCATTCATACCAAAAATCAATTTGATTGAATATCTATAGCCCTATAACCAAAACACATTTGTTTCTATAAAAATTAATGGTTAACATAACTTTCATAAATTTTTAAAAATAATTAGGACCTAATCACGGGTTATGAATATCCGATGATCTTGATTTTTTACAGGAATAATATTTTGGATGAACTCTATAATATGAACGGTTCAGATTAACGAAAAACACTCGAAAAAAACTCCCATAAAGGGACAGCAGTTACTGCTGTGCCTTAAGGCACAGCAGCACCCCCTTATCCAGGTATTAGTAGGGGCCCGACGCCAAATAATTTATCAAAAAAAAGGAGTGGTGGAGGGACAGGAATTACGTAAAGGTCAGCAAAGTCATGAAAGGTGCAACACACTTTGATGGGATCACATTTTTCTTTTTTTTTCTTTTTTCTGTTGAGAGCTGGTAATCATCAGATCATATGAATGACAGTTTTTCTTTTGGGAAAATTATTTATAAGTCCTATTAGGGAGAGTTATACTATGTTAAGTCCTAAGAAATTTTTTATTAAGTTTGCAATCCTATTAAAATTAGAAAGTATTCCATTAAGTCCTATATATTGTGTTTTAATTGAATTACTTTACGATTATACCCTTTCATACAGGTTGTAATGTTGTAACCGTTTTCTTTCCATATTGTTAGGTGCCGTGATATGGGCCATTATCGGGGAGTCTGTTAGGTTAAATTCGTGAGTGTTACTCTAATTTGGTAGTTTCATCTTTTGCGCTTTCGAGTGAGATTGTTTGAGGGAAAGAGATCAATTTGTGTGCTTATTCAATTGGGAGATGTTGCGCCACGTTCGCGGACTCTGTTAGGTTTACAATTGGTGAGTGTTGCTCTGCTTTGGTTGTTTCAATTTGACGCTTTCGAGTTAGATTGTTTGAGTGAAGGAGATCAAGTTGTCTGCTTATTCGATTGGTGAGTGGTGATCTGGTTTTTTTCCGAATGTTTTGCTTGCAATGTCCTCATATATCGTATGGATTTCGCAGTGTGTCATAGTAATCCATTGGTAGAGTTTGATTCGGTAATCTTGCATCAAGTTCGTCGTAATGATATTGTCTTACAATGTTCACATATATGTCACATTACGTTTCGTAATAGTATTTTACGATAGCTTATTAGATTAGTAATTGAGAATGTTAGAATGGTACAGCCTTATATTGACGCAATTCTGTAGAGTCGAAGGCTCTTATATGATGATGGTGTGTGTTACATTCGTTTTGTATTTAGTTTGTGTTTTGTAGTTATATATTTTTTGAAAATATATGTGTCACGTTATGAATCGCAAATTTATTGAGCTTCATTTTTTGCCTTCTAAATGTCATATTTGCTTGTCTGTGGATACTATTGGAATGTATGTGAATGTAGCTCAGATACAGGTGGAGAAGTACTTGATTTTTGTATTGTGTTGTCTTATTTTTGTATTTACTGTGGACATATGTGTCACATTTCGTTTCGCAAAGTCTTTGGCTTCTATTTTTTTTACAATTGTTTTGTGAATGTTTTTTGTACAATATATGCCATGGTTAATGTTTCAAGCATTTTGTTGTGCAGGATATGGATATCATGCTTTTTTGTACCTTTCGTTCATCCACGGTAGCTGTCAGGGGTGTTAATGGATTGACATTAAAACGATTGATACAAAATTTATGTGATAGGTGGGTGGATGTGACACCATCATCGATTTCAATATCTTACAAATTACCATGTCACGATAATCAAGTGATGTTGTGTGATGATGTGGACATGGAAAACATGTTTTCCATTGCAAGGTCCATTGGTGTTGCCCATATCAATGTTGTGGTTGACTTGGAAAATGAGGTGGACGATTTGAATCGAGGTACTCAAATCAGTGGTGCTATGTCTGCAAATCATTTGGATCCTCACAGTGATCCATTTACAGGTCCCCAACCTAGCGTAGATTTGTTGGCCAATTATTGTCACCATAGTGACAAAATGTTGATGACAGTTGATTGGTCACAGGGTATTAGTCATGTAGGCCAATTTTTTGAAGGGGGTGTTGCTGCTTTCCGTTTGGTTTTGTCCAAATATGCTATTGAGTGTGGGTTTGACTTCAAATTTGTTAAAAATGACTCAGTTCGAGTTACGGCAGTGTGCACATTTCGAGAGCAAAAGGGGTGTTCATGGTTGGTACATGGAAGGGTTCAAGCATGCAATGGTTATTTTTACTTGAAGAGGTTGAACAACTTGCATAGTTGTGGTGCTGTTGTCCGCACTGGGAAGAATAACAGAGTTAACTCTGAATTGGTTTGCAATGTTATCGGTGATCGGTTACGTGATAAGCCGCTTACACGTCCTACTGACGTTGTGTTTCAGCTTAAAAAGGAGTACGGCCTTAATGTTAGTTACCACATAGCATGGTTAGGTGTAGAGAAGGCAAGAGGTGAAATGTATGGTGACTATCATGCTTCATTTGATCAACTTAGGTGGTACGCGGATGCGGTTATGCATTACAACCTTGGGAGTTATGTCAAATTGGATTTTGAGTAGTCTACCGGTCGATTTAAGCGGTTCTTCATTTCATTCAAAGCTTGCATTGACGGATTCAACCATATATGTCCATTATTTTTTCTTGATGGCACTTTTTTAAAAGGGAGATTTAAAGGCAATTTGCTTGCAGCGACGGGGAAGGATGGCAACAAAGGTATGTCTCTTATGATGATTACTTTATACTTCCATATAGTAACGCATTACATTGTGGCTAAGCTTTGTTTTTAAGTCCACAACAGTAGTGGGTGATCCCCATGTGCCAGATTGTTTCCAATGTAATGTTATTTTTAGTAACATTGTGTGTGGTGCGATTCGAATTGTGAACAATTGTTAGTGTGGACGTAAACTTTGTTAAAAATATTTCATCTAATGGTAAATGTGTTGAATCTGGCAGGTTTATTCCCATTAGCTTTTGCTATTGTTGACTCTGAAACAACTGCAAGTTGGACTTGGTTTTTACAGCAACTGACAAAGGTTGTTAGTAGTGTTCGCACATTAACTTTCGTATCCGACCGTAATATTGGGCTGCTTGAATCCTTGCCTGCTGTATTCCCACACTACAAGAAAAAACACTTTCTGTGACCAACATTTTGGTCGCGAAAAGTACAATATTTGGTCGCTAAAACCTTTTCGCGACCAAAATATGTTGGTCGCGAGTTGGTCGCTAAAGTCTCGTCACAGATAGTTTTCTGTGACCAAAAAAGCCTTTGGTCGCTAAAAGTGACCATTCGCGACCAACTTTTTTGGTCGCGGAAAGTCCAATTCATATTACCCAAAAGTAAACTTTTAGCGACCAAAGGTAAGTTGGTCGCCAAAAGTCAACGCCTTGGCCCAAAAAATATAATTCTTTTGCGCTGCCTGGGATTTGAACTCTTGACCAAAAAGTCACCACACACCCAATCCACTCTACCAACAACAAGCTTCTTGTTCATATTTGGAAATAAAAATATATAACCCATAAAAATTGGGTTATATATTATTTTATAAAACTTTTAATACCTAAACAAAAAAAAAAACATGTAATTACAGTAGCATTTTTTTTTTTAGATTTATCCCGCCATAACTTTTCGCGACCAACTTTTTTTTTTGGTCGCCAAAGGGTAAGCTTCCGCGACCAAAAAACCCTTTTGGTCGCCAATAGTATACTTTCCGCGACCAACTTTTTTTTTTGGTCGCCAAAAGGTGATCTTCCGCGACCAGAAAATCCTTTGGTCGCGAATAGTATACTTTCCGTGACCAACTTTTTTTTTTGGTCACCAAAAGGTGATCTTCCGCGACCAGAAAATCCTTTGGTCGCGAATAGTATACTTTCCGCGACCAACTTTTTTTTTTGGTCGCCAAAAGGTGATCTTCCGTGACCAGAAAATCCTTTGGTCGCCAATAGTATACTTTCCGCGACCAACTTTTTTTTTTGGTCGCCAAAGGGTGATTTTCCGCGACCAGAAAATTGTGGTCGCCAAAAGTTAAATTTTAGTCGCAGAAAGTAGACTATTTGCGACCAAAAAAAATAGGTGGTCGCCAAAAGTGTTTTTTCTAGTAGTGCCATCTGCACACCATGCATACTACTTACAACATCTCCAAGCAAATTTGAGGGACAAATTACGATGGGTTGACAACCGTGTACGTTTTGGTTTAATGGCGAAGTTGCGTGAATGTGCGTATGCTCCAACTGAGGCTTCATTTCAGCATCATTGGAAGAAGCTAAAAGGAACAGGACGATCTGGAATAAATAATGGGGAATTGACTGGTAAATCCCCTTTTTTAAACTTATGATCTGAATAGTCCCAAATGTTTTCTTATGCACCACTAAGTCCTCATGTACATTGAATGACAATAATGCCATTGAGTGTAAACTGTGTGAGGGTTTGAGTAATGTGAGGGATGGATCTGATTGGGTGTTACGTTGTTAGACTTGAACATTTTTGTGTGAATAATTTTTTGGGTGAATACTCGACGTGAACCTTACCAACAAATGAAGCTTGGATCATGACAAATGTGGATCACCACGGTGCACCACCAACCTCCAGAAACGTGGGTCAGTAAACAGAAACGTGGGTCAACAAACAGAAACGTGGATAAGCAATAACAGAAACGTGGGTCAGTAAACAGAAACGTGGATCAGCAAACAGAAACATGGATCAGCAATAACAGAAACGTGGGTCAGCAAACAGAAACGTGGATCAGCAAACAGAAACGTGGGTCAGCAGATGTGGGTCAGCAAACGTGGATCACCACGGTGCACCACCAACCTCCACGACGACGACACCGCCGGCGACAACGAATCTGTGTGTATATCAAAGAGAGGCAAACGTTGATCAGTAAACGTAGGGCATCAAACGTGGGTTAGCAAAACGTGGATCACCAACCACTAAGTATCCACAAAATATTGATAAAGAGCACCGTATCAACAAAATATTGAGGGAATCCCATAAAACACGTACCTACCATAACAAAAAAGGGCAAATCAGTCTCTCCACATCCCACAAAATTTGAAATGGGACTTTATTGTCTACCAAACGTGTAAAATAGGACTTTCCAAACCAAAAGATTCAATTTAGGACCATAAAGAGTAACAGTTTGACACATAGGACTTTCTGATAATTTCCCCATAAATAATTTCTTGGAAGATATGCCACCGAAGCATTGGGCCAACGCATATTTCAGGTTCGTACGATACTTACAGGTGCTAACGTTGCAAGTACCGAATATGTGATAGCATTTTGATTATGTTTTGATAATGTGAACAGGGGCAAAAGGTATGGGGAGATGACCTCGAATGCTGCAAAATCGTTTAATAAATGGATACTTGATGCCCGTAATTATCCGATCACAAGGTTGGTTGATACAATCAGAAATCAAATAATGACTATGAGGGCTGAGTGTAAAGTTTTGGCTACTAGTTGGAATGGGTTACTTTGTCCGAAAATGGAAAGCCGTCTTAGGGAGGCGTATTCAACTGGTTGCACATGGATTGTTAGCCAGTCAAATGAAGACATATATGAGGTCCATTCATTTCCGACGGTGTTGGTAAACGTTGGCAAGCGTTCATGTTCTTGCTTCCAGTGGCAATTGAATGGATTCCCATGTGCACATGCGGTGGTTGCAATACAGAGTAGTGGAAGGGATTTCAGTACATTTGTTGAACAATTTTTCACTGTTGATCAGTATAAAGCTGCTTATTCTGGATACATTCAGCCAATACCTACAGTTGACAAGCCCTCCTTCTCGGAAGACGATGTCATCATACATCCACCAGCAGTTAAACGTCTTGCAGGGCGACCCAAGAAGAATCGAATACCATCCCGGGGAGAGAAACTAAGTCAGATTAGGTGCGGTCGGTGTGGGCGCATGGGCAATCACAACCAAAAGACATGTAAAGAACCAATTTAGTAATACGCATTTAGCATTCACTTTTGTAATATGTTTTGAACAGCAGCATCGTATTATCGTAGTAGCATGTATTGAATCCAATTGATAACAGATTTTAATAAGTGAAGACAGTGTTTACAATTGACCATTTAGCTATGTTCTCTTTCACGCTTTCTCATTTATATATTCCTGTTACATGTTTATTTATTTGGTCATGCAAACGTATGTTTCAGACCTGCAAAATATGTTAGACAAAATGTTTTTGCCCGCTGGCTTTGTATGTGAGAAGACGTTGACATTCACAATCCTCTTTTCCCAGTCAGAAAGAAAAGTGCAGAAAACTGTTACACATTCGGCATCACAATGTTGCTATGTAGTGTAAACAAGAAAACCTGTTCTATGAAACAGAATCACATCCTGTTTGACATTCGCTACCATATAAACATAATAATTCACATTCAAACAACCACATTCACATCTGTATTTCACATTCGCAAAAATAGTGCTAAACACTGTCACACATTCACATTTGCATTTTGGGTGTAATAGGTATACAACCAAACCTATTATGTCATTTACAATCGCATTCAATTTCACATTCACCATGACAGAAACGTAACCATTGACATTCACCATGACAGAAACGTAACCATTCACATTCACCATGACAGAAACGTAACCATTCACATTCACTTAACCACATTCACATTTGTATTTCACATTTGCAAGAAAGTGCAAAACACTGATATATTGACATTTGCTTCTTCAGTGTTACAGGTTCATAACCAAACATGTTGTGTTATTCACATTCGCATTCGCATTCGCATTCGCTGTCACATTCACCTCACATTATCAATTACATTCACACTTATGTACGCAAAATTCTAGCTGCCCTTAAATTGCTATTGACATTAGTGAATTACCCATTAAGCCATATTACCAAAATAAAGTGCATTCCCATAAAAGTCAATTAACCATTGTTGCCTATTGGCAAAACAAAATACAGTAATCCATAATCCATATTCACAATGCTATGAAAAACATCAAAAACTTCCAGTATTTCGTGTACTAGCAAACTTTTAATACAATTCAAAAACAAAAACAGTGTGTTTATATATCCACAAATTTTAAATCTGCACCCACGTAGCACCATCAGATAGTCAGTTGCCAGCCACAAATGACCTTCTCCTGTCATTCACAAATAACTTAACCATACTGGCTCACATTGTTCTGCAACTCTCCCCTCCCATTGACTTGTCAACATCTAGGTGATGTACAAGTTGCTTCATAATGAAGCATACTATAACTCCACAATCATTCCTATTACAAAAATTAAAGGCATTAGTAACAATGGCAAAACAGAGCACGTGCAATGTACAGAAACATGAATGGCATATGTTGCAAAGAAACGTAACAAACTTACGAGTCTGGTTTTTGCTGGGGACAATAATCAACCACTAGAAGCTCTTTCACCAAGTCTTGTGATTCAACTGTGCCCTCCTTCAATCTGCGATTTATGTAATCCTCAAAGTAGGATTTCTACATTATTGTCAAATTTAGAATACAATAATTAGTGTTGTTGTCCAAAAAAAAATACAAATATAACTGCATGAAAGTAATTGATGTTTACTAACCAGCGACGATGCTTCCCAATAATGTTTGTCTTCCCTCCCACGTCTTGGTTTCATAGAGTTGTAATGCAACCAAAAGCCTTCCTCAGTGTCATAAACCATTAGTGTCCAATGGTTATCTAAGTGGATTGGGAATTGAATATATCTGGCCTTCAGGGCATGCGGGGCACGCAATGCCAAGTACCTGTCACGTACATCTTCGGCCACATCTCTTATCGTAGGCTGCATACATTCATTTTGGGAATTTAAAATGACAAACTACAAATGACAACATTCATTTCATCAGTTGCATGTCTTACCAAACATAATGTGCTGAAAATGTATGATTTTTCATCATCTGCGGATTTAGGCGCCTTTGTCTGCTGCTCGTACATTAGCATTTCCGCGTAGGCATCAATCACCTGCGTGAAAAAGAAAACAATTTCTATTTTCCTTCCCTTCAATACATGTATGTAAATTGCATTCTATGTGTAGAAGCTTCAGAAGTTTGATGAATAATTACAAATACTGTACTTACATTGCCTCGTAATGTGAGCCCCTTAACTATTGCCCGTATGTCATTGAAAGACACAGAGTTGGACACATGCGGTCCAGTCCAGACTTGTGCACTGCAATCCATTTTTTGAACAATAAATTCATGTACAAATGCATAATGGTAAGAGCAAGTTGCATAACCTACCTGTCACCCCCTTTCTCATATGCTTCTTTAAGCTTGCCTTTCTCTTGCGTTGATAACAACTTCCAAATTGGTAGACGATTGGTCAAGTCAAACCGAGTAAATGTCCTGTCTGGGTCTGCAACGTTGTCAACCTCAATGTTCTCATCTTCCATTTTTTGTTTACTGTCACACTCACCCTCATTGACCACACCACTGTCAGATGGTTTGATTTGCCTCCCCAAAACTGGTGGATATTCATATTCTGGCAGTTTATGCTCCTTCCTATTTTTCTTTTTAATGTTTCTCACAAGCGAGTTTTGCAACGCAGTTGTTCTAGTGTTTTGATTAACATCAGCCATTAAATCCATATCAGATGCCATTTGCCCAATGTCATTCATCTGGGTCACATGAGTATCCACGCCTTGCAACTCTGTCTTCTCATTCACATCAGATGGAAACGATGTTGACAATGGTATAATGGCAAGTACATTTGCCTCACAATGGTACATTTCCTCATTAGTTTGCTTTTTCTCCTGTACACCAGCAGCTGCTTGGGTGTATTCATGGACTGCGTACTCCTCCAACTGTTCCACGAGCTTCGTGTTTTTCTCATTAAGTTCATCCAGTTGCTGCTTCATCCTTTCAATGTCACATTCCTTCTGTTTATTGTTCACAGTGATTTCATGTTTTAACTTGGCACATTTTTCTTCATATGCTGCCCTCATAGTTGCCAGTTCTGTCTGTAATGCAAATATGACATCATTTTTATGTTGGAGTTCAATCTTAAGCACACCAATATCAAGCAGTGCTGTCTGGTATTCTTCAGAGATAGATGCACCCCGAGCACGTCGATCATTACTCTTAGCACCAGTTGGACTGTGCTTTGAACTTTCGGCCTTTTCTCCTATTTGTTTAACGTCTTTTGTCTTCATCAAGCGCCGTTCAGAATGAGTGATGTGCAGATCTCCTACTACAACCTGCAAACAACGTGAAAATTAAAAATCAAAAAAAGCGAATTGGCACATCTACTATTTACTCTAACGGTACAGAAAATCATACTTCCACATCATTTGCCTGCTCAATGTCCACTACTCTTATCTTTGTAACCAACTTGCTGATATTCCATTTCATAAACCTCGGAAAAACATCTCCACGGTCTGCCTCTATCAAGTTGGTGTGCTCACATATCCAAAACTGTGTGACCATGGGTTAAAAATATTAGTTGTTAAAAGTTTTTCAAAACAAATACAAAATTATATTGTTGGAAAAACAAAAAAATAGAGCACTTACAAGTAGGACAGTAACACATCCAGTAACTTTCTCAGGCTTAGAGTGAAATCCCTTAATTGACTCCATCAAATTTGTGCAGATTGCTCCAGCCCAATCATATGCTTTCATGTTGTCTAGATCCTCTACAACTCGGACAAACCCCCATCCCACGGTCTCGCCTGAAGTAGCAAAGAATAACTTCCCACACAAGTACAAGCTCAGTAGCTTCGCTGCATCTTCGTGATCCTGAGTTGTGTCCCCGAGTAATGCTTCCATTAATAGTTCCTTAATGGTCTTCAAGTTTATGCGTGCTATTTTGAGACACCTTCGTTGGATGAAATCAGTTGGGAGTCTTGGCCCATGTGACACATCTAAACTCTTTTTACCTCCTTGAATTCCAAATATTAGTTGAATATCATTGCTTGTAAACTCAATGTGATTTCCACCAATCATGAAAGCTGATTTATCTGGAACAAATGTCTGAATGATCCTCATTACAATGTCATCGCATTTTTGGAAGTCATGTTGGTTTAGATTGGTTTGTCGCATCGCATTCAACAACAACCAGAACGGTGTTTTTTGAAGATGCTGCAAATGTTCATCTTTCAGTTTTGACACTGCCACTAGCTTGACAATTCCAGCAATGTTGGAACGGTAGCAAAATGTTTGTTGTTTGTTCAGTCGTTGTTGAGGCTCATATTTCAGCTTCTTCCCTTTTTGGGCACTGCTTTGGCCTACTGCGTTCACATTCTGTGACGGAGTTTGAGATCGCCGTCTTTTACCAGTTCTAGTCCCTTCACTGCTGCTCACTTTTGCCTTGGAGCCTGTCTGTAGTGTACGTTTAAATGTGCGTCCTGAAAAAAATGCCACCAAAAAATCATATTTCATATACAAGCAAGATCCCACGGATAATGTATGTAATTTAAAAGCAATATTTAATTTAATAGCAAGATGTGACTAGTGTCACTGAGAAGTACTTGATGTAACTGTGACAAATTAGGTAGACATATGCCCAGACATGTTTTGTAATGTGACTGACAAGTACTTAATGTAACTGTGACAAATTAAGCGCACACATTCACGGCCATGACTGTCACAAATTATGCAGACACATCCCCGGACATGTTTTCAAATGTGACTGAGAAGTAGTTAACGTAACTGTGCCAAATTACGTGGACACATTCCCGACCATGTTTTGAAATATGGCTGAGAAGTACTTAACGTAACTGTGACAAATTAAGTGCACACATTCACGGCCATGTTTTAAAATGTGGCTGGGAAGTACTTAACGTAACTATGACAAATTAAGCACACACATTCACGGCCATGACTGTCACAAATTACACGCACACATTCCTGGGCATGTTTTGAAATGTGACTGAGAAGAAGTTGACATAACTGTGACAAATTATGCGCACACATTCACGGCCATGACTATCACAAATTACGCGCACACATTCACGGGCATGTTTTCAAATGTGACTGAGAAGTACTTCACGTGACTGTGACAAATTAAGCGCACACATTCACAGCCATGACTGTCACAAATTACACGCACACATTCGCGGCTGTGTTCTGAAATGTGACTGAGAAGTAATTCACGTAACTGTGACAAATTATGTACACACATTCACGGCCATGACTATCACAAATTACACGCACACATTCACAGCCATGTTTTCAAATGTGACTGAGAAGTGCTTGACACAACTGTGCCAAAGGTGTGTCTGTGTAATTTGTCAAATTTGTAATTTGTCACATTTGTGTACTTAAGTGAAAACAACCAAACGACATCGTACCACAACGTGGCACTGTAGACACAGTCCAACTTACATGTTCTTCCGCTCACATCCCACACTAATTTCATATTGGGCCACAATCACATTCATTAAGTGTACAACACACAACGACAAACCCCCAAAATAATGTACAAAACATAGTACTATGCTCGGATCGAGAAAAAAACAAATAAAGTCAATTAATGAATGTGACTGTGGCCCCCAAAATAGCCTACCAAACGCAATGCAACAACGAATCAAGGATAAATCACCCACACTGGGCACCGCGTAGAACCTCCATTGTATAACACCAACATACATACTATTTTCAATTCGGAAACTGTAAAATCAATTATTCAGCACAATTGTCACAAAACGTACAAGCTACAAAGCAGATTACGACTCAAGGTCACATAAACCCTAGTTTTGGGTTTTTAATAAAAATCAAAAAAATTAACATTGCGAAACAGGGGCGAATCCACAGTTACGTTTCGGAGTCATCATTCTTCCTTCTGATTGTAAACGTTAACCGTTGTCACTTTCCCGTCGACCGTCTCCGTCGAATCGCTCCCCTTCTCCTGTTCGTGGTGAGTTTCGAAATGTTAAGAACTGAATCAGATTATTTTGGGGTTTCGAAATGTTTTCTGGGGGTTTCGAAGTGTTTTTTGAATTTCGAAATTAGTGTATATTGATATGATCCTCTACTATTAAGGGTAATTGTGTCAAGTAAATTTGCATAAGACTTATGAGAATATAAGTTTTTATTTAGGACCTAATCTACCATAAGTGTATGAAAAAGGACTTATAAATAAGTCTCCCTTTTCTTTTCTTTAATTTTTTTTTTCTTTTTTGGCTAATTAATCGCCAGTATTGTAAAGCTAATTAAGTGAAAAAAATGAAGTATTTGAGAATAATTTTTTTTCAATATTGTTAAAAAAATCCTGCAATAAGTAAAAAGAATGATAAAAAAATCTTTAATTTTTTTTGGTATGACATTTTGACTAAATTAACATATTTACAAACAATACTTAAAGATTAATTATTTATCCACCAAATTTGTTTCTCTTTCTAGAAAGAGAGTCAGTCAGACGAATTCAAACTAAGCCTCCGTTTGGGAAGTGGGTTGACTTTTTGACTTTTTGGCTTTTTTTGACTATTTTAGCCTGAGCTAAAAAGCTTGGTTTGAGAGGGGCTTTTTGACTTTTTTGACTTTTTTTGTGAGAGAAGAGTGTAATGATTATGGGTTGGATGTGATGTTTTGTTTTTTGTGGCTAAAATAACCTATTTTGTCTTTTGTAGTTAAAATAGCCAAAAAAACCTGTAAAGCTCTTCCCAAACGGACCTGAATGTAGTGGTGCTGATGCTTAAATAATTATATCATTTCAGCCATAGGCGGTGCTATTGAACTGATGAGAATTTACTATAATTAAGTCTATTTTGGAAAGTACGTTAAAATTAATTTTTTGACTTTTTATAAAAAATTTTGAAAAATATATATAAAAAAGTAAAAAAATATTATGATTTAAAAAAATCAAAAAATCAACTTTTAACTATGTTACCAAAATCGGCCTTAGAATTCATTATGTATTGAATTTGCTATAATTAAGTCTATTTTGGAAAGTAGGTTAAAAGTTAATTTTTTGACTTTTTTTTAAACTTTTTAAAAAATATATATATAAAAAAAAATATTATGACTTAAAGAAATTAAAAAATTAATTTTTAACTTACTTTTCAAAATTAAAAAGTAAGTTAAAAATTAATTGAAAAGTAAGTTAAAAATTAATTTTTTAATTTAAAAAAATATATATAAAAAAAATAAAAAATATTATGACTTAAAGAAATTAAAAAATTAACTTTTAACTATCTTAAAATAGAAAAAAGAAAAAAAAACACCTGGAAATGATGTGGGTGCAATCCAGAAAGTCAAAGACTGTGTTTGATACAACTTTTCAAATACAATTTCACCTCTTCACGTGAACAAAGTGTTTGGATGGGATTTTTAAAAATTAATTCCACCATACGTTTTAAAATACATTTCTGTTTCATGTTTGGCAGAACTCATTCCAAAACAAACTTTTAATGCAAAACTCTAACCTTTTCATACAGTTTTTTATTTTTTTGAGTCTATGGGACATCCCTCGGATGTCCAGCCGGTTGAACACTACAGTTTTTTTTTTTTTTTAGGTAACTCTTTCATACATACATACATACATACATACATACATGTGTTTGTGCTATTGTAGACTAATTTTCTGTTGAAAGCGAATAAAAAAATTTGAATAAAATTGAATTGTGTGTGGTAAACTGTGTAGATGCTAACAAAATAATATTCTAATTTTTGTTTGACTCCCACATAGATAATACCTGATAAATTTTTTGGCCATTTATTTGAAAATAACAATACAATAAATAGCAAATAATTTGTGACAGTGATTATTAAAAATATAAAAATATTTTAACTGAAAAATATTTTAAAAAAATTCGAACCAAATATACAATCAAAAGTTATTTTATATCAGCAATTGAATATTTATTTTGAAATTTTTTTTATTGCCTTTGTAATATTTTCAATTAAAAAAATTGATTAATGTTATTTTCTATTAATAATTAATTTTTTTAATTGAATTTTAAAAAGAGTTTGCTTATTGATCAGAATTTTCGATAGAGTTTTGAGTAGTGTTTTTGGTTATGAGTTATAACAATTTGAATTAAGTTTTGAAAACTCTTTCCAAAACTCGTAACCAAACAAATTTTCTTATTTCACATGTCACATCAAATGTTAAAAACTCAATTTAACACTCAAGTCAAAACTCATTTCAAAACTTTTTTTAAAACTCATAACCAAACAAATTTTTTACACTCAAATTATAATTCAAAAACTTACAAACTCAAAATACAACTCTATTTTCAAATCATATTTAAAAAACTCTACCAAATGCTATCAAAAAACATTTTATATTATTTTCTTCGGCTGAGTGCTCAAATCAAATGGTACTTCTAACTTGTAAGAGCTCGTTGTTTGGCATGAGATTTTTGGACTTTTTAGTTGAAATAGTTATTAAAAAAAAAATAGATTATAAAATTTATAAAATATCATATTTAAATTATAATTATTTTATTTTTTCTTTCATAGAAGTTAAAAAAACTAAAAAACTTATTTCAAAAAAGATTTTTTAACCCTATGCTAAAATACTCAAAAAATTAAAAAGCTAAAAAATAACTCATATCTCAAATGAAACCTAAATCTATAAGGGCCATTTTGGGGGTAGAAAAAATTGTCTCTTTTTTATTTTTATTTTTTTTGTTTTTAGTGTTTTTTTTTTCAAAATTATATCATTTTTTTTTTTTTTTGATTGGTTTTATCTAGATGAATCTAAAAATATTTTTTTAAAAAAAATTTCAAAAAAAATCATTAAAAATGAAAATAAGTAAAAAAAATTATTTATTTTGTCATATTTTTATTTTTTATAAATTTTTTTTAAAAAAAATTATAATTTTTCATTTTTTCTTATCGAGTTGAATTTAAAATTTTAAAATTGTTTAAAATTTTTTTTAAAAAAACGAAAAAAGCGCTTCCCATGTCGGGGTTCTCATCATCTTCATTTAATTCATCGCACGTGAGTTCAAAAGAAAAGTGAAATATTCCACGTCACATCACAGGCCGTCTTACCAAAAAAATGCAACAATAATACATCATTTTAACATTAGAACTTTAAGTAAGCTTTAATGAGATTAAAAAAAAAAAAAAAAAAACTAAAATATCACATCAAATAAGATTCCATATAAATTAAAATTAATGTGTTTGATTTGAGTTTTTTGGATTAAATTTTTTGATTTTTATGTTTTTTTTATTATTTATTTTTAGTGAATATTTTTAAAACTTTAAATATTTTTTTTTACTTTTTTAAATGCACCTTACTTAGATGTATCTAAAAAGTAAAAAATTTATGAAAAAATATTTTAAAAATTAATAAATACATAAAAATACAAAAAATATACTGAATTCTTGTTTTTTTTATTTTTGGTATGTAGTAAATTTTTAAAAGATTTTTTTTATATTTTTTTACTTTTTAGGTGTATTTATGTTAGCTGTGTTTAAAAAATAAAAAAAATTACTTAAAATATCAAAAAAATTCAATAAAAATAAAAAAAACACGAAAAATAAGAAGAATTTTTTTATAATTTTTTACTTTTTAGGTGTATTTATGTTAGGTGTGTCTAAAAAATAAAAAATTACTTAAAATATTAAAAAAAAATCAGTAAAAATAAAAAAAACACCAAAAATAAGAAAGTAATATTTTTAGAAAAATAGAACCAAACAATCAGTTTTTAGAATTTCAAAACATTTTTGCAAAAAAATATTCCAACAAATGACCAAACCCCTCCTGCATTTGACTTTGACTTTGTATACATGCACTTACCGCCGTTATATACATGCACATCCATTTCGCAATCCTAATCACCGCGCTGTCTTACAAAAAGATAAATATTTTATTCCATTAATTTAACATTACTAATATACTACTAAATACTAATAATATGATATAATGTGAATCTCACTATTAATGTGACAATTTAACTTTTATTTTTATTTATTTATTTTTTTTCATTTGTCACCTCATTAGCAGTTCTTTTAAAACTTCTAATTTAACGCTCTAAATGGGACTGCTTACAAAAATTACTCCAATGAATGACAAAACCCCTCCTGCATTTGATTTTTAACTCGCTTTTGTATACATGCATATCCATTTCGCAATCCTAATCACCAGTTTGTCTTACAAAAGTTACTCCAATAAATGACCAAACCCCTCCTGCATTTGATTTTTAACACGTTTTTATATAAGTAATGCTATGAATCTTTAAAAAAATATTATAAAAATAATCATGAAAATTTTTTCACTTTTAAATTGTACCTAGAATAAAACACTATACATTAATTAAAAAATAAAAAATTTTCATGATACATTGCATAATATTTTTTTCCTGGCTCTTAGAATCATTCTTGTTATATACATGCAAATCCATTTCGCAATCCTAATCATCACCAGGCTGTCTTACAAAAATAAATGACGTTCTGCATTTGACTCGACTTTTAACTCGCCTTTATATACATGCACATCCATTTCGCAATCCTAACCCACCCCCTCTCTCTCTCTCTGTGGCAGCAAAAATGAATGTTTCAAGGGCATATGTTCGCCTTTCCGATGTACCAAAAAAAAAAAAAAGAGCATATGTTAGCAGGGTCTATACAATAATGATCATAATCTTGATCATAGTCGCTACTGCAAAACCTCTGTTAGGTTATAGAACAATGAAAGATCCAGTCTCGCCTCCCGGTCCATCCAGTTGTACTTACGTTCCGGGTCCACCAGGCAATGGCGCCGCCATGTTTGATTTTGCAGATGGTTTTTGTTCAGTGAAATTCCACTAGTCTCGCCTCCCGGTCCATCAGGTTGTTGTCCTTTCAATAACTCATCATCAATCACCTGGCTTGATGTTTTTTCTTTTTTCTTTTTTTGGGTTTGTTTTTGTTTCAACTTGTGCTGTGTTATGTTATGAGCAAAACAATTGTCTTGGTTGCTGCAAAACAAATGTCTTGGCTGTCACCAGTCTTCTATTTCAGCAGTTGATGCCATATCTGGTATGTGCTTCCAGTTATGTGGTGAGTTAAACAATTGTCTTGGCTGCCTTGGTGCCTCACAAATGCCTTGTTTTTTGTGTGGTTTGTTCTGGCCTTGGTGCTTGGCTATTGGAGGTTTGGTAAGGCAACTGAGCTACTACCAGTTTGTTATTGGAGGTTTGGAAGGCAACTGAGCTACTACTAGATTGTTGCTTTATATTTTCTTCCTGGTTTTTTGCTACCACTTTCAGTTTGTCTTTATCTTCTCTTCTGCTTTCCTTTGTTGGTGCCTCTCCAACTGGCGCTTGGAGTTTCCTTTTAGCTCCAAGCTCCTCTTTATTGATGTAATATCCTCTTTGTTTTGTTTCATCAATAAAGATTTCGTTTAGCCGTTCAAAAAAAAAAAATGTTTGTCTGAGATTATTCGATTAGTCTCAAGCATACTTTCAATGTACCACTCTTTCAGCCATGTTGGGTTGCTTTTGTTAGAGAATATATAGTATATGATAGTGTTATAATATCATTACCATAGTTGATATTTTCCAATCATTATTTATTTATTTTTTTTTTTGATCAGATATTATCCTATCATTAGATCCATAGCTTTGTGCATGCCATTATTGAATATATTTGTGTATGTATATCTATAAAAAAAATAAAAAAATAAAAAAGCCACAACCAATTAAACAGTGACACCTCACCATTTAATTTTCTTTCTCTTGTTCCTCTGTAAACCATCCGGAAGGGACAGGGGAAGGGAAGGGGGGTCGCCGGCGGGGGAGAAGCTGGGGGTGGGCAGCCGGAGCTGGCAGCAGTGGTTTTCGGAGATGGGCAGTAACAGCCCGAGAAGGTGGTTGGAAGAGTTAGGGTTTGGAAAGTTGTGTAAGAGAGGAGGGTATGTTTGGTGTTATGATAAGTGGAAGGAGAAAAGAGTCAAAATTTTAAATTTTTTGATATGGTGCAACAAGAAATTTGGTATAATGCAATATTAATCTGGTTGCGTAAATAGTTACCTTTTGATGAATAATCCAAGAATCAAAAACCAAGTGGGAAACTTCGAACATGTTCAGGAATTAACCCCAAAAAAAAAAAAATGAAAAAAAAAAAAAACAAAGAAAACTAACTGAAATGGATTTGTAAGAACCAAGAACTAACGAATGGAACCCGCCTTTAGGATTAAAATCGATTGGCAAACCAAACCTAAATCCCTTAGAATTACATCGTTTTTATTTGTTTCATTTTATTGATAAAAAAAGGGAGAAAAAAAAAAACAACTAATCAAAGGATGAATAATTTTCATAAAGTATATCATAATATTTTTATAATCTCTAGTATCACTCAATATACATGTTACATGGGCAGTGAAAATCAATTATAGAGAGAAAAAAATATATATATATATATTCACGCTTTTTATTATTATTTATAGAATAGGGAAATATTATATATAATTAGAAATCATTAACAGACCTATTGGGAGGATGTGCTGGATTAATTTTACTTTAGTAAGAACTAATAAGAGCTGGAAAAAACAACATAAGTATTTAATACTTTGGATGGCAATATTCACCTCCTAGTCCGATTGAATTTTGCTTTGTTGAGTGTTTACCAAAATTTGACTATCGGTAAATGATACATTTAACCACTTCCAAGCCCCCGTTTTTTTTTTATCAAATGTAAACATATTGTTGAACGAGGCATTAGAAGTCAAAAATCCCCCCAAATATATTCACATTTGTGTTGGTTGATCCATGCAAGTGAATATTGAAAATAATAGTGGATGGGACCAGCGTTAGGCATAGGTGGGCGATGCGCCTAAAGTTCTAAATTTGTATTGAAATTTAGAGTCTCAAAAAATATGATGTAATAGAGAAGATTACAATCCTGATTTTTGTACTAACACCCCCTCCCAAAAAAAAAAAAACTATTTACTTATATTAGGCCTCAAAGAAAATAGTAACATCATAGACACTAACTAATATATCAAAAAAATATACTAATTGAGATACGAAAATTGTATGTAAGTTCTATCATTTGAGTGGGATGTAATTAATATTATATGTAGTTAATATATTTATTGGTGCATTTATTTTATTTTTTTCCGATTCATTTGTTAGTGCATTTGTATCTGGTTATATCATTGGTGCATTTATTAGTGTTCATTGTATTGTGACAAATAAAAGTGAATCCAAAGTAAATAGCCCATCAAACTAAATATCGACGGTTCTACATTAGCAAAACTTGTTTTGTTTTCTGAAGTATTTGTTTTTACTTTCACATTGGTGCATTTGTTAGTGTTCATTGTATTGTGACAAATCTATATCTATATCTATATCTATATCTATATCTATATCTATACATTATAAGGAAAATAAAATTTTTAGTGAGAAGGTTTGTGAGAGCTCTAAAGTGTCATTCCATAATTGCTAATTATTGTAATTTTAAAAATATTTAAAAATAATTCTATTGGCTAACAAAGTAATTATAGATTAAAGAAAAAAAAAACCAAAAAACCACCTAAAATTTTGAATTACAAGTTCCTAAAATCTCTCTTAATAGTTACATTAAAAAAATATTATACATTAAAAAAAGAAAAAAGAAACACAAATCTCATCTTATAACAAACTAATTATATATTTAAAAAAAAAGTTATAAATTAAAAAGAACGTAAAACCACAATTGCTAATTTTTATAATTTTAAAAATATTTAAAAGTAGTACTATTGCCTAACAAAGTAACTATAGATTAAAAAAAAAAAAAAAAAGCATAACAATCAAAAATTGCTAATTTTTGTAATTTAAAAAATATGCTATTGGCTAACAAAGTAACAATATTTATAAAAAAAAAAAAAAATTTTGAATTACAAGTTCTTAAAATCTCCCCCCCTAATATTTATCTCATTTCTAAATCTCATAATCTATCTATCTATCACTACAAAAATTTCAATTTCTTGCGACGGCAAAATGCCATCGCAAATACTCAAAATGTCGTCTCAAAAAATTTTTTGTGACGGCAACTGACTTTTAGCGACGGCAAAGGGGGGTCACAACAAAGGGCGTTGCTAAAAGTTTTTTGTGTCGGCAAAGTGTCGTCGCCTTTTTTTTGCGATGGCAAAGTTACCTTTTTGCCACCGAATTATGCTGTCGGCATTAATATATAAAAATCTAAAATTTTTTTAGACGGCACTGTGTTGCCGTCGCTAAAAGTGTTATTTGCGATGGCCAAAAATGCAGTCGCAAAATTATTTTTATTGCAACTGGGTACTTGCCGTTACTAAAAAATTATTTGAGACAGCACAGACATACTGTCGCTAAAAATATTATTTGCGACGGCAAACAATACCGTCACAAAAGGTTTTTTTTCAACTATTGCCAATATCTTTTGCGACGGCATTGCTTACATCGCAAAAAAAATCTAGTTCTTATGTTTTTATGAGACGGTGTGGTGCCGTCTCAAAACAAAAACTGCAATAAAAATATTAAAAATATGAAAATTACCTATATCAAATTAAAAATAACTAAAACAGAAACCGATAATTATATAATAATATAAAAATTCCAATATAAAAATAACAATTCATCCATAATAAAAATATTATTCCATTCATAACAAAACATCAGCAAAATTATCCCACTACATAACGGGTGAATACCTCTTAACTAAACCCAGAAAGACTGGTCAGAATGCAAATTGGCCACTAGATCCATAAATAAAGAATATACTAACAAAGGACCAAAATAAAAGCTAAGATATACAAAAGGGGCAAAGATTCTCCCAGGCATTATCAGCATTCTCTGAAACCGTGTAGAGATGGCAAGAAACTACAAAAGAATCGGGTTTCTTGGCCATGACACTGAGGAGACCAGCATTCAACAAAAAGCAAACACATCATCATATCATCTTCCATTTAGGCGTGGATTAAGGCATCACTCCCAATAATTACAGCACAGAATCCTTCAATTTTGACACGGGCCTCCCTATGGCATGTAACCTGGATCAGTCGCTCTTTTATCTGCAAAGATAAAAATAAATAAATTAAACGTTTAAAATCATGTTTTAAAAGTATGATAGAATGGCACGTAACCTAGATCAGATGCCCTTTATCTGCAATAAAAAAAATATTTGAAAAAAATGGTTCAAACAAAAGTCCTGTTTCCACAATGTTGAGGCAAGGACACCCACACAGCATATGCACTATGTACACCAACTCAAGAATGAAAGCATTGCTACACTAGTCTATTGAGGAAAACCTCTAATCTATCGAGCCACAGGTGATCATTTATTTCCTCAAGACCACACCGAACCCATTACATGAATTCTCAAAATTTTCAGATATCTAAAAGCTCAACCAGAGTGAATATTTGTAAGTTGTATGCACAAATTAACTTCATCAATCGACAATGTTATCATTGTGTGGAGATATATTTTCTGAGTACCAACACATGGTAAGGTGACGCCGACGTGTTAGCCGAAGTGCCATGTGTCCTAGTCGTAACGCCGAGGTGATCTCGGCAAGGCCGAAGTTATCTCCGAAGATATCGGAATCTGAGATAAGTGGATAAGGGACAAGAGTCCTAGAATGAAAAGGGAACTCAACCTGGATAAGGGACAAGAGTCCTAGAATGAGAGAAGACTTCAGTTTGTATAAAGATAAAACTCTTAGAGAGTTTATCCTAATCTTACTGGGAGTCCAAGATTAGCAGTAATCCTGAATTCATAGAAGTTAGGCTTCTATTGGGACTAAGTTTATGTTGGCTATAAAAGAGAGGCACCCCCATGAGTTTAAGGTATGCTTTTTAGACTCAAGCTTTTGAGTTGAATAATTGATTATCTTTAAAAGATATACTGACTTGATCGTCGAAGTGCCCCCAGGTGGAAGAACCACCGCCGGAGCCTTCTCTTTCTGTTGCAGGTTAGCTGAAGCCATCTATTCTACCGGTGCTCTCTAGCTGACTACTAAGTGGGCAGTGTGATCAGAAAATCACTCACACACATTGTAATACACCACTCCCATAAATGAAATTTCTCACAATCTTATAACCATTTTTCTCCCTCAGGAATTGAATGAATAGCATGATTTAAACGCAATTTATGATTTCTGATTCCTTTGGTTACTATTGCCAAATCTCAACATAAATAAAAGCAGTATACTAAAATTCTATTAGTTCTTAATAAAAAAAAACAAACATATAAAATAGATATCAGAACATGCAAATCAAAGGAGGTGTCAAACTGACATGTACATTGTAATTGGAAGTGCTGGCAGTATTGGAGTGATGATGCAATGAAGAAATTCTTAATCAACCAAAGCCAAATCCTTCACTAGCTTCGTAGATAGCAAGGACCAAGCGCTCTTGAAGCTGTTCCTTGGAAGTATACTCAGGAACGCCTAGTTGATTGAAGCTGGGAAAAAAAAACCCCAAACCGGGAACCCAATTCAAGTCCCATCTTCTCTTACAAGTCTCTCGTGCCTAGGCGGTCGTATGTGCCACGTTTCGTGCTAAACCGACGCCATTTGGTGATTTTGGAGTGTCAACACCTCGAATTCAAGTTTCTTAAAGAACTAGTTTGCCTAGAGTGAAATCTGGCTCTAACTCCCAAACCGGGAACCCGATTCGAGCCCCGCCTTCTTCCACAAGTCTCTCGTGCCTAAGCGGTCGTGTGTGCCAAGTTTCATGCTAATCCGACCCCGTTTGGTAATTTTGGGGCGTCAACACCTTGAATTCAAGTTTCTTAAGGAACTAGTTTGCCTAGAGTAAAATCTGGCTCTAACTCCCAAACCGGGAACCCGATTTGAGTCCCATCTTCTCCCACAAATCTCTTATGCCTAGGCGGTCGTGTGTGCCAAGTTTCATGCTAATCTGACCCCGTTTGGTATTTTGGGGTATCAACACCTTGAATTCAAGTTTCTTAAGGAACTAGTTTGCCTAGAGTGAAATCCGACTCTAGCTCCCAAATCGGAAACCCAATTCGAGTCCCGTCTTCTCCCACAAGTCTCTCGTGCCTAGGCGGTCGTGTGTGCCAAGTTTCGTGCTAATTCGACCCCGTTTGGTGATTTTGGAGCGTCAACACCTCGAATTCAAGTTTCTTAAAGAACTAGTTTGGCTAAAGTGAAATCCGGCTCTAACTCCTAAACCGGGAACCCGATTCGAGTTTCGTCTTTTCCCACAAGTCTCTTGTGCCTAGGCGGTCGTGTGTGCCAAGCTTCGTGCTAATCCGATCCCGTTTGGTGATTTTGGGCCGTCAACACCTCGAATTCAAGTTTCTTAAGAAACTAGTTTGCCTAGACCGAAATCCGGCTCTAACTCCCAAACCGGGAACCTGATTCGAGTCTCGTCTTCTCCCACAAGTCTCTCGTGCTTAGGCGGTCGTGTGTGCCAAGTTTCGTGCTAATCCGACGTCGTTTGGTGATTTTGAGGCGTCAACACCTCGAATTCAAGTTTATTAAGAAACTAATTTGCCTAGAGAAAATTTTTTTTAGTGTTTTATCATCTTGAACTAAATGCGACTGTTTTAAAGTAAAATCAAATTTTAACAATTGTGCCCTATAACTGAACCAAGAAATGAAAAGGCAAGTTCCAAAAATATGATGCATTATAATTTATAATATTGTATAAACTAACGTATGAGGATGAGAATATTGAACAAAAAAGTTTCTTGATTGCAATTATTCATCATGTTCTAAGAAGGTGAATTGATTGACACAAACTAGTCATCTCTGTGTCCATCTTTCTCCCTTAACACAAACTATGTTCTCATTTCTATGCCTTTGTCATCTCTGTACATCTCATTTCTATGCCTTTGTCATTTCTTCTATACATATATATATATAACAACAATTGTATACATGCAGAAAAACCACTGACCAGCAGCTACATCAAAAAAAAATGCTATCCAGCAGATGCCAGAATTAATACCTTTTGTATGCAGCTACGCAAATAATAAATAAACTATAATTCTTTTGAATCTTCAATTAAGAAACACTGCATAAATATGAGTAACTTACCCCCCCAGTGTATTTCTTTCTGATTTATCAGATTAGCTGCATCCTGGCCACTCCCAATAAGTGTAACACCTTCATCATCAGAAATTGAGCTTGGTTGTCCAGGAGAAACTGCAAAGAGGTATTATTAGCTCAATGAAAAAGAAAAAAATTAACTAAAACACCAAGATACAGTAGAAAAAAATATTATCATGATGAAAAACATGCAATTAACAAGCAGGGAGCTGTACCTTGAAAGTTAATATGCTCATTAATAACCCCAAGCATTGTAATGGATTGTGTCTTGTGTAAATATTGCAACAGAAGCTCATAAGAATACTAGAGGGAAAAGTGGGAGAAAAATGACATTTAGCTTTCAGATAATCCCTTAAATTATTTTAAAATGATTTGCTTTTCCCCTGTATAGCCCCATCTTAATCTACTAATAAGTAAATAAATAAAAATTAAAAAAAGGTGCCCATCTGAATCAATAACTGGGCTCTAGCCAATAAAATTCTAACGTCTAAGCTTACATATATGAAGAAAGCAAGCAATGGCAAGCAAATCAGGTGAGTGTTTAGGAAGTCCACCACAATGTTAGTTCATATATTAAACAAAGAATTGACTCTCCTAGCTGTAATCAGAAGAACTAAGTTGAACAAGGACAGAAGTCCTCTACTATAGTACACAGACAAGAACATCAGAGCATCAACCTTTGAAAAACCAAAACATCATCTTCCTTCCATTGGCTCCAATCCAACTATTTAGTCTTAAGCTAAAGTCGATCCAAGTGGCTTAATAGCTAACTGAATGTGAATCAAGAAATCACCTGGCATATCTTAAGGTTCACTTTGCTCTGCCTCAAAGAATGAGCAAACTCCATTTCCTGCAAGGTGTAAACAAAGTTTATCAAGAAGCAGTTAGATTCATACGTGCAAACAAAGAATGAGCAAACTCCATTTCATCTGGCTTTCAGTTTAGCTATAAAATAAAGATTAATAGTGAAAATACGAAAACAAACAAAAAACCTATGTAGCAGTTTCAACAATATACTGCCAAACATGTCTATGCATCATTTCCAATTATTTGAGTATTGAAGAACATTAAAGTTTTTGAGACTATAGCAATTAGCAAATGTCTCCTAAATCTAGAATCATCTGTTTGGTATTGTCTTTGAAAATTACTTTGTATTCTTAAAAATAAAGAAAATGAAAGCAACATAGTAAATGTTTGACCAAACTGCTTTCAAATACTGTATCTGATATTCTTAATAATAACCCATTTCAAAAAACCATACTGTATGTTAACTTCCAAACATTTAGGTTCATAAAAGATTAATTATGATTTAAAAATTACTGTAATCAGAATATGAAAACTAAGAAAAAAAGAAAAAAAATAAAAATACATGAATGTTTGAATCATGAATATTATTTTCCAACCTATTTTGAATCCCATCAAATAAAAAATCAAAATATTTTTTTTCTTTCCCAATCTTTATAATTTCCTAGTGTTTCCAACAAACCAAACAGTAAAAAAATAGATAAATACCAATGGAAAGAACGTCGGGGACTCGAGAGAGGCGAGGCATGTCGATGAGGATTGATTGGATAGTGAAAAAACAATCTCAAGATTCATGTTTATACTGACAAAAACAAAACAAACAATGAACCAAGTATAAGTATAGTTAAAAAAAAATTCATAATTATACTGACCAATATCCAATCAATCCAATGTACTTATGTATGAAAATCTCAAGATTCATGTTTTTACAGACCTAACAACACTTCAGAACCTCCGTTTCTTCTAGATCAAGAATTTACACAGTAGCCATTGATTCATTTGATGAATTTACGCAGTAGCCTAGATCACGAATTTGATGAATTTACACAGAGATGAACAAAAAAAAAAAAAAAAAAACAGAGTCAAACAGAAATGAAGAGAAAGCCGGGGAGAGAGAGAGAGAGAGAGAGAGAGTCAGAGACAGAGAAGCTTACCTGTGAGTTGCAAAGCAGATTGGTTTTTTCGAAGGTCGATCGGTGCGATGAGAGAGAGTCGATCTCTTGCGAGGTTGATCCGACCGAGCCAGATGAAAAACGAGAGAGTGAGACAGATGAGATGAGAGTGAAAGCTACGCTGTGTTAGGGATTTTTGGTTTTTGAGATTGGGGATTTTTGGTTGAGGAGGGAAAATCGAGCGGGAATGGAAAAAAAGGGCTAAGCCACATATTATTTTATTTTTATATTTTCGTCGCAAATGAATATTTAAATAATAAAATGGTGCCGTTTAACCTCTTTTTTTTTTTCTTTTTTTTTTTTTTTTTTGCGACGGAAGTTGTCGTTGCTAAAAAACTTTATTTTTTGTTAAAATATATTTTTTTTGTAGTTAATGAATTTTTTTTTTCATTTTTTTTTTAGTTACTAAGGTTAAAAATTTATTTGTTTTAGTTTTATTTTTATTTTAATGATTTTTTTTTATTATTTGGTAGAAGCAAGGGTAATATTTTAATGAAAAATATTTTCCGTTAAAACAAAATTAATTTTTTTTGGTCAATGAAAAATATTTTTCTACGGTTTTTTTTTTTTTTTTTTGTTACTAAAAATCAAGAACTAATTTTGTGTGGTAGAAAAGGAGGAGTGGCAGTAGTGGTGAAGGTAGTGGACAAGAGGTTGTGATGGTGGTGGTGGTGGCGAAGGAGATTAGTCGTGAAATTGTGGTAGTGGTAGAGGAGATGGAGTGGCGGTGGTGGAGGAGAGATAATGGTAGTAGTAGTGGCAGTAGTGGTAGTGGTGGTAATGGAGTAGTGGCGATGGTGGTAGTAATGGTAGTCGTAGAAGTGGAGTAGCAACAGTGGTAGTAGTGGTGGTAGTGAAATGGCATTTGCAGTAGTGGTAAATGTGGTAGAGGATATGGGTGGTGAGAAAGAGAGATGAGTGAGAGACAGACAGAGAAGAGAGATAGAGAGACAGAGAAATGAGCGAGAAAGAGACAAAGGGGTCGCTCAAAGTGCATTTTCTTGTAGTGGATCGATAAATCGAAAGGGAGCTCAATAAATAGAGAAGAGATGAGGGAGATAGTGAGCAAGGCGAACACAATAGGAGAGAGACAGACAGACAAACAGATAGGCAAACAGAGAAAGAGAAGAGTGATGAGTGAGAGACAGAGAGAGAGACAAAGAGAGAAAGAGATAGAGAGAAACAAGAGATGAGCAAGAGATAAACAAAAAGAGAGAGAAAGAAAGCGAAAAAAGATTAACGAGAAAGAGAGACAGAAAAAAAACGACAGAGAGAGAAGAGAGATGAACGAGAGAGACAGAGAGATAGAGATAAAGAGAGAGAGAGAGAAAGAGAGAGAGACAAAAAAACGAGAGAAACAAAAGATGAGCAAGAGATAGAAAAAAAAAAGCGAAAAGAGATAAACGAAAGAGAGACAGAGAGAGATGAGCGAGAGAGAGAGAGAGAAGAGAGATCAGAGAAATAGAGAGAAGAGAGATGGGCGAGAGACACAGAGAGAAAGAGAGAGAGAAACAGACAGACAAAGAAGAGTGATGAATGAGAGAGAAAAAGATAAGAGTGACAGAGACACAAAAAGAAAGAAAGAGAGAGAGACAGATAGAGAAGAGTGATGAATGAGAGAGAGAGAAAGAGAAGAGAGACAGAGACAAAGACACAAAAAGAAAGAGACAGACAGACAGACAGAGAAGAGTGATGAGTGAGAGAGAGACAGAGACAGAGACATAGAGAGAAAGAGACAGACAGACAGAAAAGAGTGATGAGTGAGAGAAAGAAAGAGAAGAGAGACAGAGATAGAGACAGAGAGACAAGAAGATGAAAAAATGGATGAAAAAAGAAATGTTATATCAAAAGAGTAAGACGACGTCGTTTTTTTTAATTTTTTTTTATGACAGAAAAATACTGTTGCATTTATTTAAACCATTTTGTGACTATATATATATATATATGAAGCCGTCTACATATATATATATATTTTTACTTTTTTTTTTTTGCAACGGTACTTATTACAGTCGCAAAAAACTCTTCTTTTTTTTTTTTTGCGACTGCAACTGGTGTCGTCACAAAAACTTTATTTTTTTTGCAACAGCAATCTCTGCTGTCGCAAATACTCTTTTTTTTTTTTTTGCGACAGCATTTTCTGCCGTCGCAAATACTCTATTTTTTGTGACAACAAGTTGCGCTGTCGCAAAAAGTCACATTTTTCGCGATGACAAGTTGTACCGTCTCAAAAAGTCACATTTTTTTGCAATGGCAAGTTGTGCTGTCTCAAAATGTCACATTTTTTGCGACGGCAAGTTGTGCCGTCTCAAAAAGTCACTTTTTGCGACGACAAATATGCTACCGCAAAAAGTTCCGTCTTTTAAGCCCACTTTTCTTGTAGTGTATATTATATATTAGACCAAAGTGACTTGTCATCTTAAAGGCTCTAAGTGTTTCAAAACCTTAAATCTAATTTTTTGAATTTTTGATTTTTATAAAAAAAAATTAAAACATTTATTGGCTATTCCAAGGACATAAATATAAACCTTCAAAATTATTTAATGCAAATATATTGTTAGTCAATACCTATAAAAAAAAAGAAAAGGAAAGAAAGAAAGGCCTGAATACCCCTTAGGTCTGGGCCTAATTTTCTGACCCGTGGCCTGGCCTGGCCAGAATTTTGGCGGAAGCCTGCGAGGCCCGACATGTGCCAGGCCGGGCCAAATTTACACCCCTAAATGTAGGGGTAAATAGTAGCTCTCCTAAATAATTTAATAAAGTATATTGAGAAGATAGGCGTTAATGATTTTTTGAATAAAAATAAAATCCCCCTACTATAATGGATAAAAGAATTTGAGATCCCTATTTTTACCCCAAAATTGGAGGCCCAAGGCTGAGGTTCCTCAGGGCTGGGCCTATTTGAATTGAATCCACTAAACTTTAAAATAACATTACATAATTTTTGTAAAGGTTTATAAATTCACATCACTACAATTGCTAAAAAAAACAAATATGACGGTGATAATTTTTAAAAAAGAAAATGATTTACAATCAAAAAAGTTTATACAATGTTCTAATGATATTTTTAAAATTATGAAGATAATGGAAAATGTTTTGATTGAAAATAAAATGATAATAAAAAGTGTTGGACTATTTTAATATCATTTATTTATTTATTCATATATTTTTATTCATGAATATTCTTTTGTTTTGTTCATGAATGGAGTTTCATTACTTTGGTAACCTTTTGTCTTGTTCATGAATGGAGGTTAATTAAAATTCATGAACTTGGTGGTGAATTATTATTTGGAGTTTTTCCATTTTCTCTAGTTTAATGGTCATCATTATTTTTTGGTGTAATTTGTAAGGTCCTAATGGCTTATAAATAGTTTCTCTTATCTACTCTTTTCTACACCAACATACCAACTATTTTCTATACAAGAGAGATTACTAGCAAAGAAGGGTGTTTTATTTGGTGAAGCTTTGGGTTCACCATCTTGTGCAGAGTTGGCTTGAACCATACAACAAGTGGTCGACCTGTTGTATCCTAAAGGGGACAAGTCATAGTTTTGTGACTGCTGCATCGGTATTTGGGTTCTTCCTACCGTAGTGGGCTTGATCTCCTTAAAGAAAATGAGATATCTGTGCCTCAGCCTGATCTATTTGTATCTCATTTTCTTTGTATTATTTATCAATAAAATATAATTTTTTCTAATATTTTCACCAATAATTTTAAGGAGATCAATCATGGAACAAGTACCAAAAAAAAACCAATGATGGAATTGGAGATCTCAACAAGCCTTTCAAGTTCAAGAGAATTCATTTTAAGAGGTGGAAAGGAAAAGTTCCTTTTTACCTTAACCTTTTGAAAGTTGCATATGTTCTTATCGAGAAGAACCCAAACAAAATCCCAACCGAGGAGATGAATGATGAAGACTACGAGGCACATGAAGTAAAAGTGACTTCTTATAATACAAATGAGTATAAATGTCGCTTTTATCTCTTAAATTGCCTTGCTGATTAATTTTATGGTTGCTATGACACCACTTCCACTTCCGCAAAGAAAATTTAGAAAGCTTTACAGACTAAGTATGATACTGAAGAGGCAGGAGCAAAAAAATATGCAGTTAGCCGCTTTTTTCGCTTCCAAATGGTGGATGGAAAATCTATTGTGGAGCAAGCACAAGATTTCCAAATGATAGTTACAGAAGTAAGATTTGAAGGTATCAAGATTGGTGACAACTTGGTAGTTGCAGGACTTGTTGACAAGTTACCGCCATCTTGGAGAGAATTCAAAAGAGCATGCGCTACAAACAAAAGGACACTTCCTTAGAGGCGTTGATCACTCGCATCTGAGTCGAAGAGGAGGCTAGAGGCCAAGATGCATTAATAACACAAGCGGGTAATGACAATTCTACCACAAAGGTAAACTTTGTTTCAGCAAATAATAACTTACCCAAAGGTCACAATTCCAAGAATGCTTATTTGAAGCCTTATAAAAAGAATATAAAGAATTATGGTAAACCTCACAATAAATGGATTAATCTAAATAAGAACCAAGGTCCATCACCTCCACAAAATTTTGCATGCTTTGTCTGTGGCAAAAGTGGGCATATTGCTCGAACTTGCAAATTCCGAAAATGTGCACCTGCCCCAAAGGCTAATGTCATCGAGGAGCCATTTGTGGCGACGATTACAAACATTTGCATGGTTAATTATGTGGACGGTTGGTGGGCAGATTCTGGTGCCAATAGACATGTTTGTTATGATCAAGCTTGGTTCAAAGTGTATACTCCCTTTGATGATGAGAAAACAATAATGCTTGGTAATTCTAGTCTAACCAAGATACTTGGAAGTGGTGAGGTTGACCTTAAGTTTACCTCTGGACGTGTGCTTACTTTAAAAGATGTGCTTTATACACCGTCCATGAGAAAGAATTTGACGTCAAGTTGTTTGTTAAATAAGGCTGATTTTAAGCAAACTATGAAATCTGATTAATAGGTGATTACCAAGAAGGGTATTTTTGTGCGTAAGGGTTATGCTTGTGATGGGATGTTCAAGTTGAATGTTGAGATTAATAAACCATCTACCAATTCGGTTTACATATTGTCTTCTATTAATTTTTGGCATGCTCGCTTATGTCATATAAAAAGTAAATATATGGGAATCATGAATAGTTTAGGATTAATTCCTAAAGTGACAAAAAATTTTGAGAAATGTGAAATTTGCAGTAAAGTAAAAATTACCAAAATGCCTCATACAAGTGTTGAAAAAAATACCAAATTGCTAGAATTATTTTATACTAATTTGTGTGAGTTTGAAGGAATTTTAACTCGGGGTGGTAACCGATATTTTATCTTTTTTATTGATGAATTTTCAAAATATACAAACGTATATTTATTAAAAAATAAAAGTGATGCTTTTGAGAAATTTTAATTTTTTTTTCTTGAAGTGGAAAATCAATTCGGTAAAAAGATTAAGAGAATTAGAAGTGATCGAGGCCGAGAGTATGAATATCTTGGATTCAACTCTTTTGTTCAGTTTTTGGGAATTATTCATAAGACTACTTCATCATATTCACCTTCATCTAATGGCGTAGTTAAAAGAAAAAATAGAACGTTAATTGATTTGACGAATGTTATACTTATTGATTCAGGTGCTCCCTTAAACCTTTGGGGCGAGGCTATTTTGACAGCTTGCCATGTGACAAATAGAGTGCCACACAAAAAAGACTAAAATTGTACCTCATGAGTTGTGGTGGGGGCATAAACCAAATCTAGGTTATTTGAGGGTTTGGGATTGTTTAGCTTTTGTGAGGCTTGCAGATCCTAAACGACCTAAATTGGGTGAACGAGCTACCACTTGTGCTTTTCTTAGGTATACGTTGCATAGTACAACTTATAGATTTTTTGATATGGAAAATAATATTATTTTTGAATCAGGTGATGCTATTTTTCATGAAAACAAATTTCCTTTCAAATCTAGAAATAGTGGAGGTTAAATAATTTCTGAAAATATTTTATCCATGCCTAACTCTTCTACTTCATCTTAAGTTTTTCAAGAATAAGAAAATTCTCAAATCCAACCAAGGAGGAGTAAACGAGATAGAGTTGAAAAAGATTTTGGCCTTAACTATTATCTATATAATGTAAAAGAAATTCCTTTTACGGTGCAAGAAGCTTTATCATCACCTAATGTTATTTTCTGGAGAGAGAGGCTATAAATGATGAGATAGATTCACTACTTTCAAATAAAACATGGAAGCTAGTGGATTTACCCCCAGGTTGGAAAACTATTGGGTGTACATGTGTCCTTCGTAAAAAACTTAAACAAGATGGAACCATAGATAAATATAAAGCGAGGCTTGTCACTAAAGGTTTTAAGCAACAAGTTGATCTTGATTTCTTTGATACTTTTTCTTCGATTACTAGAATTACATCCATTAAACTGTTGATAGCAGTGGCTGCAATTCATGATTTAAAAATTTATCAAATGGATGTAAAAACAACATTTTTAAATGGAGATCTAGATGAGGAGATTTACATGGACCAACCCGAAGGCTTTGTGGAGCCTGGCCAAGAAAACAAGGTGTGTAAGCTAACTAAATCCATTTATAGTTTAAAACAAGCTCCTAAATAGTGTCATGAGAAATTTGATTCCTGCATGCTTGAGAATGGCTATAAGACTAATGAATGTGATAAGTGCATATATTATAAAACTTGTGAGAATGCAAATGTGATTATTAGCCTATATGTGGATGATCTACTTATCTTTGGCTCTAATTTGCATATCACAAATAAGACTAAAAATATGCTTAATAGCCACTTTGATATGAAAGATTTTGGTGAAGCCAATTTTATTTTAGGAATTAAAATTACCAAGACTAAGGATGTCATTTTTCTTGATCAGTCACATTATGTTGAGAAAATTTTAAAGAAATATAACTTTCTAGACTGTAAACATGTTGCTACTCCTTTTGATACAAGCATACATTTATCTATTGTAACAAATGAAAAAGAAGTGATTAATAAAAAGGAATATGCTAGCATGATTGATAGTTTCAGATATGTTACTGACTGTACTAGACCTAACATTGTATATGCTTTTGGAGTACTTAGCAGGTTTATTAGCAAGCCAAGTTAAGATCATTGGCTAGCCATGGGAAGAATTATGAGATATTTATCTAGTACCAAAAATTATGGTTTGTTTTATATCAAGTATCCTGCTATACTTGAGGGATATAATGATACTGATTGGAACACTTTGTCAGGTAATTCTCTCTCTACCTCAGGTTTTATTTTTACCTTGGGTGGTGGTGCTATATGTTGAAGTCTAAAAAACAGACTATAATTGCTAATTCTACTATAGAAGTTGAGCTTATAGCGTTAGCTTCAGCATGTGAGGAAGCAAATTGGTTGAGAGATTTATTACATAAAATTCCTTTTTGGGAAAAACCAATTCCTCCTGTGTTAATTCGTTGTGATAACACTGCTGCTATTGGTAGAATGAACAACCATTTTTATAATGGTAAATCCAGACCTATTTGAAGGAAACACAGTAATGTGAGATCCTATTTGAGTAATGGCATCGTAACTGTGAATTATGTAAAATCTTGTGATAATCTTGCGGATCCGTTAACCAAGGCCTTGGCGAGAGATAGGGTTTGGAATACATCGAGGGAGATGGATTTGAAGCCTATAAAATCATAAACCACGTATGAGGATACCCAACCTGGGGACCAGAGATCCTGTAACTAGGTTTAATGGGAAGAACGAATCATATGGTGGTTGTAAAAATACACTCCTTAATATTTTGTTATCCATCCCTATGATGTAAGTACATTTGTCTTGTAATGTTGGAGGGTTGAGTTTTTATACTCTTAATGAAATTCTGTAGCTCTTGTTGAGTAGGGTGTGTAAATTACAGGAACATCCTTGATAGATTTCACCTATATGAGTATGAAAGTGGGGCCGCTTTCTATGAGAATAAGGCTTATTCTGAAATATACTCATGAAAACTGGGATAAGCACAAGGCCGTAATGTGCTACCTATTAAAAGATCATGTCAACACTTGGATTATTATATGTGAGCAGTAATACTTTATTTTCCCTAAGCAGTCATAGTTCAAGTCTGAGATCACTACTGACTCTGGAGTAGAGGTTGCTGCTTCACTAATAAACGTTCAATGCAGAGCACACATTCATGATGCATACTAGTCTATCTTTGTTTAGTAATCTCTTTTGTCCTTGTTGATATTAAAATAGTGGGGGATTGTTGGACCATTTTAATATCATTTATTTATTTATTTATATATTTTTATTCATGAATCTTCTTTTGTTTTATTCATGAATCTTATCTTATTCATGAATGGAGTTTCATTGCTTTGGTGACCTTTTGTCTTGTTTATGCATGGAGGTTAATTATAATTCATGAACTTGGTGGTGAGTTATTATTTGAAGTCTCTCCATTTTTTCTAGTTTAATGGTGATCATTATTTTTTGGTGTAATTTGTAAGGTGCTAATGGCCTATAAATAGTTTCTCTTATCTACTCTTTTCTACACCAACACACCAACTATTTTCTATACAAAAGAGATTACTAGCAAAGAAGGGTGTTTTTCTTGGTAGAGCTTTGGGTTCACCATCTCGTGTAGAGTTGGCCTGAACCATACGACAAGTGGTCGGCCTGTTGTATCCTGGAAAGAACAAGTCATAGTTTTGTGACTACTGCATCGGTATTTGGGTTCTTCCTACCGCAGTGGACTTGATCTCCTTAAAGAAAATGAGATATCCGTGCCTCAGCCTGATCTATTTGTATCTCATTTTCTTTGCATTATTTATCAATAAAATATAATTTTTTCTGATATTTTCACCAACAAAAAGTCATATCATTTGATATGAAAATTTTACATAAAATTTTCTTCGTACATCATTACTTCTTTTCTTTTTCTTATTTTTATAAAAAATTATAACTTAATCAAGAATCACCATTCTTTTTAAGCACGAAATTCTTAAATGTTTACAAGATATATATTTTTTGGTTCTTCTCATGTCACTACAAAAAATTAAAGTTTTAGAGACTAAAATTTAGGGACAAAATATTTTTATTGCAAAAAGTGTATTCATTATATTTTTAGCAACGAAAATTGGACATTAGTGATTGTGACCAAATTTTTTGTCTAAAAAAATAAAGGGCAAATTACATATACCTCCCTCGAGGTTTAGCTAAATTACAGATACCCCCTAAGGTTTATATTTTCATAACAAATTGCCCCATGAGGTTTATATTTTCATAATAATTTACCCCCTAATTTGTTATGCAAATAGTACATTCAGGGGGGTATATGTAATTTCTCAAATCTCAGGGGGTATCTTTAATTTTGTTAAATCTCGAGGGGGTATATGTAATTTTTCCAAAAATAAACCATTTTAAGACCAAATTATTTTGTCCCTAAAAGTCTATTTATTAGTGACATTTTCAAAATTGTCATTAAAAGCCTTGTTTTTAACTTTTTGAAAAGATCTTTTAGTGACTATCCTCACGACGATAGAAATTAGTCCCTAAATGTCTTTTGCAATAAAATTTTTACTTTTAAAGACCAAAAAATTTGATTTCTAAAACTCTCATATATTGTAGTGTGAAGAGTTATTTTTTCTTTTTTTAAATTTATTTTTCAAATCGATTAAAATTTGCATAGTTTTATTCTCTTTAATTTTATTGAATTGATAGTATATTAATGTTCCTGAGTTTTGTAGTACATATAATTCAATAATTTTGAATTGCTTTTGTAATGTTATTATTGTGAATATATGATATTTACAATGTATTATAGTTATTATATAAAATTTTTATTTTGATAAGTTTTGAAGAACTAAAGCTACGAAATTATGGCCCTGTTTGGTAGAGCTGTGGGAAACTGCTTATAGCTTATGCCTAAATAGCTTATAGCTTATAACTTTTAGCTTAAGCTGATTTCCAGCTTATTCTTAAAGCATCTCCTGCCCCACTCAAAGAATAAGCTGATTTCTGACTTCCAAAAAGCTATAAGCTATAAGCTATAAGCTAAACCAAACACATCAAAATAGCTTAAATTAAGTTGAAAGTTGGAATAAGCTGATTATAAGCTGTGCCAAACAGGCACTATGACAATAACATCCACCTTACACAAAATGGGATTAGCTGATCCAATCAACTAATTTTCAAAAATTATTTTAATATTAGTTTTGTCTATTTTTTATACTTCCTTTTAATAAATTAAAACATTCACATCAGTCCTAATTTTCGCAATCAAATATTATAGAATTAGGAATCTAATTTTGCTTACTAGGGTTTAGGTTTTGTGAAAATATGATATTACGAAGTTTTGGAATTTATATTTATATTTTTATTAATTTTTAAAACTAGATTATTTAATTTTTTTGGTAAACGTAAAGAATGAAGATTACATGCGTTCTCAGTTGGTGTCTTGATGATGGGCTGGGATGAACGAGCACAAATTATAATTGTCATTGCAAAGTCCACGTTAGCCTATTAGAAACTACGTTTATGGGCTTGGGCTCAACCGATTTAATTAGACCATTTGGGCCCAATTCAAGCAATCGTTGAACTGCAAACGTGATAGCCCATAATGAATAATGGTGTTTAACATTTTTGTTTGAAAAATGAAATCTTTATATCTTCTGAAAATTAAAGCTATCTATGTGACAAACTTAAATATCTTTAAATCTTGTATATTTTTTTAATACACTGATAAATCTTAAAATATTTATTTTGTCTCAACACTTTTTGAAAATATCTACAAGTGAAAAAAATTTAAAAATTATAAATACATAAATCTAATCAATAAGACTTCTCTACAAGTCTCTTATATATCTTTATCAACAATACATGCAACCGAAACAAATAAATCAAAATGAAATTTTCTCAATGCTCTAAGGAGCTAGCTAGAGGTAACTTCTGAAAATGTAAAAATAATTAAATAAATTTTATATATTGAGAATTGAATTGACATAATTTAAATATTAAATACAAAATAACATAGATTTCATACTTTAGGGGATTAAATTTGACATAGTTTTTAATTTTTCAAAATTTTTGTTTTCTCATTTTTAAAACAATTTTTACACAATTCTCATTGTTAAACAATGTCAAAAAAATTCACTACTAACTAAAAATATCAAATGTATGAAATTTTTTTTTGAAAATTTCTTCGCAAGTTAAATTTAATGAAACTAATCTCTATTATATCAAATTATTTATAAAAATATTTAATTTTAACTTATTTTTATTTTCTTAATTTATAAAAATTACATTTTATTATTATATTTTTACTAGATTAACTCAAATAAATACATTAAGTTCAATTAAAAATAAAAACAAAACATATATTAAACTTAAAATCGTATTTTATATATTTTTTAATAAATTGAATGTAAAATGTCATGATGCTCTTTAGTACAAAACATATATTAAACTTAAAATCGTATTTTATATATTTTTTAATAAATTGAATGTAAAATGTCATGATGCTCTTTAGTACAAATAATATTAAAATATGTAACTAATTATTTATTATACAGGTTATTTATGTCAATTTCGTGTTATACAGATTTGAAACTAATTTGATTTATTTATATTTGTATTATTAGGTCCTGTCATATTAGTGTTCATGTCAGTAAATGGTCAATCATGACCCGCTAATTTTATATACAGTTCGAGCGTTTTATCGTGTGGTATTGCAGATTCCCACCTTGCCCACGACACTACTGTGAATACGGTACCGCAAGGGAAGCTGTATTTGGGCTAGGCTTCGCTCAACAAAGCCCAAAATGATACATCGTACAGCAAGGGAAGCTGTATTCGACCTAAGCCACCCTCAACAAACAAACTAAGGCCCAAAATGATACCTTCTTACAAGCCCAAAATGATTCGTCTTCTTGCAACTTGCAAGCCCTCTCGGGCCTCTTTTTCTTTTGTCAATCAAATGACTTGTATCAGTTAGTTGAAATAAATTTCAAATTGTGGTTAAGTTCGTTTTAAATTTTTAATAAATTTTAAAATATATTAAAATTTGAGTCTTTACTTTTTAAATCTATTCGATAACAAGTGAGCTACATGACTAGTTTGGTTTTTAAGAGGTAATAAGTGTTTTCAATAGGGGAGCGGCCCAATTATTTTTTGGATCCTTCAGCAAATCTCAAAGGAAAACCTTTTGATATATAAATATCAATTTAAATAATTATTATTTAATTTTTAAAATGATAAAAAAAATTATTTAAATTTAAAATTTTCCTTTTTTTCAAATACAAAATTACGAAATCCAACCTAAAAAATAGTGTATGTGATACACTTTTAATTAATTTGAATAGAAAAATTAATCGTGCCACTTTTATCAAAAAGCATAGAGACTTTAGGTTTGTTTTGGAAACTCGGTTAAAAGCAGTTTTTTTTTTACTTTTTTAGATTAAATCACTTCTCTACTTGTTTATACATATTTTTAAAGAAAGCCAAAAAGTCAACTTTTAATCTACTTCTCAAAACAAGCCTTAAAAATCGTAAAAACTTTCCCGTTATGTTTGAATCATAAGGGCCCTATTTGGGCAGAAGGTTTTGGGGCTAAAATAGTAATAAAGATAAAATATACTAAAATAGTTAATAAGACAAAGGGATGTTTTGAGAAATAAGTTAAAAGTTAGCTTTTTAATTTTTAATTTTTTTAAATGTGTAAAAAAATAAAGAAGTGATGTAACCTAAAAAAGTTAAAAAGCAAAAAGTTGACTTTTAATCCAATTGTCAAAATAGGCCAAAATATCACGTACAAATCATGGTTATTTCACTTTTTTTCTTCTTCTTCATAATTATCAAATCAATTATAAAAAAAACTATTTATCTTTCTAAACACAACTTTTTTAATTAGATTAAATAATTAAAAAACTAACTAAAATAATTAATTTTTTAAACGAGCTTAAGATGTAAAATGCTCAAACCTCAAATTATGAGGGGAAAATGAATTTAATTCTAAATTTTACTAATGAATGCCCCACTTATGTAGGATTGATTTATTTATTTATTTATTTTACATATCTTTACTATAAAAAATTAGGATAAATTATAAATACACCCGTTGAGATTTGATTAAAATACGACCCTGAAATTTCTAACTTCATAACAAATCGCCAATTTTATTAATAAATTATCAAGTCAATTAACAGTTTTTAATAATGTTAGAAATATGTTTCAATTAATAATTTAGGTAATTTTATTATGGTATAGGAGAGTAATTATGAATTTCATTTTTTAGTTAATTCTATTAAAAAAAATACTCACGAAGAAGTATTTATAATTTTTCAAACTATAGGGAGTAATTTATACTTTAAGCATACTTATTTGTAATTTATCAAAAAAAAAATTTAATTTCCAAGGCGATATAGCGTAGTCAACATCAGACAACTTAATTGGTTAGGAAGGTTGGGAAGGATAGGAATCTATAATTTGTTGTCACATCACATCACAGCATATCTTAACGATAATAGCTCTGATTGGTAGCTCGAAAATTATGAGGCTCGAATGGCCCGAGTCCAAAACGACGATGTTTTGGTTTTTTTTTTTTTTTTCTTTCTCATTTTTTTAAAGATGAAGAGTATGAAGGTGAAGAAGAAGAAGAAGAGACAAAAAAGAGAAAAGAGGGAGCTAGAGAACACAAAGAGAGAGAGAGAGAGAGATACACATCATCATCAACATCTTCATCAACACATTCTCATCATCAACAACTTCATCAACAACAACATCGTCATCAACATCATCATCAACATCAATTTTTTTTTTCCCCTTCATCTTCAAATCCAGATCTACTAGAAAAAAAAAAAGAGAAAACAGGGTCTGAAAGAGGAGATGTCACGCCCCAAAATTTGGACAGTTAAATATTAAATTAAGACTAACCCTCAATTAATATTCCATCATCCAAATCTTAGAGGTGAAACAAAAAAACTAAACGCCAACCAAACCATCCACCATAATTTCATAACTAACCAATATCTCCAACATTAAAGTAACAATACATAGTCAAAATAATTTAAATAATGTACGGTTACAAACCATGCCAAATTATCCCAATATTAAAGTCATGAAAAAAATAATAAATACATAAACTAATATGAACCCTAAGGTCAAGAAAACAGAAGAAATCCAAGAGACATGTCCAACAACTATAGTTATTCCATATCACCACCGTAGCCCCAACTAATCCTGCAAAAGAAGCTCAGCTGCGCTCAAACAGAACGCACCCGAGTTGCCAAGAGACAAAACGGGTCAATATACAGCTATACTGGTATGAATACAAGATTTAACACCCATGTGTCCACCAGACACAAACAAAAATACATTTAATTCTTGTTACGGGACAAAACAAGTAGTTCCATCCGCACCAAAACGAATGGGTAGTTTCTCGAGATATGGTGACATTTAGTTTCTTACCCGTACACAACGAAATATAAATTAAATATAAAATAAACAAAATAGAAATAAAATACAGTGGGTCAGCCCTGCATAAAAAGTTAGTAAGACCCACCATCCTGCAAAAAAATTAAGTTAATATAATTTAATTATAAGTAACTTGCTAAAGAAGTATAAAAATGCACCGTTTCATACTTAAATAATTCGATTTGACCAAAACTCAAAGAACAAAAGTTGTACAGAATCAAATTTTCTAAAAGGTATCGCGAACAAATTTAGTAGAAACTAAACAAGTTGAGAGAAAAACTTAATAGAAAATCCTAACCGAAATTCGATCGAAAAATCTAGAACTAAAAACGAAAAGAAACTGCTGTAAGATGAATTTTTTCGGAAAAGTTCAAAACACGAAAAGTGTTCAGAATAATGTTTTACTTCAGTTTAGGTGAAATCAATAAAAATGAGCTCGTTTACTGGTTTAAAACAGCCTCTAAAATCTGCATTACTAAAATGAATCAAAACTACAATAATCAAGATCATTCGATTATAAGTTCTAATCGATATTTTTAATAATAAGTTAAAACACAAGAGTTGTCTAGAATCACGTATACATACCTCTGCTCAAATTTTATAATTTATTGAGGTCGTTTACTATTTTTCAAGATGTACAAATCAATACAATTCACACCATAACAATAAACTCATAATTAAATTCTTTATACCTTAACTTTACCACTTCGACTTTTTCACTTCCGGCCTACACATATATCCCATGTGCCTTCCGTATACCTAACACCACTCCAAAGCCAAACTTGCATGGGGATATCATCTCGAGTTTGACCCACACTTCCCGGATGGTTGGCATATACGTACGCGCGTAAATCAAAGCACTCGTCTACTCATGAGAACGAGGCAACAATATACATATATAAAACATCTCACTCATGAGAACAAACATAACAATGCCAAGTCTAAGGCATTTAAACAAATCTCATAATCCTCACTTTTTTTTATACACTCTTTCTCACCATCACTCAAATAAAATAACAATCTATGGAGTCATGGTGGAGTATAAGGAATTTATCTATGGGTTCCTAATTAATTTTAATTTCATATAACCATGAGTATGATTACAACTATAAGATAAATACATATAAAAACCCTAAACTTGACATACACAACTAATCAAAATAATTAAAATCAATCAGTCACCCTAAACCTTACATACACAACTAAATAAAATAATTAAAATCAATCAATCATCTAAAAACCCTAAATCTTACATACACAACTAATCAAAATAATTAAAATCGATCAATCATCTACATGCAAATATGAAATTAATTCAACATCAAATAAATAAATAAAAACAACGAATTAAATATGAATCAAGGAAAGTGCGTTTTGTACTCACAATATTTTTTTAAAAAATCAAAAAAATATTTAGAGAATTAATAGAACTACCAAAATAAAACCCTAACACTTTCTTTTTCTCCCCTCTCCTCTTTCTCCCCTTGCCGCCGTCTCTCTGTTCCCTCAATTTCTTTGTTGACTAGTGTCTCTCTCTCTCTGTCTCTCGGCAGCCGCACAAACAAAGCCCTCCCTTATGCTTATAACCTAATTGAGTATTTATATTATAATATATTATAAACCTAAGTCTAAATATAAAATAATCTAATTTTTTATTATATTATTGTTGGCTTATTTTTCCTACGAAGGAAAATATTATAAATGCGAGCGTGCCAGCAAGGATTGAAAAATCCTTACAGATTAAATTCAAGCCAATTATCAAGCGATTGTGTTGACGGTTCTTTTGCCTCAACAAAGAGGACTTCAAAATTGCCAAAGTGTAGAGAAAAGAAAAATTAAAAGAAGAAAGGGAGATGGAGAAAGACGATTGAGTGAACAATCAAAGTAATAATTACTTACCTCTACTCCTATGCTTCGAAAAGGAAATGCATGAAATGCTTCGAAATGAAAGTGCTGAAAATAAATGCTTCGAAATATAAATCTATGTTAAACTACTCCTAAGATAAGGAAAATGACAAGAAATATTGAAATCAATTGTCTTTGATTTAAGTTCTGGGTCCATTACAATGTAGCCATTAATGGCTATTTATAGAGGAAAAAATACAGCAATAACTACTTAGTAACTACCCATGTCTTCCATCTTTCATTCTTGTCTTGCCATGTGTCATTCCACTCATCCACTTTGTCCTTCATATTCTCCATCATCTCTATAACTTCTTTTAACTTCCAAATGAATAAAAGGATGCCACGTGTCCTGCAATTATATAAATAATAAAAATTGCAGATTTATGGTGCTAACAATTATATTATACAAATAAATCACAAATATAACATATATAAATATAAATATCTTATATAAAATCTATATCAATAATTTTTTTTTCTTTTTTTTTTATATAAAAATATATAAATATAAAAATTATAATTAATTATATATAACTAACTAACACATTAAATTAGTTAAATACCACATTAAATTCTTATATAACTAAGCAATTAATAAAGCCAAAAATAAAATCAAGTAATAATAAATAAATAAAGATTTACGAAAAATCAGGGTCGCTACAGGAGATTGGTGATACCCATCGACGCCGCCACCATCACCGTCGATCATCTTTTCTCCTTCTTCTCTCTCACCTCTTTTCTATTCCTTTTCTCTTCTTTCCTCTCTGCCCTCTCTCTCTCTCTCTCTCTCTCTCTCTCTCCTCTTCTCTTTTCTCTGTCTGTGTTCGAAAGAAAGAAAAAAAAAGAATACCCAAAACGACGTCGTTTTGGATATTCAAGCTACTTTCGAGTCATGTTTTTCGAGTTACGAAGTATTATTGTTAACTTGCAACAACCAAAATAAAAATTAGAAAGAGAATATTAAGGGGTGTTTTGGGAAGATGATAAAAAGTTTATTTTGAGCTTTTAACTAAGTTTTTTGGTTTTTATAAAAACTGATTTGGGAAGTTAGTAAAAAGTTAATTTTGATTTTTTTGGATTAATTTTTGTTTATAATGTCACATCATAATAAAATAACCAAAATATCCCACCTAAATTAGGAAATTTGACCAATGTGGCTCATTTAATTTCATTCCTTGCGTTTTCGCAAACTTGCCAAATGATGTTTAGCTTTTTGTAGCTGCCTGTAGCTGTGTTTTTTGAAACTGCAAACGCAACTTGTAATTGGTTTCCTAAAGACCACTAAAAAGTATAACCTATGCACTTTATAATTCAAATTATTTTTTAGTATAACCTATGCACTTTATAATTAAAATTATCTTTTAGTATAACATTTTAAAACAATTATAAATTTATGATACAATATAATTTTAATTATTAAATTTTATAAAATTTATTATTAATTTATAATTATTTTTTAAAAATACAATTGATTTAAAACATTGTCACGACCCAAACCTAAACTTGAGTCAAACATTGTCACGACCCAAACCCGGTACCCAAAGGTTCGGCGTCGCAACAAGATGAAAATAAAGTAATTCTAAAATTCCTATAGTAGTAGCGCAACGGATAAATTAAAATAAAATAATTGGGTACCAAATATTTATTTAAAAGAAACAAAACATAGTTATTTGGGATTTTGTTTTATTATAAGAGTCCAATCAAAATACATATAGTACACAAAAAAAAAGGAAAGAAAACACTGTGATTTATCTTCCATCTTGATCTCGTTAAACCTTGTCACCTTAAAATTGATCCTTAACTTTTAATTTTGTTACTACAACTCCAGCTATACCCCTCACTTTTCGAAGCTTCACTGGTACACTACGAATAAGCCTCAGATTTCTTGTTCTTATTTTTCTTTAAAGTTCGCTGAAGTGAGTCCTCACTATTTATAGTTGGTAAATGGGCTAATAGCTGTTAATGTGTGGCAACGTGTGGCTCACAAAATTCGGCCACCTGTCCAAGCATGTCACCAAGGCTATATATGCATATTCTCCATCCTTTAGGCTAGGTTGAAGGCCTAGTGGAATTTTTTTTTTCTTTTTTCTTTTTGTATTATTTAATTTAATTCTAGAGGTTATGATTCCTAAAATTACTTATGATTATGCGTTAGGTTCATATCTAAAAACGTCACTATCCAACTATAAAACATCATTTACCATTTACTGAAATATTTAACGTGCGGTGTTCCACAATCTATTTCCTTAACAATTTAATCGATTAATTCTCAATTTCCTAAACTATGCATTTATTTATTTAGTTATTTATTATTATTATTATTATTATTTGTTTTATTTTATTTAATTAATTAATTTATTTTTTTATAATAATAAAGAATTCTATTTATTGCAGTATTAAACAAAATTTACAAATTCGAGTGTCACATTTCTCGTCTCCTTAAAAGAAGTTTGTCCCCAAACTTGACGTACCTTGGTTTTCGAAGAGATGTGGGTATTTGGCTCGCATTTGACTTTTAGTTTCCCACGTTGCTTCTTCGATATGATGGTTTCTCCATAAGACTTTTATAAGAGGTATAGTCTTGTTTTGTAGGACTTGATTACGACGATCGAGAATCTGTACAGGTTGTTCTTCATAAGAGAGGTCTTTTTGAAACTCCAGGTCCTCATAATCGACAACATGCTCTGGATCCCGAAGATATTGACGAAGCATCGAAACGTGAAACACGTTGTGGACGTTGGACAGTTCGTGTGGAAGTGCAAGGCGACATGCCACAGGACCAATCCTTTCGAGTATCTCGAATGGGCCGATGTAACGTGGGTTTAACTTTCCTCGCTTTCCAAATCGGATAAGCCCTCTTGTTGGTGAAATCTTTAGGAACACATGATCTTCTATTTGAAATTCTAAGTTCCGTCTCCGTGTATCTGCATAGCTTTTATAGCGACTCTAGGCAGTGCGAATTCACTGCTGGATAAGTTGATTTTTATCGCTCGTTGTTTGCACGATCTCGAGGCCTAATAATTTTCTGTCTCCGACTTCCGTCCAATACAGAGGTGATCCACATCTCCTTTCATACAGTGCCTTGTACGGTGCCATTCCAATACTTGCATGGTAACTGTTATTATACGCGAACTCCACCAAAGGTAGATGATCATCCCAGTTACCCTTGAGGTCTAGCACATACAAACGTAACCTATCTTCCAAAGTCTGGATCGTCCTTTCAGATTGCCCATCAGTTTATGGGTGATAAGCCGTGCTAAACTTCAGAGTGGTTCCCAAAGCTTCTTGCAATTTGTTCCAGAAATAAGACACGAAGCGAGGGTCTCTATCGAATACGATTGAGACTAGGGTGTCGTGCAAATGAATGATTTCCTTAATGTATAGAGTGGCGAACTTAGAGAGGGAGTACATGATTCTGATTGGTAGAAAATGCGCCAACTTCGTCAATCGATCTACGATAACCCATATTGCATCATTCTTTGAGACTGATTGTGGTAGCCTAACCACAAAGTCCATAGTAATATGCTCCCATTTCCATTCGGGAATAGAGAGTGGTTGTAATATTCCTGCAGGTCTCTGATGTTTTACTTTAACTTGTTGACAACGCAGGCATTTGGAGACATGGCTTGCTATGTCTTTCCTCATTCCTGTCCACCAGAAGTGTTCCTTCAGATCGTGATACATTTTCGTATTGCTAGGGTGGATCGCAAACCTCGAGCTATGAGCTTCTACTAATATTCTTTTTTTGAGTTCTGGAAGGTCGGGTAAGCAAATTCGATTCCGAAATTTTAGTATCCCATTGCTTATCGTGAAGTCAGGATCGGGCGTGCTTCCTTGTTCCTCATACTTTTCCTTCAAAAGTTTATCTTTACATTGGCGGATTCTAATTTCTTCAATCAACTCGGGTTCCACGATTATGTTGGCGAGCAGTCCATTGATCTTGCGGGGAATGAGGGTACATGCCAAACTTTTGGTCGTTTTTCGACTTAATGCATCTGCTACTATGTTAGCTTTGCCGGGACGGTGATGGATCTCTATATTGTAGTACTTCATAAATTCTAGCCATCGTCGTTGCCTCATATTCAATTCTTTCTGTGTAAACTGATATTTGAGACTCTTGTGATCAGTGTAAATCTCACAGGTTGCACCGTAGAGATAATGACGCCAGATCTTGAGGGCGAAGATCACCACAGGCAATTCTAGATCATGAGTTGGGTAGTTCATTTCGTGAGTCTTTAGTTGGCGGGAGGCATAAGCAATGACCTTCCCATTTTGCATAAGAACGCAACCCAAACCATTGTATGAGGCATCGCTATAAATTACGAACCCTTCTCTTTCCGCGGGGAGTGCTAGTATAGGAGCCGTTACGAGTCTGTTCTTCAATTCTTGGAAGCAACATTCTTACTTGTCAGTCCATTCGAAAGGTGTGTTCTTCTGAGTTAGCTGGGTCAAGGGTGAAGCAATCTTCGAGAAATCTTGCATGAAGCATCGATAATAGCCAGCTAGGCCCAAGAAGCTTCGAATCTCAGACACGTTAGTAGGTCGTGGCCAATCCACGATTGCTACAACCTTTTGAGGATCAACTGAGATGCCATCTTTGTTAATGACGTGATCGAGAAAGTGTACACTAGTGATCCAAAATTCGTATTTCTTCAACTTGGCATAAAGCTTGTGATCGCGTAATGTCTGTAGAACTCTTCGCAGGTGGTGTTCATGATCTTCTAGTGATTTGTAGTATATGAGAATGTCATCAACGAAGACAATGACGAATTTGTCAAAATAGGGTTTGAACACTCTATTCATGAGATCCATGAAGGTCGCTGGAGCATTGGTGATGCCAAATGGCATGATGAGAAACTCGTAGTGCCCGTAACGGGTTCTGAATGCAGTCTTTTCGATACTTTTTGTTTTGACTTTTAGTTGATGGTAGCCGGAGCGCAAGTCAATTTTCAAGAATACCTGGTGTTAGACTTATTTATTTTGATAATTTATTTAATTATGTTTTAATTTATTTGAAAGAGAAAAATAGAATCCAAAATTTATTTTGATATTTATTTTGATAATTTATTTAATTATGTTTTAATTTATTTGAAAGAGAAAAATAGAATCCAAAATTTATTTTGATAATTTATTTAATTATATTTTAATCAAAATTTATTTTGATGATTTATTTCTCACCTAAACATTTATCCTAAATGTTGTTAGAATGTATTTAATATTTGATTAAATCAGGAGTTCAAACAGCTCAAAACAAAGGTTCAAACAGCCTAGCACAGCAACAGGCCAAAAGGTTCAAGTGAAAGATATTCAAATTAGTAATGATGGAATTACAACGGCTATAAACGGCTATAAAGGTTCAAAAGGCCAAAAGGTTCAAAAGGTTCAAGTGAAAGATATTCAAATTTATAATGATGGAGTGGAAGATATTTAACTTGGTAATGATAGAAGTACAACGACTATAAACGGCTATAAATTCAAATGACTACAACGACTATAAACGGTTATAAATTCAAATGAATACAACAGCTATAAACGGCTATAATTTTCATTATATATACCAAAGCCTCTAATGTAAATAAGTAACAAAAAAGTTAAAAATATTCTTTGATCTATAATCACTCACATCTATTCTCAGAAATTATAAACTGAGCCTTATAGCTTTAAGCCCATCTTTCCTGTGTGAGATTTACAGAAAAATCAAAGCTTCATTTTATATATCTATCTTTGAGAGATATTTATTGTAAGCTTTCTTTGAAAGCAAAAATACCATTTCATCTTGTAAAAGTGTTGCAAACACTGTGTTCTTGAAATCTTGAGAGTGATTGTGAATCACCTAAGATTTGCAAGGGTTTGGGCTTGTGAAGTCTGTGTAAAATCCGTGGAGGATTGCTCCATTTGTAAAGAGGTTGCTAACACCCTTGTGAAGCTAGAAGATAGTGGAAAATCTCAAGTGAAGCTTGAGGAGTAGACGTAGGCCAAGTTGAAGCCGAACCACTATAAATTTGTTTGCCTCTTTCTCCCTTATCTCTTTATTTTATTCTAAATTGCCATAGCTATATTTCACATTTTTACTGTGCTAAAATCATTAACTGACATAGTTGTTAAGACACTTATTTTAATTATTTTTATTTCATTAATTATATTTATCTATTGTGCTAGTCATAATTTTTATTAGGGTATTATTAATTTTAATTGTAAAAACCTAATTCACCCCCTCTTAGATTGTCTTTTGGATAACAATTAGTATCAGAGTCTAAACTCTTGTTTTAGATTTAACCATTTAGGAGTTTCGATCCATGGCAACCTTAGCTGAAGGACAAGCCACAAATAGACCACCATTGTTTGACGGAAACAACTATAGTCATTGGAAAGATAATATGACCCTATACCTACAAGCCACTGATTATGCCATGTGGATTATTGTCACCAAAGGTCCAAAAATTTCTACCAAATTAGTAGACAATATTAGTGTACCTAAAACTAAAGATGAATGTGATGAGAGAGATCATAAATTATTGCAAGCCAATGCTAAAGCCAAACTCACCCTTGTTTGTGGATTAGACTCTAAGGAGTATAATAGAATTTTAAGTTGTGATTCAGCAAAAGAAATTTGGGACAAACTTGAGGTGACGTATGAAGGTACAAACCAAGTGAAGGAATCTCGTATTGATATACTTGTTCATAGTTATGAATTGTTTAAAATGAACTCTAATGAATCTATTTCAAGTATGTTTACTAGATTTACTGAAATTGTAAACTCTTTGAAATCTCTTGGCAAAATTTATGCTAATAGTGAGTTGGTAAGAAAAATTCTTAGGTGTCTACCAAAGAATTGGGAAGCAAAAGTCACTGCCATTATAGAAGCCAAATATCTCTCCACACTTGGATTGGATGAGCTTATGGGTTCCCTTATGACTCATGAGATCACCATGAAAGGACATGAGGATGTTGAAGAGAAAAAGAAAAGTGGAATTGCATTCAAAGCATCATCAAATGAAGAAGAACATGAAAACTTCCGTGAGGATGAAAGCTATGCCATGTTTAGTAGAAATCTCAAAAAGCACTTCAAGAAAAACAATTATGGAGGAAGAAGACATTTCAAGAAAGAGTACAACAAAGATAACAAGAAAGAGCCTATTATTTGCTATGAGTGCAAAAATCCTAGACATATGAAGATGGATTGTCCAAAATTGAAGAATCATGGAAAAGACTACAAAAGAAACAAAAAGGCCATGGTAGCAGCTTAGGGAGAAAGTGAAGATGAAAGCTCAAGTGATGAAATTGAAAATGAAGTAGCCAACTTATGTCTCGTGGCTCTTGAAGATGAAGACTCTACTCAAGATAAGGTAATTACTCTTTATGAAGAACTTGAAAGTGCATTCCATGAACTATCAAATGAATTTAGAAAAGTTTGTACCAAAAATAATGTGTTGAAGAAGTCTGTTGCATCTTTATCTATTAATGTAGAAAAATTAAAGAAAGAAAAAATTATTTTGAAAAATGATTTTGATACTATCTCTAATGAGAAAACTACTTTAAAAAACAATGTTGATGATTTAACAAGAACACTTGAAAATTTTGTAGAAGGTAGAGATAATCTCAACATGCTTCTTGGAAATCAAATATGTGTTTTTGATAAAGCGGGTATTGGATGTGACCCTATTAAGAAACAAAAGAATCTCAATACAATTTTTGAAAAAGCACCTCTCATGACACACCCTCATATTACTTGTCATTATTATAGAAAGAAAGGCCATTATATATCTTATTGTCCATTCAAAAAGAATATGAACATGGGAATTAAAAGATTTGGATTATTAAGGGATCTAACAAAACTAACCAAGAAGGACCCAAGAAACTATGGGTACCAAAAACCAATACTTGATTGTCATCTTGTAGATTTGCTTTAAGTCCAAAACTAAAGAAAAGAAGTGGTACCTTGATAGTGGATGTTCCAAACACATGACCGGAGATAAATCATTCTTTACTAAACTATCATCGAAAGATGGAGGATTTGTTACTTTTGGAGACAACAAGAAAGGAAAAATCATCGGTGTTGGTAGCATCGGTATTTCTCTTAACCCTTCTGTTGAAAATGTTTTACTTGTTGATGGACTTAAGCATAACCTACTTAGTATTAGTCAATTATGTGATAAAGGTGATCGAATTATTTTTAATAAATCACATTGCACAATTGAAAGCACAAATGATCATAAAGCTTTATTTGTTGGTAATCACCATGATAATGTTTATGTTTTTCATCTTAATGATCTCTATGCTAGTGATGTTAAATGTTTATATGTTAATAATGAAAATAGTTGGTTATGGCATAGAAGACTTGTTCATGCTTATATGAATTTAATTGTTAAACTTTTGAGAAAAGATTTGGTCATTGGACTTCCAAAAATTAAATTTGAAAAAGATCATTTTTGTAGTACTTGTCAACAAGGAAAACAAATTAAAATATCATTTAAATCAAAATCTCATATTTCCACAACTGGACCTTTACAACTATTGCATATGGATTTATTTGGTCCCTCAAGGACATCTAGTCTAGGTGGTAAACGTTATTGTCTTGTCATTTTTGATGATTATTCAAGATTTACATTGGTTATGTTTTTAGCACACAAAGATGAAACCTTTTCTTCTTTCACAAAACTCTATCGTAGAATTCAAAATGAAAAAGGCTTTCTTATTACTAATTGTAACAAGCCCGCGAGGGGACCTCGCTACAGTTCGGACTCGATTCGTGTCACGGTTCTAAATCTTGAACCAAAGAGTCCAAATCCGGCAAATCGTTTTGAGAAAACAGATTTTTGAAAGAAGTGCCAAACATGGACTGCTTTGCCAGATACAGAGTCGCCACCTAAATATTTTATTTTGGGAAATTTAGGAAATCCTGACTCGTTGCCTAAGGCCACGTGTCCGTCATCACCAAAGTTGCCTCGGCTCGAGAACTTGGGTACGATTGGGGAAGGTCACTTCGTGAGCACCCCCGCTCGCCCGATCAAAGATCGGCCTCTACTAACCATGATATCTAGTTTTGAAAACATTATGTGCTCTTATTCCGGTTATTAGCCTAGATTTACTATGTGATGCGCACAGCATACAAGTATAGACTGGGTCGCCTGAATTGGAACGAAACATCTCATGTTTGTTTTGAAAGTGGTTTGCTACTCGCAAGTAGGCTTAAAATGCGGACTTTGCCACCCTCAGGTGGGCTTAGAAAAACATGATTTTGCCACTCTCTAGTGGGCTTAAAAACACACATTTTAACGAATTGTTCCAATCCAAATAACCCAACCTTCACCCACAGGCATTCAGGCAGTTATATCACATAAGCACATAGCCTCATGGTAAGCATGCTATCATGGCAGTCACTCACACGCATGCAAGGATGCTAAAGCATAAAACTTACCGAATACTCCAAGCCAAAACAGAAACTAATTAGAAATCCATGCATGATCCTAATTATACAGAAATGTCTAATGCAACACATGCAAAAATGTAACTATAGCAGGCTCGGCTATCCTAAACATGGCGTATGGAATGCTACAGCTAACATGTATTCAACTTGGGATTGAAATACAAATGCAGTTAGTATGATGCGCCGAGCCCGGTACATGCAAAACAGATGAATGAATGCGAACATGTTATCATACTGTATGCTAATTGAAACATGCCCTAATCTAACCATCATAAGCAGGTAAATAAAAGGGAAGAAAGATGTGGGGTTGGAAGACATACATCACACACACGCACACTTATTACAATTGTGCCCTCGCTCGGAGAGTCCGAATAATATACAGTCCCAAATGAATAGTGCAGTCCGAATAAATAATACAGTCCAAATATGTACAAAAATCCTAATTAATTACCAAATTAACTAAGAAAGCAATAAACTGGCATACAAGCCAGGGACTGCCTTGATTCTTCTTCGGATGATGAATGATGCATATTTTGGGTTGCTCGGCGCGGAAATCCACCGCGATGCCCCGATTAGCCTCTGTTTGCAATTGATGCCGGAATGCTGTGCAAGGCTTTTGAAAGCTGCTGACTTCTGGTTTGCTGTAACAGAGAGCAGGAAAGGGGCATAGCAATGTATTTTCACATATGTATGCATGCCTCGATCCTCGTGCCACCAACACGCATCTCGATGCATGATGGCCGAGGAGTCGAATTGCACGACTCGATATGAAATGAATGCACATGAAGACACAACAAAGACCGAGACTCCATCATGGATAATCCGGAGTGTCGGTGACCGGGAATTGAGGCACGTTCCGTCACTCGGAGTACGAAACGTCCCTCGTTTCCCGTGCTCGGGCTAACTCCTATCCCAAACACAATGCAATATGCATGACATGCATGAATGCGACTAACATACACCCTAGCATACTCAATGCTATGAAATGGCATACACAATGCACGATGTAACATGGCATGCACGATGCTCTAACATACAAACTAACATACGCAATGCTATGAAATGGACTAAGATGGCATACACAATGCAATATGGGCTTACACTAACATGAGTGAACCTCAGCCACACTCACATCAGAGGCCATAAGATGAAAATGAGACGTTCGAAATGCGTGCACACGTGCACGCAAACCGAGGACCGATCCTAGGGCACGAATGCCACTCTAACAGGACATGGCAAGGCATGGAATATGGCATACTAGCATGAAAATTTCAGTAGCATAATATGATGCAAAACAGCCCCGAAACATGGCAAAATGGCATCCGATGCAAGAAATGAATCCCGAAACAGGAAATTAGGCACATGGAATGACCTATGGCTATGCAAAGCATGCATTATTTGAACATAAAGTGTGAAGACAGAAGCAAGGCAGTCCCAAAACAAGCATATTTACAGTTTTAATCAAGACCAAAAAGTGAACACAAATAGGGCTAAACCAACATGCAAAAATGGCCCTAAATGTGAGATAAAGAAGCAAGTCATGGTTTCTGGCCTCAAACATATGAGGGCCCTTCAACAATATTGAAGAGGGGCCCAAAACATGGCATTTTACAGTTTACAACAATCCACGAAAATATACACAAGCAGGCCTAAACTATCATGCAAGAAATGGGCCAAAAGGGAGACAAAGAAGCAAGTGATGGTTTTTGGCCTCAAACAAAAGAGGCTCCTTCAACAATGTTGAAGAGGGGCCCAAAATATGGCATTTTACAGTTAGTGACCAAGCCCAAAATAGTGCATAAGTAAGCTAAAAATACTATGCAAAATAAGGCCTAAAAAGAGGTTTAAACACAAAGAGCAAAAAGGATGCCTCAAACAGCAAAAGACCCTTAATGAAATATGGAGAGGGGGTCAAAATAAGGCTATTTATAGTTCGGACCAGAGCCCAAAAATACAAGCACAAGGGGCTAACAAATCATGCAAAAATGGGGCCAAAAGAGGGATACAAAGGCAAGTGACAAAAGGAAGCCCCAAACAGTGAAGATACCTTCAACAATGTTGAAGAAGGTCTCAAAACAAGAAACTTCACAGTTTACAACATGCCTCAAAACAGTTTACAAATAGGCCTAAAATACCATGCAAGAAAGAGGCATACAAGGGAGGTAAAGAAGCAAGTATAAGAACGAAGCCTCAAACAGGGAGAGGCCCTTAAACAAACATGAAAAATACCTCAAAACATGACTATTTTCAGTTAGGGTCGGAGCCAAAAAATGTAAGCAAGAGGAGCTAATATATTGAGCAAAACAAGGCAAGAAAGAGGGAGAAGGAGACTTACCCTTGAAGACCAAAGAACCAACAGCTCTTGGACCAAAATTCTGAGCCTTTAACCTCTTCAAAATAGTCCCAAAGTGTTGGAATGAGGGATGGAGGCCTTGTGCTATGAGGTGGTGTAGAAATGGTGTAGGAAACTTAGGGTTTTGATGGTTGGAATATAGAGAGAGAGAGAGATTGAATGTAGGAGCCTTAAACCAAATGTTCTAACCCTTAAAACTGAAGGGGAGGGGCTGGTTTTATAGGCAAATGGGTGGAAAAGAGGGGGAAAATGGGGGGGGAGATTTAAATTCAATTTTCCCCCCAAAAGGCCAAATCCTCGGACATAAGGCCTAGAGGAAAACAAAATTCACTTCTAAGACACACTTGGGGAGGGGGTTATGGCCGGCTAGCTAAAAAGGGCAAAAAAGTCATTTCACCAGCTAGGTGGCCGGCCTGCTAGATTTTCTGGCCGGCTTGCTACTTTCAGGACAAAAAAAATGGGCTGCCGAAAAGAAAGGTGGCCGGTGGGTGATTAGGAAGTCCAATGGTGGCCATTAAAGTGTCCAAATTGAAGCCCCGGAAGTTAGCTTTCCAATGGCGCAAATCTTGCATTAAAATTCCTCCTGTGGAAAAAGTTATGCCAGTTTTCGTGAAGCCGCGCAGATTCGGTCCCAACCGGAGTGATGCCCTACTTCAATCAACTATATCTCCCCCGTCCGGAATTGGATTTAGGAGATTCTTGAGTGCAAAATGAAGCCCCGGAAGTATTATTTCCAACAGTGGTGGCCTCATAGCTTGATTCCAAGTATACAAATGAATAGGCCCGATTTGGCGAGGGCTGCTCGACTCTTTCTTAACGGTTCATGCCCATTTTCTCCCCCAACTGGATTTCTTCCCTCTTCTCCTCTTTTCTTCAACTTCAAACCCCTAAGCAAGGTGTTTTGAAAGATTTTTCAAAGATTTCATCTCTCTTTCGTTTATTTCCACTTTGTCCTTACTCGGTTTACCGAAAAGCGCAACATTTGACAAAATGCGAGTCTCGGAACGTCGTAGAAACTTTATTTCAAAAATGTTTCGAAAGAGAGGGTTTTAAGGTCTAAAAACCATTCAAAATAACTTTGGTCCAGAATGGGGTGTGAAGTTGAGATTTGTCTCTCCCTTTGCCGAAGAAATTGGACCTTTCTCCTGCACAACTTTCTCCACCATGTAAACCATCAGTCGCGTCCAAGTCTTATGGATGGTCAAAAATGGGGTGTCTACACTAATATTCGAACCGACCATGGTAGAGAACTTGAAAATGAGAAATTTGAATTGTTTTGTGATGAGCATGGTATTGGACATAATTTTTCAACACCTAAAACCCCTCAACAAAATGGTGTAGTAGAAAGAAAGAATAGAACTTTAGAAGAGATGAGTAGAACAATGCTTTGCGAAAATAATCTTCCTAAATATTTTTGGGCCGAAGCCGTTCATACCGCATGCTATATTTTAAATCCTGCATTAATTAGACCTATTCTTAAAAAGACTCCTTATGAACTTTGGCATGATAGAAAGCCCAACATTAGTCACTTGCATGTTTTTGGTTATAAATGTTTTGTGCATAATAATGGTAAGGATAACTTAGGTAAATTTGATTCAAAATCTGATGAAGCAATTTTTCTTGGCTATTCCTTAACTAGCAAAGCTTATCGTGTTTTTAATAAAAGAATTGTTGTGGAAGAATCTATACATGTGGCATTTGATGAAACTAACATCTTTGCTAAAAAGTAAATTGTTAGTGATAATATAGATTTGGAACCAAATGTGGAAGATTTAAGTATCTACAAAGAAGAGAACCAACCATGTAAGTTGAACAAAGAGATTGAACAACCTATTCTCCCACCTCAAGAAGAAGGAGGAAATAATGATGATTTGCCAAGAGAATGAAAGTTTGTTCATAATCACCCTAAGGATTTAATCTTAGGTGACCCTACAAAAGGTATTGAAACTCGCTCTTCACATAGAAATATTTATAGTAACTTGGTTTTTCTCTCACAAATTGAGCCTAAAAACTTTCAAGAAGCCGAATTCGATGAACATTGGATGATAACTATGCATGAAGAGTTTAACCAATTTGAGAGAAACAAAGTGTAGGAACTTGTGCTAAAACCTAAAGATCATACCATTATCAGTACCAAATGGATCTTTCGAAACAAGCTTGATGAATCCGATACAATTATAAGAAAAATGATACAATCAAGAAGAAGGTATTGATTTCGATAAAACCTTTGCTCCGGTTGCTAGATTAGAAGCCATTCGCATGTTACTTGCGTTTGCATGTTTTAGAGATTTCAAACTTTATCAAATGGATGTCAAAAGTGTCTTCTTAATGGTTTTATAAATGAGGAAGTTTATATTAAACAACCCCCAGGTTTTGAAGATCATACTTTTCCAAATCATGTTTTTAAACTATCAAAAGTTTTATATGGTTTGAAACAAACACCTCGTGTATGGTATGAACGATTAAGTAAATTTTTGGTTGAAAATTAATAATTTTTCTAGAGGAACGATTGACACAACATTTTTTGTTAAAACTAAAAATGATGATTTACTTATTATGCAAATATATGTGGATGACATTATATTTGGTGCTACTAATGAAACCTTGTGTAAAGAATTTGCTAAGTGTATGCAAGGTGAGTTTGAGATGAGCATGTGGGGGAGCTAAATTATTTCCTTAGACTTCAAATCAAACAATGTAAGGAAGGAATTTTTATCAGCTAAGCTAAATACACAAAAGAACTACTCAAAAAGTTTGGTATGTATGACTCAAAAATAGCTGGAACACCTATGAGCACATCCATTAAGCTAGACAAGGATGAAAAAGGTAAGTCCATTGATCAAACAAAATATCGAGGTATGATCGCCTTACTTCTTTATTTAACTGCAAGTAGACCCGATATTATGTTTAATGTTTGTATGTGTGTTAGATATCAATCAAATCCTAAAGGATCACATCTCAGTACTGTTAAAAGAATTTTTAGATATCTTGTTGGCACTCAAAATTTGGGACTGTTTTATCCTAGAGGTGTTGCATTTGATTTAATTAGTTACTCGGATGCCGACTTTGCCGGATGCAAACTTAATAGAAAAAGCACCAGTGGCACTTGTCACTTTCTTGGTAACTCATTAGTATCTTGGTTTAGCAAAAAGTAAAATTATGTTGCTTTATCAACGGGCGAAACTGAATATATAGCTTCCGGAGATTGTTGTGCCCAAATACTTTGGATGAAACAACAATTGGAGGACTTTGATTTGCATTATGATCATATCCCTATTAAATATGATTGTACTAGTGTCATCAATTTAAGCAAAAATCCGGTTCAACACTCACAAACAAAACATATTGAAATTCGACATCATTTTTTAAGAGATCATGTTCAAAAAAGGAATATTGTACTTGAATTTGTAAACATCGACAAGCAATTGGCGGATATTTTCACAAAACCCCTAAGCGAGGATCGCTGCAATTTTATTCGTGGCGAGCTTGGAATGTCGTTTTCTACTTAAAAAGTTTTGTTATGACTGTGAAACTTGAATTTTTGTTAAAATGATATATGTGTATTGCTACATTGATATGGAAACATTTATATCAACTGAATGCTCTTAAGTCCTTCATACATTTATTCTCCTTAACAGTTTGCTATTCTCAACTGCGTAATTTTTTTTTTGTTTTGCATCTTGAGGTAAAATTAACTTTGCATACTTTGATTTTTTTTACACCCTCATGGTATTTTTTTTACATTACTATTCCAGCAACACCAACGTCCCATTAAGTTTAATTTCTGCTGATATTATTTTATTTTAATTTAATTTTATTTATTTTGCAATTAGGCTTAATTTCTTTTATTTTCATTTTTTTCTCATTATTATTTTTTGTTTGGATTTAATTTTCTTATTTTTTTTCTTCTTTTTAATTTCATTTTTTAGTCCTTAAACATAAACACAACAACAAATCAAAATACAAATATTTACATAAAAAAAACACCCTTCATTTTTTTTACGGCCACACGCCGATCATAATAAACATAAAAAAAAAAAAAAAAACCCTTCATTTTTTTCCGGCCATACGCCGATCTTACTTACTCGCCTCTTCCATCGTTTTCTTCTTCTTTTTATCACATTGGGCGACCCTTGACGCCCCTGCCCCCGTGCTTTCGTCGAGAGCGACGATTCCTCGCTGACTATCAAAGGCTAAGAACGACGTTGCTCCAAATCGGGCCATGGAGGTGGTCTTCCGTTTAAGCTCTTTATTTTCGGCCTTCAGTGCACCTATTTCTGCTTGCGCATCCTTGTACATGCGCTGGAGCAGAGCGAGTTGGGTGTTGACCTGATGGAGCTTACTCGTCCTGTTCTGCAGTCGGTGAGCCAATTTTGTGACTGCAATCACTGTCTCCATACAGGACGTCAGTGTGAAATGATTGGCTTCAATGTCTGATTGAGCTGTCATTATTTGCTCAATCGACATCATAGGAAGGTTGGGAAGAGTGGGAGGCCAGGACACTCGGCCCAGCAGTGCTTACGGGATCATTCAAGTCCGGAAAGAGAGTAAGGGGACGGGACGAGACCATGTAGTAGGAGAGAGAGATGTAATCGAAAAGAGTGTAGTTTTTGGCAACCTTTTTGCTCTGCTCAGCCTCTCTGTTCTATCTCTCTCACGAAGCGAATGAGGAAGAAGAAGGCGGAGAGAGTGATTAAGAAGAAGACGGAAGAGAAGACGACAAGAGGGAGAGAGAGCCGAGGCAGCTAATTGACTGATTGACCCGTCTCGCTTTTGTCGGTCAGCTGACGCAAAAGCGAAGACGTGTGTCCGACACGATTTTCGACGAAAAAATAAGAGACGCTAGTGAATCATATATATATATATGTATATATATGTTTTGAATTGTATAGATGCCATTTATCACTATCATTTTCCTCCTCCTCCTCTAGATTCTGACCCATGATTTCCTTTTGATAATGTCACAGGGGGAGAAATTATATGATGTTATTATTATGGTATTATTTGAGAACTAATCTGATGATTATGTATTTATAGTTTGATATCTTAGTCTTATATCATGTTATTGATTAAAGCTTATTTATTACACAAGTGTTAACCTATGTATTTAGAAATGAATTCAGGAAGCATGACTTGAGGGGAAGCCCTTGTTACTCCCAAATCAAATCAAAATATCATTGTGTGCCATCATAAAAAAGGAGGAGATTGTTAGACTTATTTATTTTGATAATTTATTTAATTATGTTTTGATTTATTTGAAAGAGAAAAATAGAATCCAAAATTTATTTTGATAATTTATTTAATTATATTTTAATCAAAATTTATTTTGATGATTTATTTGAAAGTGAAAAATAGAATCAAAATTTATTTTGATGATTTATTTCTCACCTAAACCTTTATCCTAAATGTTGTTAGAATGTATTTAATATTTGATTAAATCAGGAGTCCAAACAGCCCAAAACAAAGGTTCAAACAGCCTAGCACAGCAGCAGGCCAAAATGCTCAAAAGGTTTAAGTGGAAGATATTCAAATTTGTAATGATAGAGTGGAAGATATTCAACTTGGTAATGATGGAAGTACAACGACTATAAACGGCTATAAATTCAAATGACTACAACAGCTATAAACGGCTATAAATTCAAATGAATACAACGGTTATAAACGGCTATAATTTTCATTATATATACCAAAACCTCTAATGTAAACAAGTAACAAAAAACCTAAAAATATTTTTTGATCTATAATCACTCACATCTATTCTCAGAAATTATACACTAAGTCTTATAGTTTTAAGCTCATCTTTCCTGTGTGAGATTTACAGAAAAATCAAAGCTTCATTTTATATATCTATCTTTGAGAGATATTTATTGTAAGCTTTCTTTGAAAGCAAAAATACCATTTCATCTTGTAAAAGTGTTGCAAATACTGTGTTCTTGAAATCTTGAGAGTGATTGTGAATCACCTAAGATTTGCAAGGGTTTGGGCTTGTGAAGTCTATGTAAAATCCGTGGAGGATTGCTCCATTTGTAAAGAGGTTGCTAACACCCCTGTGAAGCTAGAAGATAGTGGAAAATCTCAAGTGAAGCTTGAGGAGTGGACGCAGGCCGAGTTGAAGCCGAACCACTATAAATTTGTTTGCCTCTCTCTCCCTTATCTCTTTATTTTATTCTAAATTGACATAGCTATATTTCACATTTTTACTGTGCTAAAATCATTAACTGACATAATTGTTCAGACACTTGTTTTAATTATTTTTATTTCATTAATTATATTTATCTATTGTGTTAGTCATAATTTTTATTGGGGTATTATTAATTTTAATTGTAAAAACCTAATTCACCCCCCTTCTTAGGTTGTCTTTTGGGTAACACTTAGGCGCCTTGCAGTTGGTCGAACAAGTCATCGATTCGTGGCAGAGGGTACCGATTTTTTATGGTAACTCTGTTCAGCTCCCGATAATCGATGCATAACCTTATCGTGCCATCCTTTTTCTTTACGAATGGTACTGGAGCTCCCCATGGTGAGGTACTTGGTCGGATGAAGACTTTGTCCAGTAGTTCTTGGAGTTGGGTTTTTAGTTCTTTCAATTCTGTCATAGACATGCTGTAAGGGGTCTTTGAGATTGGTTGTGTACCAGGTTGGGTTTCAATGCGAATTCGATTTCTCGGTCAACTGGGGTACCAGGCAGGTCTTCAACAAATACATCCGGGAATTCTCGAACCACAGGGATTGCATCAAGTGTGAAGGTCTCTTGTTGAGTATCGATCACATAACAGATACAACTACAATAACCCTTTCTTAGTAGCCGTTGGGCTGTTATGAATGATATAATACATGAAGGGAGAGAGGCTCTAGTTCCTTCGAAGACAAGCTCGAGTTGGTTTGGTGACCGGAGGAAGACCTTTTTGGCTTCACAATCAATAGAGGCATGGTTGGTAGCTAACCAATCCATTCCTAAGATCACATCAAAGGTACTAATGCAGAAGGGAATTAAGTCTACATATAAAATTTCCCCTTTTAAGGATACAGTACAAGATTTGTACACATTAGCACTAAGGGCGAAGTTTTCAGAAGGAAAAGACACAGATAGTATGTATCCTAAGGGTTTGGGTGTTAATGCCAACTTGGTAGCAAAGTGTGGTTTACAAAAGAATGAGTTGAACCAGAGTCAAAGAGAATATGGGCTAAGTGACCACAAACAGAAAGTGTACCTGACATATTATTCTCGGTAACTTTTGGGTTTCCAAGCACCAGGGCAAAAGCTCTTCCTTGGCGTTTTTGGTCATTCCTCACTCCTCTAGGTACCGCGAGTTTTCGGACTGGTTCAGAGGAGCTGGCTGTAGAACTGGTAAGCTTTAGACAATCTCTCAGTAAGTGGCCAACTTGGCCGCATCTAAAGTATACTCCCGTGCCTCGACGGCATTGTCCCTAATGAATCCTTCCGCAGGTAGAGCAAGTTGGAATGGTGCCACCTCTGGGATTTGTAGGACCTTGATTGGTTGAATTGGTTGTGCCCGTATTTATTCTCTTGGGAGGTGCGACACTGGGTCTTCTGTTATCTCCTTTCCAGAATCGCTTCCTCTAGCTTGGTTCCCACGAGCGCAAGGCTTTAATCCCTTTTTCCGCAATAGAAGCTCGATCTACCACAACCTCATAGGTTGGTAGTTTCAAAACCTCCAGCCTGTCCTTGATTTCAGGATCCAATCCTGCTTCAAATTTTTTGGCTTTTCGAGCTTCGGTGGGGATGACGTATGTCGCGAATCGGGCCAGTTGCGTGAACTTACTTTCGTATTCAGCCACTGTCATGGTTCATTGCCTTATATGTATGAATTCTGATGCCTTTTGTTCCTATAGTGAATCTGGAAAGTATTTTTCATAGAATACGTCGAAAAATCTTGCCCAAGTCACAATATTTTCTATCTCCAGGGTAAGAAGCCACCATTCTTATGCATCGTCTTTGAAGGTAAATGTGGCAAAAGTCACCTTTTGTCTTTCTGTGTAAGGTAGCGCGCGAAAGATTTTCTCCATGTCCCTAACCCAAGCCTCTGCCACTAGTGGGTTTGGACCACCGATAAACGTGGATTAAACAACTGTTTAATCATAGTCGGTTCTTCTCGTCTCTCTAGTGTCCCATTGGTTATGCTGGTTTGCAAGGCCTGTAAAAAGTTGGTGACTGCTCTTTCCATGATTTGCTCCATTGGGATGGTACCGCTGGCTGATGATCCGGTTTCATTTCCTTCGTTGGCCATTACTACAAGGTAAAATGATATAAGCGTGACATCACATTGATACAACTTTGATACAACGTCATATATAACATATTAGTTTTACTATCACATTAATATTACCACATTAATACCACATAAAACATCATATATACTATACATAAGGCGTTAGTCTAACCGTCAAAAATTAATGTCTAATCCAATTGATACAAAAATATAAGGATTAGACTAATCATGGTCAGGTCACAAAAAGGATCTCCTGGTTGGACATCTAGAACGGACCGTTAGGCCACCACCATAAGAACTGGCCCATGAAATAACCCTACGAAGTCACTCTGCATGAGGGACTCGAACTCCCACCCACTCTGCTCTGTTCCAAAGCAACTCCATACCACCTAGACTATGTAGACAGGAACACTGTGATGATAACCCTAAAACTCCCGCCCGGTAATTTGTATCGGTACCTCCAAGTATGATGCACTGTCAATGAAGTCCACAGCTGGGGTATGGACGATATGCTGTGGAGGAGGTGTCGTGGTGCGAATATGGCTGCTAGGATATGCGTGTCCCCTCCTCTCTGCAAAGCCTACGGGTAGAGGTGCGACCAGGAAATACGGCGGTTCTAGGTCTGGAGCAAGACCAACAACGTGGGTTGGCCCGATGTACCTCTCACGAGTGCTACCTCGGCTAAGTCTCCAGAATAAGAAATCCTCATCGGGGTCGTCTTGCAAATACACGGGTCGTCCCATGAGTCGGTCAAGTGGCGGGTGGGCTTGCCTGACAAGACTCTGCAAATCACCCCAGCCCTCTAATAAGTTTGGGATAAGATGAGCTCCTGGGGGCTCGAACCAAAACAACTCTATAAGGTTGGCCATTTCCTACAACACAGGAAAATTTAGCCTAGACATTATAAGATGGTTTACTTGTATTAGACATACCACATAATATCAAATAATACAAGGTTAACAAATTATTTTTTTTTGAAATATTTTTTTTGCAATTCAAATAATGTGAATTTCAATGAATGTGAATACAATTAATGTGAATAATTGTATAGGAAATTTCAAAAAATATACAATTTTGTTTTATACACATTTAAAAAAAAAAAAAAAACGGTTGCTCTGATACCACTTTTGTCACGACCCAAACCCGGTACCCGAAGGTTCGACGTCGCAACAAGATGAAAATAAAGTAATTCTAAAATTTCTATAGTAGTAGCGCAGCGAATATATTAAAATAAAATAATTAGGTACCAAATATGTATTTAAAAGAAACAAAACATAGTTATTTGGGTTTTTATTTTATTATAAGAGTCCAATCAAAATACAGATAGTACACAAAAAAAAGGAAAAAAAGCACTACAATTTATCTTCTACCTTAATCTCGTTAAACCTCGTCACCTTAAGATTAACTCTTAACTTTTAATTTTATTACTACAACGCCAACTATACCCCTCCCTTTTCGAAGTTTCACTGATACACTATGAATAAGCCTCAGATTTCTTGTTCTTATTTTTCTTTGAAGTTTACTGAAGTGAGTGCTCACTATTTATAGTTAGCAAATGGGTTAATAGCTGTTAGTGTGTGGCAATGTGTGGCTCACAAAATTCGGCCACCTGTCCAAATTCCGCCACTTGTCCAAGCATGTCACCAAGGCTATATATGCACATTCTCCATCCTTTGGACTAGGCTGAAGGCCTAGCGGAATTTTTCTATTCTTTTTTTTTTTTTTTTGTATTATTTAATTTAATTATAGAGGTTATGATTCCTAAAATTATTTATGATTATGTGTTAGGTTCATATCTAAAAACCTCCCTACCCAACTATAAAATATCACTTACCATTTACTGAAATATTTAACGTGTCTCGCAATTTATTTCCTTAACAATTTAATCGATTAATTCTCAATTTTCTAAACTATGCATTTATTTATTTGGTTATTTATTTTTATTTTTATTATTATTTGTTTTATTTTATTTATTTATTTATTTATTTTTTTATAACAATAAAGAATTCTATTTGTTGCAGTATTAAATAAACTTTACAAATTCGAGTGTCACAAACATAAGTCAACTCAGCTCAAGTTTGATTCGTTAAATTTTTATTAAGTTTGCACTTGAGTTTAAACTCGTTAAAATATTAATAAATAAGTCTAAGGCTAAGTTTCGCAACCTAAAAATAATCCATTTTTTTATCTTTTTATCTTTTTTCCATCACATCACCTCTCTACTTCTCTGCACATCTTTTCGTAAAAAGATAAAAAATACACTTATTTAGATGATCCCAAACAACTCCTAAATATACTAAAATTCGATTCAACTCAGCTCAACTCGTTTGCACTCTTATTAGAAAGGGATGAAGAGTAATCAAATGGCTCGAATAGGGCGTTAAATGAAGGAAATAAATTCATGTAATCGATTTCTGATAGTGGCAAGAAAATTTGTTGAGTTGAGCGTTTCACATCTGGACAATTTTAGTATTCAGAAAATTAAATTTGTGTTTTGGCATGGGAAAATGTGTGAATATTAGAAGAAACAATTTTTGTATTCAATTATTATTTTTTTAAATGTAAATCATTTTCTGTTTTAAGGAGAAAAAGTTAGGCGGACCGAATCTTTCATCTTCCTTTTCTTTCACTTTGGGGGTGTTAGGTGAGATTTTTTTGAGCCAACTTATAATTTCTAGCTTTTAAAATGTTATTTTGGACTGTTTGGTTAAATTTATTTCAAACAGTTTCTGGCCCTGTTTGGTAGAACTGTGGGAAAATATTTATAGCTTATACCTTAACAGCTTACAGTTTATAGCTTATAACTATGAATATAAGCTGATTTCTAACTTATAAATTAAGTTTCTCCTGCTCCACTCAAAGAATAAGTTGATTTCTGACTTACAAAAAGTTATAAGCTGTATTGTTAAGCTAAACCAAACACATCAAAATAGCTTAAATTAAGCCGAAAGCTGAAATAAGCTGACATTAAACTGTACCAAACAGGGCCTCTGATTCTAACAACTTATTTTAAGTCAAAAAAGTTGATTCTGAGAAACTACTCACCCCTTGCTTCTGATTATCAGCTTCTGCTGTGGACATGTTAATTGACGATTATACTCTTAAATTTTTTTATTTTTTTTAAAATAGAAAAAGACCCAAATGGACTATAAAATATTATTATTATTTTTTATGAGAAATGTAGACAAATAGTGAATAATAAAAAATAAAAGTTAATTGAAAAAGTTACTTCACAGTTTATTTAACAAACATTACTCAACAACTTAAATTTATAATCCAATAGCTATACCAAACAGATTAACAACTTCTGATTAAAGTCATAATCTATAATCTGTTAAACTATAATTTATAATCTGTTTTAACACCTAAACCAAACAGTATCACGCACAAAAAACAAGATTTGAAGAACAAATAATAATAAAACTTTTATAATGATGTAATAGGTTTTATTCATTTATTTTAAACGAATAGATTTATCACAATAATATATTATTATTAAAATACTATTTTTTTTGGGTATAAATTTAAAAATGAGATGAGATTGTCTCTGACTGGATAATATTTAAGAAAAAAGGCTGAGACCCCCTCAAAACTATGACCCCCACGACCTCCTCTTCTTTTCATTGGTCAAAAAAACAATTTTTTTTTTTTTTTTCTACTCCCCCACTCACCAACCCCCACGTGTGTGTGGGGGTGGAGGGGGTGGAGAACTGAGGGGCCTGTATCACTGGCGAATATTTAATTGGACTCGGATCCACCACCACATCTATTATGATATGATCTGAATTGTTTATTTTATAAAATTTTATAAGTAAATAATCATTGCAAAAAGTTAAATCGAAAAACTATAGCTTCATAATCATATCACTTTTTTTATTTAAAAAAAAATAGTTGGTAAATATAATTTTGAGAATAGAGTATCCATTATTTTTTAACACAAATGTGCTCTATTATTTAATCAACATAATTTGTTGTAAGAATGATTTGTTCAAAAAAATTTATAAGATGCATAAGATCCATATATGTCTTGCTTTTCTCTCTGCACTTGTCTAAAAAAATTTATAAGATGCGTAAAAGATCCATATATGTCTTGATCCATATATGTCTTGCTTTTCTCTCTGCACTTATCTCAAAAAATTTATAAGATGCGTAAAAGATCCATATATGTCTTGCTTTTCTCTCTGCACTTAACTCAAAAAATTTATAAGATGCATAAGATCCATGTATGTCTTGCTTTTCTCTCTGCACTTATCTATGGTCAACACTGTAATGAAAGAAAAGTTAGACGAAAAAGCAGGGGAATAAAAATTTGAAAAATGAATCACCTGCATTACCTTTTCTCGTGTTCACCACTCTTTTCTCCTGCTCAACACTCCGTCTTCTCTGCACCAACTGCCTTCACCTTTTCTCCGCCTCTTGTAAACTCTCTCTCTCTCTCTCTCTCTCTCTCTCTCTCTCTCTCTCCCTCTCTCTCTCTCTCTGTGGCAGTAAAAATGAATGTTTCAAGAGCATATGTTAGTAGGGTCTATACAATAATGATCATAATATTGATCATAGTCGCTACTGCAAAACCTCTGTTAGGTTATAGAACAATGAAAGATCCAATCTCGCCTCCCGGTCCATCCAGTTGTACTTACGTTCCGGGTCCGCCGGGCAATGGCTGCCGCCATGTTTGATCTTGCAGATGGTTTTTGTTCAGTGAAATTCCTCTAGTCTCGCCTCCCGGTCCATCAGGTTGTCGTCCTTTCAATAACTCATCACCAATGACCTGGCTTGATGTTTTTTCGTTTTTCTTTTTTTGGGTTTGTTTTTGTTTCTACTTTGAAGCTAGTTATGTTTGTCTGAGGTTGTTCGATTTATCTTAAGCAGTCTGAACTTTCAATGTACCACTCTTTCAGCCATGATGGGTTGCATTTGTTAGAGAATATATAGTATATGATATTATTATAATATCGTCTATTTAATTTTTTGATCAGATATTATCCTATCATTAGATCCATAGCTTTGGTGCATTTATTATTATTATTTTTTTTTTTTCCGATTCATTTGTTAGTGCATTTGTATCTGGTTATATCATTCGTGCATTTATTAGTGTTCATTGTATTGTGACAAATAAAAATGAATCCAAGTCAATAGCCCATCAAACTAAATATCGACGGTTCTACATTAGCAAAACTTGTTTTGTTTTCTAAAGGTTTTTACTTTCACATTGGTGCATTTGTTAGTGTTCATTGTATTGTGACAAATCTATATCTATCTATCTATATATATTTATCTATACTATATATTAAGCAAAAGGGGTTTAACCCCAAGTCTTATGGGAGCTCCAATCTCTCAATCTAAATTTCTTGATTTTTTGATTTAAAAAAAAAAAAAATTTTAGCATTTATTAACTTCTCCCAACTCCCACGTCTTACCCTCGTAATAACACTTTAATGCATTAAGAATAAGGATAAAAAAAATTCTTTGAAATCCAACACATGAATTTCTTGAAAAGTCCCAACACATATGATTATTATCCCTCATAATAACACTTTAATGAATTAAGAACAAGTATAAAAAAAAATTCTTGAAAAGTCTAACACATATGATTATTATCAAAATATTAAACTTCAATATAATATAATAAAAAAAAGATATTTAATTCCTTGAAAAGTCTAACACATATGATTATTATCAAAATATTAAACTTTAATATAATATAAAAAAAGAAAAAAAAGAAGACATTTAAAAAAAAAAAAAAAGACATTTAAAAATCGCAATTAAAAAAAAAACCTTAGCATTTATTAACTTCTCCCAACCCCCAAGTCTTACCCTCATAATAACACTTTAATACATTAAGAACAAGCATAAAAAAAATTCTTTGAAATCCAACACATATGAATTCCTTGAAAAGTCCCAACACATATGATTATTATCCCTCATAATAACACTTTAATGCATTAAAAATAAGCATAAAAAAAATTTCTTAAAAAATCCAACACATATGATTATTATCAAAATATTAACTTTAATATAATATAATTAAAAAAAAGGCATTTAATCATATAACACATATGATTATTATCAAAATATTAAACTTTAATAAAATATAAAAAAGGAAAAAAAGAAGACATTTAAAAAAAAAAAAAAAGACATTTAAAAATCGCAATTCACATATATAGATAATTGTAAACACAATCCGTGCATAGCACGGGTGATATGCTAGTACTATATATTAAGCAAAAGGAGATTTTAACCCCAAGTATTGTGGGAGCTCCAATCTCCCAATCTAAATTTCCTGATTTTTTGATTTAAAAAAAAAATCTTAGCATTTATTAACTTTTTCCAACTCCCAAGTCTTACCCTCATAATAACACTTTAATGCATTAAGAACAAGCATAAAAAAAATTCTTCGAAATCCAACACATATGGATTCCTTAAAAAGTCCTAACACATATAATTATTACCCCTCATAATAACACTTTAATGTATTAAAAACAAGTATAAAAAAAATTTCTTGAAAAGTCCAACACATATGATTATTATCAAAATGTTAAGCTTTAATATAATATAATAAAAAAGAAAAGACATTTAATTCCTTAAAAAGTCCAACACATATGATTATTATCAAAATATTAAACTTTAATATAATATAAAAAAGGAAAAAAAAAAGACATTTAAAATAAAAAAAAGAAAACATTTAAAAATTACAATTCACACATATAGATAACTAGCATATCACCCGTGCTATGCACGGATTGTATTTATGTGAATTGTGATTTTTTAATGTTTTCTTCTTCTTCTTTTTTTAAATGTCTTATTTTTTTCCTTTTTTCATATTATATTAAAATTTAATGTGTTGGACTTTTCAAGAAATTTTTTTTATACTTGTTCTTAATACATTAAAGTGTTATTATGAGAGATAATAATCATATGTGTTGAGAATTTTCAAGGAATTCATATGTGTTGGATTTCAAACAATTTTTTTTATGTTTGTTTTTAATGCATTAAAGTATTATTATGAGGGTAAGACTTGAGAGTTGGGAGAAGTTAATAAATGCTAAATTTTTTTTTTTTAAATCAAAAAATCAAGAAATTTAGATTGGGAGATTGGAGCTCCCACAAGGCTTGGGGTTAAAAATCCCCTTTTGCTTAATATATAGTATAGATTGTAAACACAATCTGTGCATAGCACGGGTGATGTACTCGTATATTATATAAGGAAAATAGAGTTTCTAACCCACAAGCCTTGTGGGAGCTCCAATAGCCCAATCTTAATTTTCTAATTTTTTGATTAAAAAAAAAAATCTCAGCATTTATTAATTTCGCCCAACTCACAAATCTTTTTGACTTCTCTCATATCTATTGCTACACCATTTTTAACTTATTTCATACAATCTATACTATATATTAAGCAAAAGGGGGTTTTTAACCCCAAGCCTTGTGGGAGCTCCAATCTCCCAATCTAAATTTCCTGATTTTTTGATTTAAAAAAAAAAATCTTAGCATTTATTAACTTCTCCCAACTCCCAAGTCTTACCCTCGTAATAACACTTTAATGTATTAAGAACAAGCATAAAAAAAAATTTTTGAAATCCAACACATATGAATTTCTTGAAAAGTCTCAACACATATGATTATTATCCCTCATAATAACACTTTAATGCATTAAGAACAAGCATAAAAAAAATTTCTTGAAAAATCCAACACATATGATTATTATCAAAATATTAAATTTTAATATAATATAATAAAAAAAAATTTAATTCCTTGAAAAGTCCAACACATATGATTATTATCAAAATATTAAACTTTAATATAATATAAAAAATGAAAAAAAAAAGACATTTTAAAAAAAAATTTAAAAATCACAATTCACAGTTCTAATTTCCCAATCTAAATTTTTTGATTTAAAAAAAAAAAAATCTTAACATTTATTAACTTCTCCCAACTCCCAAGTCTTACCCTCATAATAACACTTTAATGCATTAAGAACAAGTATAAAAAAATTCTTTGAAATCCAACACATATGAATTCCTTGAAAAGTCGCAACACATATGATTATTATCCCTCATAATAACACTTTAATACATTAAGAACAAGCATAAAAAAATTTCTTGAAAAATCCAACGCATATGATTATTATTAAAATATTAAACTTTAATATAATATAATAATAAAAAGACATTTAATTCCTTGAAAAGTCGAACACATATGATTATTATCAAAATATTAGACACAATCCGTGCATAGTACGGGTGATATGCTAGTATGGTTAGTAATGTGATTGTTAAATTATGTTGATAAAAAATCTTTTAAAAAATATCTAAAATAAATATGAATTCTTATTAAATCTATCTATTTATATATTATATATCTATATCTATACTATAGATCCTCGTTTGGGAACAGGCTAATTTAGTAACTTTTTGGCTAATTGGCTAAAAAGGTTGGTAAGAAAAACCTGTATGTTTGGGCCAACTTTTTGGCTAATTACGAAACGACGTGTAAAAAGTAGAGAGAAAAGGGAATCTTTGACTTTTTGGTATGGGTTGTTGGTTTTTTGGCTAAAAAGGTAACTTTTTGGCTAATTGGCTATTTTAGCCTCTTGCCAAACGAGGCCAAGGGGATTTCTAACCCCCAAGGCCTGTGGGAGCTCCAATATACCAATCCTAATTTTCTAATTTTTTGATTTTTTTTTTTTAAAAACAAACCTCCATCCATCATTTAATTTGAGCCTTTTTGAAAACCTAAACCCTATTTTGAAAATCTAAATCTAAATCCTACTGATTTCGATATTCAAATCTTAATTTTTAATTTTTTTTTCCAAATAAAAAAAAAACTCCACTCATCATTTAATTTGAGTCTTTTCAAAAATCTAAACCCTACTTTGAAAATTCCTCTCCTATATATATCTCCCTCTTGCCTCACTATCTTCCATCCTATTACAAGCATCACTACTGCTACTAACTCTTATGTTTCAAATTAAATCTCCATAGAGAAACACTCTCTCTACTGCTACTAACTCTTCTGTTTCAAATTCAATCTCCATAGAGAAACACTCTCTCTCTCTCTGATCTACAATGGCCCAGTTGAGCTCATTCAAGGCTTTAACAGTTTTCTTGGTCATCGCTATCTTCTCTATTATTGGATCGTCGCAAGACTTCGAAATGGCTCCAGCATCGTCACCGTCAATGGACATTGGATTTGCTTACTCATTGCCGACATCTGCAGCTATCGTCTTCTCTTCGATTGTTTTGTCTCTTCTCGCGCTCATGTCCGATTCTTAATACAAACATACATATATATGTGGAATTATTTGGGATTATTTGTTCGAGTGTGATAAAGGATTTTTTATTCTTTTTTTTAGTTAGTTCCAGAGAGGAATGATATGAGAGTGATTATGTACATGTTTATGTTAAAAACATTATTTAATCACAGATTTGTTTAATATTTATTGGTTCATATGTAATATAGTGATTATGTACATGTTTATGTTAAAAACATTATTTAATCACAGATTTATTTAATATTTATTGGTTCATATGTAATATACATATATGGTTTGATTTGTTTGGTAGAGCATTTGTATGTTTCTGTTATCATTTTTTATGCCGTAGCAACTGCTTTGTCCGTACCTTATTTTTTTGGTTATTAATTTATAAAAAATATTATGCACCCACTCTTATCAATCTATAATTTATTCTGAATATGTATATTTATATTAGGGAGTTTATGAATAAAATGAATTTAAATTGTCAATATCTTTTTCTAAATAAATTCTAAGTTTACAAATCTAAATTTGTAATAATGTTGTTACACGTTGTCAAAAATCAATTCCGAACGGTATATCTAATTTAAATAATAAGATTTTCTATTTTTTTAATTAAAAATAGAAAAGATAATTTTTTAAATACATTGTTTAGAATGAGCAACATGGAAATGAAAGTAGAGAACAAATTTTTATTTATTAATCTATGATTTTCTAATAGATTTCCTTTTTATTTTTCATGTTTTTGTCTGTCTCCAATTTTTTAATAAGTAAATTTTTAAATCCCCTGAATACTATTGAAATCACACTGCACCCCTTTTATCTTTTCAAATGTAAGTGATTATCACTGTTAAATGTAATGATTAAATTACTAAAATACCCTTATTTAGTTAGTTCATTTTCTACTTAATTTAGCAGAGAATTGAATATAAACAAATGGAGAAAAGGTAAAAAATTAAAAAGATATATTAACATGAAAAAATAAAAAAAGATAAGTTATACTATTAACCAAATCTCTCCATCTAAAAAGAGTGTAATGTTATATAAAATTTTTATTTATATATAATTTTCATACATAACAATTTGATTTATTATAAACTATTCACTAGAAAACAAAATATCATTATAATAATGATATTTCCGTATTATTTTTATCAATTTTTTTTATAAATTTTATATATATTTAAAATTTTCCAACTAAAAAAATTGTAAACACAGCGAAGCACAAAAGACAAGGCGGTGCTGCACTGGAAGTTCCAACGTGTGAATGAAGGACCATGGTTCAATCCAAGTCTCAAGGAGTGTGAACGAAGCACCGTGGTTTAATCGAAGTCTCAAGGAGTGAATAAATTTAATTTTAAATGGGTAAATTATAAATATATTTTTTTGATATTTGATTAAAATATAAATCGCCTCGCATAGTTTTGAAAATTATATTTCACTCCAAAAGTTTTTAATTTTATAACAAATCACCCATTTTATTAATGTATTATCAAGTTAATTAACAATTTTTAATGATGTTAAAAATGTGTTTTAATTCATAATTTAAGTAATTTTATTATTGTATAGGAGAATAATTATGATTTTTTTAAAATTAATTCTGTTAAATAAAAAATTCTAACCAAAAAAAAATTTATAATTTTATAAATTATAAACGACAATTTATATTTTAAATAAATATTCTGAAATGTATTTATAATTTATCCTAATTAAATTTAAGTCTGAAATTTCCAATAGAGTCTTTAGCCTTTCCAACGAAGCCTCGAAGACAGAAGGGGCATATTAGCTCACTATGGAGAGACCTAATGCCTCCATAGCTTTATTGTGCTATGGTTATTTAAATAGAGAGAGAAAGAGAGAGATTTAAAATAGGTCAAACCCCGAGGTATTTACACCCCCCAGGTAAATAATTATTATGTCCAATAATAATTCATCATTTAATTTGAGCCTTTTTGAAAACCTAAACCCTATTTTGAAAATCTAAATCTAAATCCTACTGACTTCGATATTCAAATCTTAATTTTTAATTTTTTTTTCCAAATAAAAAAAAAACTCCACTCATCATTTAATTTGAGTCTTTTCAAAAATCTAAACCCTACTTTAAAATCTAAACCCTACTTTAATTTTTTTTTCCAAATAAAAATCCCTCATTTAATTTTTAATTTATTTTTTGTTTTACTTATTCAGTGAATTTCGAACAACTGTAATAAATTCTTATTTTTATTACTTTAATTATGCAATGTCAATATTTTCTTTTGAAATTACATATATTTTATCCTAACAATTTAAAAATATGTTTGACATAACTATGAATGGTTTTTTTTTTTTTTTTTAAATTTAATCCCGTGCATAGCACGGGTAATACGCTAGTCTATAATATATATTAAGCAAAAGGGGGTTTTTAACCCCCAATGTCTGTGAGAGCTTCAATATTCCAATCTGAATTTTCTATATTTTTTATTTTTTATTGAAAAAAAATCGCAACATTTATTGATTTGGTCAAAATCTCCTAATCAGTATTTATTAAATTTTTTCAATTCACATGTATTTCCACATGCCTGCATTTATTGATTTGGTCAAAATCCCCTAATCAGCATTTAAAATCCCATCATACAAATAATTATAGATACAACCCATGTATAGTTCTTGCAGTACCCTCTTCAACTTCTCCCATACACTATGATTAGTGATAAGATTGTTAAATAATTTTTATAAAAAATCTTAAAAAACATAATTTATATATTAAAAAAATCTAAAATAAATATAAAATATCTATAATTATCCCGTGCATAGCACGAGTGATAGACTAGTTATATATTAAGCAAAAGGGGGTTTCTAACCCACAAGCTTTGTGGGAGCTCCAATATGCCAATCCTAATTTTCTAATTTTTTGTTTTTTGAAAAAAAAAAATTAACCTCAACATTTATTAACTTTTCTCAACTCACAAGACTCGTTGACTTCTCTCATAATTACTGCAGTACCTTTTCCAAAACAAATAATTTGTATATTAAAAAAAATTTAAAACAAATATAAATATCTATATCTATATGTATCTATTTATTTATATCTATCTCTAACCCACAAGTTTTGTGGGAGTTCCAATATCTGAACCTTAATTTCTTAATTTTTTTGATTATTTTGAAACAAAAAACTTAGCACTTATTAAATTGTTCCAAGTCTTTTTAATTTCTCCAATACACATACTCTTTTTAACTTTTCACATACCTATTGCAAACAGTGAGTCTCCTTTTTGTTTTTTCCTTCTTTACTTCTCACTTTTACACTTTCAATTTCAGTGACCACGTATGCAAACAGTAAGTCTTCTTTTTATTTTTCCTTCTTGACTTTTCCTTTTGTTTACTGTTTTAATATTGTAGTTAGATAGCGCATAAAAATATTTGTGATTTGTCTAGCGAATAAAAAATTATAATTTGATTTTTTAATATGATTGAATTTAGATAAATATAAACCTTCACAAAGAGAAAAATGTGATTATAATTAGTTGAATGATTCTTTTTTTTTATAATATGATTGTAGTTAGTTTAATAGTTCTTTTCTTTTTCATTTATTTATTTTATTATGAGAAACATGTGATGTGATTGTAATTTGTTCAATGGCTCTCTTTTTTTTAATATGATTGTTGTAATTAATTCAATGGTTTTTTTTAATGTTATTTAATCTTTTTATTTACTATTTTAATTTTATTTTTAATATGATTGAAGTTAGATAAATATAAACACCTACAAAGAAAAAAATGTAATTGTAATGTGATGTGAATGTAGTTTGTTCTTGACTTTTCCTTTTGTTTACTGTTTTAATATTGTAGTTAGATAGCGCACAAAAATATTTGTGATTTATCTAGCGAATAAAAAATTATAATTTGATTTTTTAATATGATTGAAGTTAGATAAATATAAACTCTCACAAAGAGAAAAATATGATTATAATTAGTTGAATGATTCTTTTTTTTTAATATGATTGTAGTTAGTTTAATAGTTCTTTTTTTTCATTTATTTATTTTATTATGGGTAAAATGTAATGTGATTGTAATTTGTTCAATGGCTCTTTTTTTTAATATGATTGTTTTAGTTAGTTCAATGATTTTTTTTAATGTTATTTAATCTTTTTATTTACTATTTTAATTTTATTTTTAATATGATTGAAGTTAGATAAACATAAACATTTACAAAGAAAAAAAATGTGATTGTAATGTGATGTAATTGTAGTTTGTTCAATGGCTCTTTTTTTTAATATGATTGTTGTAATTAGTTCAATGTTTTTTTTTAATGTTATTTAATCTTTTTATTTACTATTTTAATTTTATTTTTAATATGATTGAAGTTAGATAAAGATAAACACTCACAAAAAAAAAATATATGATTGTAGTTAGTTCAATGGTTCTTTTTTTTTTAATGTGATTGTAGTTAGTCAATGGTTCTTTTTTTCATTTATTTATTTTTTTTATTATGGGAAAAATGTGATGTGATTGTAGTTTGTTCAATGGTTCTTTTTTTTAATATGATTTAATCTTTTATTTACTATTTTAATGGTTTTTCTTTCCAATTATTTATGAAAAAATATGATTGTAGTTAGATAGTATAAAAATATTTGTGATTTGATTTAATTTTTTTCTGATTTGATTTTTAAAGTACCAATTATTGATAATGATTAGATTGTATTTTGAAAAAAAAATTGTAATTGATTTTTTTAACTCACTGTGTTTTTTTTAAAAAAAATTATTATGTTTTTTTAACTATTAATTCACTTAATTTGTGATTTGATTTTTAACTCACTGTGTTTTTTGAAAAACAAAATGGATTGTACTCATTAGGGTCACATAATGTACCAATTATTGATGATGATTAGATCGTATTTTGACCCCAAAAAAATTGTAATTGATCTTTTTCAACTCACTATGTTTTTTGAAAAATAAATTATTGTGTTTTTTAATTATCAATTTGACTTAATTTGTGATCTATCTATCTATACTTTTATATTAAGCAAAAGGGGATTTTTAACTCTAAGGCCTGTGGGAGCTTCAATATCCCAATCTGAATTTTTTAAATTTCTTATTAAAAAAAAAAAAAAAAACTCAGCATTTATTGATTTGGTCAAAATTTCCTGATCAGCATTTAAAATTCCATCATACAAATAATTATAGATACAATCCGTGTATAGTTACTGTAGTACCCTTTTCTATTTCTCCCATACACTATGGTTAGTGATAAGATTGTTAAATTATTTTTATAAAAAAATCTTAAAAAACATAATTTATATATAAAAAAAAATCTAAAACAAATATAAATATCTATAATTATCCCGTGCATAGTACGGGTGATAGGCTAGTATATATTAAGCAAAAGGGGGGTTTTTAACCCCAAGGCATGTGGGAGTTTCAATATCCCAATCTGAATTTTCTAAATTTTTTATTAAAAAAAAAAAAATTCAGCATTTATTGATTTGGTCAAAATCCAATTATCAGCATTTATTAATTTTTTTCAATCCACATGTCTTTTCACATGTCTGCATTTATTGATTTGGTTAAAATCCCCTGATCAGTATTTAAAATCCCTTCATACAAATAATTATAGATACGATCTGTGTATAGTTACTGCAGTACCCTTTTCAACTTCTCTCATACACTATGATTAGTGATAAGATTGTTAAATTATTTTTATAAAAAATCTTTAAAAACATAATTTATATATTAAAAAAATCTAAAATAAATATAAATATCTATAATTATCTCGTGCATAGCACGAGTGATAGGCTAGTAAGTCAACAAGGTGGCAATCACAATCGACAAAAATGATAACCGTGTTAGACAAGTGTTACACCAGTTGTCCAGATGGTCGTTGTGTGAGTGATTTTCCGATCACACTGCCCTCCTTAGTGATCCAGCTGTAGAACACAGGCAGAATAGATGGCACCCTACTGTCCTGCACAGAAAGAAAAGGCTCCGGCGGTGGTTCTTCCACCCGGGGGCACTCCGACGATCAAGTCAGTATATTTCTCAGAGATAATCAAGTATTCAACTCACAAGCTTGAGTATATAAAACATACCTTAGACCCATGGGGGTGCCTTTCTTTTATAGCCAATACAATCCTAGTCCCAATAGGAGCCTAACTCCAATGGACTCAGGATTACTGCTAATCTGGAACTCCCAGTGGGATTAGGATAAACCCTCTAAGAGTTTCATCTTTACCCAAACTGAAGTCTTCTCTCAATCTAGGACTCTTGTCCTTTATCCGCTTATCTCGGCTTCCGATATCTTCGGAGATAACCTCGGCAACTCCGAAATCACCTCGGCGTAACTACCACAACACGTGGCACCTCGGCTAACACATCGGCGTCACCTTTGCCACGTGTTGGTACTGAGCAAATATATCCCCACAACTGCCCCCTAGGTTCTATTACCTCGGCATTCTGAGGTGATGGAACCTATATTGATTCTCCTTCTTATACGTCGGCTTGAGAATTTCTCAGCCGAGGTCTTTCATTTCAGGCCGACATGTCTTCTTTCAAGAACAAGAATTCAAATGAACTCTCCATTGCGCATGAGCTGTCATGCATCACTTTTCAACCGTTTCAATTACGTGTTATACCTCTATTAGCCCGTGCCAGTGACGCACTTGTAAGCCGTCTTCCAACTGTCTGCGCCGCCTGATGTATGCGTTGTTCTAGGCGTAATAAATGCCTTATTTTGCCGCCATTACTCTTTTTTGACAAAAACTCTTGCCTCTCTCCTCTATCTTTTCATCCTTTCATTTGTTTACTTGTTTTTTCTCTCTCTAAAGCTCTTTCTTCTTCGAATCTGCCATTGCTCTAAGCTCCCAACTCTGCAACTGTCTTCATTCTGCCATTCCTGCAAAGCTTTTGCTACTGTTTCAACCGTCGTCCGTCCTCGGCGAATTTCATTCCGGCCTCACCTTGTCTGGTAAGCAGCTGGCCCTTCTTTTCCCAGTCCTTGATCGTTTCTGAAATTTCCTGTTTTTACTGTTCTGTTCAAGTATTTAATTTTGTAAATCATTCACCTGAATGTATCTTATTTCATGATTTTGCACATGTCATGAACACTTGCACTTGTTTCACCACTGTTCTTGGCCTTCAACTCTTTGTATTCTTTAGGCTCTTGACAGCCCAACCTCGTTCTTTGATTCTGAAAACTTGTCCTTGTTTCTTATTTTCTGTGTTTTTCCCAGATTCGAGCCTCCAATCTTTGCTTTTTTAGATTTAGGGTTGGGATTTGTTTATAGAACCTTCAATTCTTAGGAAAAACTGAAACAAACCTTACCACTATATACCTAGGTTTAAGCCGAGGTCCCAGTAACCTTTTAAGAGCACTCTGTTTCTGTAGTCAAATACCTTTACACCAAAATCATGGGTATGTGGAGACATAGGGTAAACACCCCAACCAAACTTGAATTCTTTAGGCAAGAGTTCTCTATTCCCGATGATGTTCACCTTAGGCCAGCTGGGGATGATGATTCCATCATGCCTACAGATAATACGATGCCTTTCCCTATTATAGCTTTTGTTGAATGTGGACTTCGGCTCTCACTCAATCCCCTCTTTCGTGAAGTTCTTCACTACTACACCCTGAACCCTATGTAACTCACCATTAACTCCTATAGAGTGCTTAATGGTATCATAGCCTTAGTCTGGCAGGAGAATGTTAGGATCACCCTCGCCGACATCCAATACTGTTATATTATGTGCGCCCTTAACCTGAAAGAAAAAGGTTATGTGTATTACCTCAAGTCGAGGTCTACTGAATTCAAAATTGTAGCCGACCTCCCAGACTCTAACAAAGGGGCCGGAGATGATTATCTTATTGCTTTTGGAAATTGGGAGTTTGGCCCAGACGAAGATGTCCATCTCTACCCTCTTCCTCGAACGGTTAAAGAGGGCAAGGGTAATAGCCTAGTGTCAATCACTTAGTTGTTCTTTTCATATCCTCAAGACTTTGTCTGTCTCTAATGTCGTGTTCTTCTTTGCAGACGTTCGTAAGCCACCAAAGGACTTCCGCCAGTCCTATTTTCTTGGAAAAGACTTAAAGCTCCTAGACCTTCCGATTCACAAGCGCAAGGCTCCATTGGTACTAAATTTCATCCCAACGTACAAATCCACTTTGCCCGACGTTCCAAGGAGGAAGAAAAAGAGCTTCTCTCCACCTACTGCCACAACTCAAACCGTATCCGCATCACGAACTGACCAAGGATCTACATCTGACCCAGCAGACTTGCCATCAACTTCGGCCCCATATTTGATACCTATACCCGAACGAAAACGCCGGCGCAGACTCGTCAAAACCGCCGTAATGGTTCGCCCAAGGCCTGTCGCCTAAGATCTCCTAGCCGACCTCCCGACCGACGTCGATGCTGTTCCAACCCAAACGATGCCCCCACCTCTGCCGAAAAGAACCAAGAAGGCCCAGCCAAAGGCCAAGACCATTGAGGTTGAGGCTGAAGACGCCCTGCCTATTTCACAGTTGGTCGAGAGTAAGAAGACTTCCTCTGCTTCTCCAAAAAGGTCTGCGGATGCTCACCCTTCTGAGTCCACAAAATCGAAGAAGCCGAGGTCGTCTTCGGCAACTACATCGAAATCCAAAAACCAGACGTTCCTTGGGCCCCCCAAATTACTTTGAAAGATAGGCCAATAATGGCTAGTGAGAGTGCCGACGACATAAATGTCGGTGTGGCTCTTAGCACTGCACTGCTTCTTCCTGGTGACTTGGAGCGAAATGCAGGATACAGTGAATATGAGAACTATGCTTTAATGCTCCAACACTCAGTTCAAGTAAGTGTTTCCAGTTTGGTATTTGTTCTTTCTTTCTACTTCATACTTAGAATATTTTCTAACACTTCTTTTTTCTTTCAGGCCATCCAGCACGCCCATTCCTTTTCAATGCAGTCATTCAAAAATCGAGAAAAGTTGGCCGAGATGAAGAGGGAGTTTACCTCCCTTCAGAAGTCCAACAAAAGTCTTCAACAAAAAATGAAGAAGCTGGAAGATCAAGCTGAGGCTGCTACTAAGGCCCAACAGATAGCTGAGGAAAAGGCTGAATCTGCTGAAGCTATAAGGAAGGTTGCTGAGGCTAAGAAGAGGGAAGCCGAGGATAAAAAGAACCAGGTCGAAAAGGAGCTCCAGGAGGCGCTGGCCACCAAGGATGCCGAGATCAAGGAGGCTGATGAAAAGGGATACGCTCAGGGTATGGCTGACGTTACTGAGGAATACAAACTTCAGGTTAGGCAGGCATGCAACAGGGGCTTCTCCCTTGGTTGGATGTGTCACGACCCAAACCCGGCCCTATGGGTTTAGCACCGTAACCGGCCAGTAATCCGAGATTACCAAAGGCCTGCTTAACAGTAATACAGTAAAACAGAGTACAGGGCCATGGCGGAAACCAATACAGTAATTAAACAATGTCCAATGAGCTGTGACAGTCTGTATGCGAAAAGATTTTTCATGCATTCATACATTCAGTACAGAACAGTATGCACAATATTAGCAGTCAGTCAGAACAGGGACCTAATCCCTATTAACACTACAGTAAACGGTGCAGTACAGTACTATCAGTCCATACAGTACAGTAACAATCTATACAGTGCAATAACAGTTGGGTGAAGCTAAGACGCCCCAAAAGCAGTCTAAGCTCGATTATACCTGGAACCTCGCAGTGAGGCACAGTGGTTGGCTGACAAAACAAAAGCTTGCCTGACGCTCCTAGCTGCAGTCTGGTGCCTGGACACCTACATATATATATGAGCAGTGAGCTAAAGCCCAGTGAATAACATAAAGCGTAAAGAGGTTATGAATGAATGTCCTTACAGTACAGTAATGAAAACAGTTCATTAAACAGTAGTTCAGTCTTTCAGTATTTCAGTCAAACAGTCATATGTGGTACATCCAATAGCCTATAACAGTAGGTCCAAAAGGACCGGGCCTTGACAGACCCAACAGTAGTGATGGCCATCGATCAGTAAACAGTACGGTTCCACACGGGAACCTACAGAGCTCTGTAACAGTATTAGTAAACAGTTTGCTAAGGATGCCACAGTACAGTTCACAATACAGGACATACATTCATTCAGTAAATATATCAGTTCGGTAAACAGTTCAGTAAACAGTTTAGTTCAGTATTCAAAAGATAACCATTTTGAACATATCTTTACACATCTGTTACTCACAGAGTTCTGGGCTACAGTAAGCTAGAGCGTCTCCTCGGAATGCCAACCCTACACAGTATACAGGATGAACACACACTAAGCTATACAGTTGGGAAAGATCAATGACTAAATCCCTAATTTGCCTCGGTGTGTTCTACATCTATATCCTCGTTAAGATGCCTTAAACTAGGCCTAAGAATGCCTAGAATGGAATGAGGATGCAAAGATGCACTCAGAAAACAGTTTCAGAATTTTTGCAGAAAAACAGTTCCCCGCTCGAGCTCAGGTTCACCCGCTCGAGCTCACAGGCAAAAACATTACCCGCTCGAGCGTGATTTCTTCCGCTCGAGCGTAAAGCAAAATATACTGGATGCTCGAATTTCCCGCTCGAGCGTGCATCACTCCGCTCGAGCGGACTGTAAAACAGGTCAAGGTACTGGGAGCTCGATTTCTCCGCTCGAGCGCACTTCCTCCGCTCGAGCGGACGACTGAAATCTGGAAATTCCAGATTTGAGTCTCCAGCTCAAAACCAATCTTTCAAACACCAAAATCGATCCTCTTGGGCCCATTTTCTGGAAGACTCTTTTAAACACATAGAATAACATGTTTCAAAACTCAATTTAAGAAATCAAAGCCCAAGGGTGTTTAATCAAACTCATTTTCAAACCATTTTTCAAGAACAATGTTCAAACATGACATGCATGAGTTCAAACAATTTTTAAGCTTCAAATACTTGCTCTAATGAGCTCATTTCTTCAAAATCAAGATGAAATCATGGACTTAACCAAAAATATGAACATGCATGTGACATTTTGCCATGAAATCAACTCATCACTCAACAATTCAAGCATGCATGCATGATATATGCTATATTCCAACATATATGAACTAAATCGTGACTTAGTTCTACAATAAAGCATGAATCTTGCAAGAACTTGTTCAATGACAACAATAAGAAGATGAATTTCCTACCTTAGTCTTATATTTAGGATAGGGAAGCTCAATAGTGAATTTAATCTTCAATTCTACCAAGATTCAAGCCAATTCGACAAAATGAACTCAAGTCTCCCTCTCTTTCTCTCTATAGTCGGTTGTGTGCAAGAAAATGGCTGAGGCAAAGTGTTTGCCTAAGATATATCAAGGCTCAAATAAGTTATAATAAAAGGGCCCACTAACATGGCAATATGGTAATTAAGGCCAATTATTTGATTTAGCTTATTTTAATCTAATTAATCATACCAAATCGATTTTCAGATAAATATACCATAAAATCACATTAATTATGACGGACACAGAACATCAATCAATTTTCGATTTGGCCGCCGATAAGGCCTTCAATTTGCAACTTAATGCATATAACATAACCAGATAATTTGGCAATCGAACAGATAGACAATACATTTAAACAGATACAGTCAGTCAGTCAGTCAGTCTAGTATTTTAATCAATTCGATTACCAATCACATTCAGTCTCAGTTTAGCAGTAATCAGTAATAAATCAGTGGTCAGTGATTAATCAGTAATCGGTAACGAGGGTTGTTACAGGATGTCCCTTGTCAAGAAGCTTAATATCCTAGATGACTCGCCATTGCGCAAGACTGATGCTATTCCTCTGCCATTCCCTCATCCTCCTTCCCCAAGTCAACCTGCAGATGAAGATGAATCTGAGTCTGAAGCCGAGGATGTGGATAAGGATGACGATGATGCTCTAGTAAGGAAGTCGAAGGATGCCAATGAGACCAAGTCTCTTCCTCAGGGTGATCAAGTCCTGGACTTAACCCAAGATGAGGAGACTGAGGAGGTGCCCAAGGAAGCTGATCCAGGGCATTTATCATCCGACCTTCTTTTAGCTGAAAGAAGTCTTGATAAAACACTTGAGGAGATCGATGCCGAGGTTGCGGCAGAGAAGGATGCTGAGGTGGTTTTGCAAGAATCTGCCGAGGTTGTTCTCCAAGAATCGGCCGATGTCCAGACCCAGACTGCACCTGAAACTGAAGAATCTTAACTTTGATGTTCCCTCTTTTCTTTTCTTTTTGTACCTTTTTGGTTTTCTGGACAATGTATGCTTCCTTTCGTGGCCGGTGTGCCTTTCTTTGTTGTTTCGAAACAATTTTCTTTTAGTTAAGCCATAGTGCCTTCTTTATATACAACTGCAACTGTTTTTCTCTGAATGCTTTAGTCTTTAATTTCTCTTCACTGCTTCTGTATGGTTTCTACACTTGGAATATTTTGCATGATTTGCATGATTCTTCCTTTGCACAATCTTCTCGGGGTTACGTACCTCGGGTACAATAACTACAAGTTTTACTTCGGCAAGATACTGACCTGCAAACTTTTCATAAATTCCAACAGGTATAGAACAAATACTTTTTAATGTAAATTTTGCAGATTTTTCTTAAGTTGCAACAAATGTGCAGGCAATGGTTTCACTTTATCCTACTTGTAAATTGCTACAAATTTCAACAAGGACTAACATATACAGTAAACTTTTCTCAAGTTATAACAAGTGCTAATTAATAATTTACTTGTAAATTGCTACAAATTTCAACAGATGATCATACGTCGGCTTAACTTCAATTTGTAAATTGCTACAAATTTCAACAAGTGTTAAGCATCTTTTTTGTTTTAACCAACCAGTAGGTTGCCATAAGTCTGTTAGTAATAACATCGGCTTCACTTTGACTTGTAAATTGCTACAAATTTCAACAAGCGAAGAGAAACAGTAATGTCGGCTTAACTCCCACTTGTAAATTGCTACAAATTTCAACAAGTGGTAAACTTTGTATCGGTTTGACCAACTTGTAAATTGCTACAAATTTCAAGAAGTGGTAAACTTTGTATCTTTGACTTCTCTCTGCCCCCAATGTGAACCTAAGTTTCCACTTGGGTTCTCATTATTCATGTCTTCTAGAAACAATATGTTTAACAATCATATGCGTTTGAAGAATTCTGAAAAGATTTTATTGATGACATCGGCCAAAATAGTGAACATCTAATGATAGAAAAATTTCAAATTACAAGTGTTCCATGGTCTTGGTAATGCTTTGCCCTCATTGTCTTCAAGCCGATAAGCTCCATTGCCTAATACCGAAGTAATTCTGTAGGGTCCTTCCCAGTTTGGGCCAAGCTTGCCCTCTCTGGGATCCTTCTTGTTGCCGACGACTTTCCTCAAGACTAAGTCGCCGACTTGAAAATCTTTTGGATTGACCTTCTTGTTGTAGGTTCTGGCAAGCTGTTGCTGGTATACTGCAAGCTAAATTGTAGCATTCTCTCTTCGTTCTTCCAAAAGATCCAGATCTCAGGCTAAGAGTATATCATTAGTCCCATTCTCAACTCCCTGGGTTCGGATCCCTAGGATGCCGACTTCCAGTGGAATGACTGCTTCTGTGCCATAAGCCATGGCAAAGGGGGATTCCCCTGTTGATCTTCTCGGCGTAGTCCGATATGCCCAAAGCACGTTGGGCAATTCGTCTACCCACTTCCCTTTTGCTGCCTGCAGTCTCTTCTTTATTCCATCCAAAATTACTTTGTTGGATGCTTCTGCTTACCCGTTGCTTTGGGGAAAACTTGGTGTTGAAAAGTAATTCTTGATCTTAAATTTTGCACAGAAGTTTTTGATGAGTTTGCTGTCAAACTGCGTTTCGTTGTCGGCAACGATGGCTCTTGGAATGCCAAATCTGGTGATAATGTTTTTCCATATGAAGTTCTTGACGTCCACATCTCGGATTTTGGCAAGAGGTTCTGCCTCTATCCACTTTGTGAAGTAATCCGTCGCTACCAGCAAGTATTTCCTCTGCCCAGTTGCTTGGAGAAGTTGTCCAACCAGATCCATGCCCCATTGGGCAAACGGCCAGGGGCTGGATACTGGATTCAGGTCAGCAGTTGGCTGATGAATCAAAGGTGCAAACCTTTAGCATTGTTCGCACTTCTCACGTATGCTTCTGCATCTTTTTGCATGTAGGGCCACCAATACTCCTGGGTAATGGCCCTATGGGCTAGTGATCTGCCCCCAGCATGGCTTCCACAAATTCCTTCATGAATTTCATACAAAAAATCTTCAACCTGAAAAGGGTGTACGCACCTTAAAAGGGGTCCAGTGAAGGACCTTCTGTAGAGATGTCCGTCTTTGGTCAGGATGAATCTTGCCGACTTCAATCTGACTTTGTGTGCCTCTTTGCGGTCTTCTGGCAGCTTTCCTTCCTTCATATATGCAACAATTGCATCCATCCAGCTTGGCCCCATGTCCACACACATTGCTTCCTGCTTTGTGTTCTGTGGTTCTATGGCTTGGGCCCGACATATAGTCAATCATAATTGTTCTTGTTTTTCCAGTCTGCATTGAACTTGCCAGGTTGGCCAATGCGTCGGCGTGGCTGTTATCATCTCGGCTTACTTGAAGAAGTCGGCAGTTCTGAAATAGTTCGGCCAATCTGATGACCTCTTTTGCATATGCCGACATTCTCTCGTCTCTGGCTGCAAATTCTCCTGTTGACTGGTTAACAATTAACTGTGAATCACAAAAAACTATTACCTCATCTGCTTCTGCTGCTGCTGCCAGCTTTAGTCCTGCAATTAATGCTTCGTATTCTGCTTCATTGTTTGAGGCCTTGAACCCCAAACGGATGGATTGTTCTATTATTTCTCCATCTGGAGATATCAGCAGTACTCCTGCCCCCTGCTCCTTGCCGGTTTGAACTTCCATCGACAAACAGTCCGAATGAGTCGCCGATGTAGATGCTGTAGGGTCTGAGTTTTTCCTTCTTTTGCTCCCTTGCCTTGGGCTGGGATTCTCCTTGCTTGCTGGGGCCATGTTCATCTCGGCTCAACGGAGCCCGATGTTCGATGGATTCAGGTGTGAATTCCGCCACGAAGTCGGCCCAAAACTTGGCCTTTAATTGCTGTTCTTGGCCTGTATTCCAGGTCATACTGGCCCAAGGCCACCGCCCATCTTGCTATTCTTCCGGTTAAGTCTCCTTGTTGCAACAAGGACTTCAGTGGTGTTCTGTTAGCACCACAATCTTGTGCGCCTGGAAGTAATGGTTTAACTTCTTTGAGGCCATTACTAAGGCCAGCATTAATTTCTCCAGTGGTAGATACCTTGTTTCAGCGTTGGCCAAGGTTTTACTTACATAATAGACAGCCTTTTGTTCTCCTTGCTCTTCTTGGATTAGTACTACACTTACTGCGTGTTCTGACACGGCTAAGTACAAAAACAACTCCTCCTCAGGTTCAGGTGTTGAGAGGACTGGAGACGTGGTTAGATATTTCTTTAGGTCGGCTAAAACGGCCTCACATTCTTCAGTCCACAGGAAGTCTGCGGTCTTTTTCACCAGGTTGAAGAATACATTTGTCTGAGCTTCGGCTTATGAACCTGTTTAGGGCTGCGGCCCTTCCAGTAAGCATTTGTACCTGTTTTGCCGACGTTGGACTCTGTAGATCTAGGATGGCCTTGATCTGATCTGGGCTGGCCTCTATTCCCCTTCTTGTTACCAGGTACCCCAGGAATTTCCCAGATCCAACTCCAAACGCGCACTTTGAAGCGTTGAGTCGGAGCCGATATGTTTTGAGAATTTCGAATACCTCTTTTAGGTCGGCAAGGTGACTCTTTGGCTCCTTAGTCTTCACGACCATGTCATCGATGTAGACTTCTACCGTTTGGCCAATCAAGTGTTTGAACATTTTGGTTACCAGTCTCTGGTAGGTTGCTCCTGCGTTTTTCAGCCCAAAAGGCATCACTCTGTAACAGTACAGGCCTTTTGGGGGTGATGAACGCCGTCTTCTCCTCATCTGGGGGGTACATGGCTATCTGGTGGTACCCCCTATAAGCGTCCAGGAAGTTCATTCTTCCATGTCCAGATGTGGCATCTACCAGTTGGTCAATCTTGGGCAGAGGAAAGCTGTCTTTGGGACAGGCTTTATTCAAGCTTGTAAAATCTACGCAGACCCTCCATTTACCGTTTTTCTTTTTTACCACCACAGTGTTTGATAGCCACGTTGGATAATTGACTTCTCTGATGGCCCTGGCTTCTAGAAGTCTGTCTACTTCTTCTTCCACTGCTTCGACGTGCATCAACGTCGGTCTTCTTGCTCGTTGAATTACAGGTTTACTGTGACATGTGACCTCGGGGTCAATGCCAGGCATTTCATAAGGTGTCCAGGCGAACACCTCTATGTTTGTTCTCAAAAAGGCTTCCAGTTCTTTTTCTTCTTCTTCGGCTAAGCCTGAGCCGAGAAGAAAGAAGCGCTCTTCGTCGCCCTCCTGGACGAGGATTTTCTTTAGTGTTTCCTCACTCTTCTCGGCCAGCTCCTTGCCGACATCGTCTAGGACCTCCATGTCCTCGTTTTCAATCTCCGCCTTCCCTGGTTCTTGTATGCCGCAGGTTGTTTTCATTGTTGCCATAGAGCAATTTTTTGCTTGTAGCTGATCTCCTCTGACTTCTTCAATCCCATGTTCTGTTGGGAACCGTAATAGTTGATGCAACGTTGAGGGAACTGCCCCCATTGCATGCAACCATGGCCTTCCCAATATGATGTTATAAGGAGAAGGCGTATCAATCACGATGAATTCTGTCCTGATTTTCTTAATGCCGGCCTGTACTTCCAGGTTTGTAGCGCCCAGTGGCCACGTCGGCATTCCACTGAAGCCGACCATCGGGCCATTCGATTGCTCCATGTCGTCTGAGTGAAGGCCTAGCTCCTTGTAACATCTAACATACATGATGTCACAAGAGCTGCCTTGATCTATTAGGATGCGTTTTACTTGGCACTCCCCGACCTGGAGGGATACTACCAAGGCATCATTATGTGGGTGCTGTACCATCTCTAGGTCAGCTTTGGTGAAGGCTATCATCGGTCCTTGGTATTCCGCTGGCCGATGTCTTTTTTCCCCGACTTGGTAGACATGCTGCAGATGCCTTACCCTTTGAGTCTCTCCTCTGACTTCATTCTCGTTAACCTTTAGTGGATCACATTAACTATCCGAGGTCCTTCTGCCCGAGGTTGCGGAGGTGGTGGAGCTGCTGGAGCCTGAGGCAGTCTTGCCTGTTCTTCTCTTGTTTTGGCTTCATCGATAAGGTCTCTCAGGTGGCCTTGCCTTACCAGATCTTCCAAGTGTGCTTTTAGGGCTCTGCAGCCCTGTGTTGTATGTCCGTTTTCATTGTGATAAGCACAATGTCTATCCATGTTTCTTCCCATAAATTCTCCAGGTTCCCTTGCTGGTGTTCTGAAATAGGGCTGGTTCCGAATTTTTCCTAGGACTTTTTGAATTGGTATTTGGAACACGGTGGTCACTGCCTGTTTGGCCTTTAACTCTATCTCTGTTTTGCTGAATCCGTTGTTACTTCGGCCTCGCTTCGGCGAGCCGTTTCCTTTTTCCTGTTTGACTTCCTTGTGGGCCGATGTATCCTCCTCGGTTCGGGCATACTTTTCGATCCTTGCCATGAGTTCTTCCATGCTCTTTGGTAATGTTTTTGCCAAAGATTTTCGCAGCGAACAGTTATCTTTCAGGCCGTTCTTGAAGGATACAACCGCCACTTCCTGGTTGCACTCGGGTATTCGATTGAACACCTCGTAGTATCTTTTTGCATAGGCCCTAAGGCCTTCATCCTGGCTGATCTTTAGAGCCATTAGTGCATCCACCCTTAATGGCTGTAGCTTGTTTGTTACGAACCTGGCCACAAACATCTCGGCTAGGCCTTTCCATGTCTTTACGCTTCCCTTCGGTAGTTTATGGAACCAATCTGATGCAATTTCCCCAAAGGACGAGGGGAACACTTTGCAGAGTAATGGCTCGTTTCCGCTGTATAGTGCCATTGAGTTCAAAAATAATCCAACGTGGAAGTTAGGGTCCGACTTACCATCGTATATTTGAAACCTCGGCATACTGAATCTTTTTGGCGCTTCAAATTTGTCTAGTTCTACCGAGAACGGTGTCCCTCGGCTTCACGGGTGAATTTACCTCGGCTTCAGCGTTCTGTTCCTTTCTCTTGAGGTAGTTTCTCAAGTCTTCTTTACTCCTCCCTGGAGCCCGGCTATCTATGGATTTCAGTCTCTTCGGTACACTACTCTCGGCCTCGTGGTGGGCCTGTTTTGATCTTTTTCCGTGGGTTGTGTCAAAGCAGAGCGCTTGCCCTTGAATACGCCGATGTTCTTTGCGCTCCTGATCCTTTGTATGATACGTCCTCTGAGACCTCTCTTTTCTCGGCTCTTCTCGTCCGACCTCCCTAGAAGTCTGGTGGGAGTGTCTTCCACTCCTGGCGTGCCGAGGTGCTAAAGGGATCTGTTCCCCCTTCTAGGTGTTGGCTGCTGGGACTGGTGTGTCATGTAGTGGGAAGGGTGGCTGCATGACATTGTTTTGCATCATGAAGTTGACGACCGACTGTAGGTCTGCCAACTTGTCCGCCAGTTCTTTCACTTCCTCATCCCTCCGTAGGCACCTATCCCTCCATACCTGGAGGTTATCTTCGTTGTAGTATCTGTCCTGGTCTGGCTTCTTTGAAGTGTCGCCCTCCTGGCCGATGTTTTTTCCTCCGAGCCCCTGGTCGCGGGCTTCTCTGTTGTGGTTGTCTCCTTCAATGTCAAGGTCGATAGGCCTGCTACTCCCAGCGGGAGCGTCGTCCCCAACCTTTTCTTTCTGTGTGTTACTGGCCATCTAATCGTCTTTCGTTCCCACAGACGGCGCCAAATTGTGTGAGTGATTTTCCGATCACACTGCCCTCCTTAGTGATCCAGCTGTAGAACACAGGTAGAATAGATGGCACCCTGCTGTCCTGCACAGAAAGAAAAGGCTCCGGCGGTGGTTCTTCCACCCGGGGGCACTCCGACGATCAAGTCAGTATATTTCTCAGAGATAATCAAGTATTCAACTCACAAGCTTGAGTATATAAAACATACCTTAGACCCATAGGGGTGCCTTTCTTTTATAGCCAATACAATCCTAGTCCCAATAGGAGCCTAACTCCAATGGACTCAGGATTACTGCTAATCTGGAACTCCCAGTGGGATTAGGATAAACCCTCTAAGAGTTTCATCTTTACCCAAACTGAAGTCTTATCTCAATCTAGGACTCTTGTCCTTTATCCGCTTATCTCGGCTTCCGATATCTTCGGAGATAACCTCGGCAACTCCGAAATCACCTCGGCGTAACTACCACAACACGTGACACTTCGGCTAACACGTCGGCGTCACCTTTGCCACGTATTGGTACTTGCGCAAATATATCCCCACAGTCGTCCAAGTGGTAATTCAAGCGATCGATTGACATGCACAAATTTAGACTATTCGGGTAAACTAAAATTCGAATTACCAATTATTTTTGTTTAAAATTATTGATTTTTTTTTTAAACAATACTAGGATTCTAATAAAATTATCAAATATTTACATGGGTGCAACGTCCATACTCATGTGGATAATCCATATAAATGTTTAATAAAAAAATTCAATAATTTTCTTAAAATCTCTAACATTCTTTATTTATATATTTTTTTCAGTTGTTTTTTTTTTTTTTTCTCTGATATTCTTCCATTTTTACAGAGAACAGGGGTACTTTTGCAAAATGTACAGGGGACTCACATGAAACAAACACTGTCCGATTAGACAGATCGATGATATGTCAGGGGTGATTAACAGAAGAAAAAAAAAAAAAATCAGTAATGCTACGGAGCTCTAAAACAAGAGCACTAAAATAGCTCTAATTTGTCTTTTTCTCCACTTTTTTTTTGTCTTTACTTCACTGTTTTTTTTTTTTTTTATTTACATGGGTGACAGTTCATTAGAGCTGTCCTTCCCCAGCTCTAATTAGAGCTCCGGGACATTTTCCAAAAAAAATTACTGGTTGGTTTTGAGATCATGCTGATACTGGTTGATGCCCTATTTAGTAGAGTTGTGAGAAAATGATTATAATTTATAGGCTAATAGCTTATAACTTATAACTGTGAACATAACCTGATTTTTAACTTATAAATTAAGTTTTTCCTCCCCCACTCAAAGAATAAGTTGATTTTTGACTTATAAAAAGTTATAAGCTGTATTGTTAAACTGAATCAAACACATCAAAATAGTTTAAATTAAGCTAAAAGCTAAAATAAGCTGGAAATAAGCCCTACCAAACAGACCGATGTTTCTCAATTACTTAATATAAAATTATAAATTATATTCTCCTCATTAATCACAATTTATGAAACATCATGTGACGTTATTCTTGGACAGACTAATAATTTTTTGTGATTGGGGCTATGTTGTGTGAAGTTATTGGGTGATTTTTGAATACCGCCACATGATGCCCTAACGATATATTATGATTGGTAGAAGATTTAAGACTTACGAATTTGTGTTGGGTAATTTGAGAGCATGAAAAGACATGATACATTGTGATTGGTGAAGGATATGACCACGTGACACTTTTAGACTAACCAATAATTTTTTTTCTTGTGTATATGTAGAACCTTTAAATATAGATATACATATAGGTTTATTTTGGCGATTAGAAAAAAAATTAATTTATTGATTTATTTAAATTACATCATATTTCTATTGTTTTTTCATATTTAAAAAAAAAAAAAAACACTTCCCAAAATAGGTCATAACATGATCATGTATGGTGGGTTATGTTATAGCACGGGGTGTTTTGAGAAATTAGTTAAAAAATGATTTTTTTAGTTTTTTGGGCTATTTTAGCTATTTTGTAAGTAAAAATTATAAGAAGTGATGTGACCTAAAATACGTTAAAAGTTAAAAGTTGACTTTTAACTGAGTTGCCAAAACAATATATCATATAAAAGTTATAATATTTATGAGATTAATTTCTGGAAATTTTAAGGTCATAATTAAATAAATGAGCTTACATTATAATGAGTCATAATTAAATCTTAGGCCAAGTTTGGGAAGACTAAATAAGTGTACTTTTTGCCTTTTTGGACTAAAAAATTGAGGTTGAAAATATGGATGTTTGGGTTAATTTTTGACTTTTTATGGAAAAATGTGTAATAAAAAATTGTAAAAATTGATTTGTAGAGTAAAATTTAAATTGGGAGTTGTGCAGCCGTAATTGTTGACTTTTGGTGAATAGTGTTAACTTTTTAACTTTTTGAGTAACTTTTTGACTTTTTGAATTATTTGGGGTATCCCAAACTTTTAGCCTTAATGTATATTTCAAGTTTTTTTTTAATTTTATTTTTATAACCATATGATAGGATATTAAGAGTTGGTGAATTTGATTAGGATTGCAATTGCTTCATCGACTCGAACTTGAACTATTGACTTTTGTACTGTCCTAAGATACAATTACGAACTATTGACTTTTGTACCGTCCTAAGATACAATTACATAAATCATTAGGCTAATGCTAAATTATGTGGTGTTTTGAAAAAATGGTAAAAAGTTAACTTTTTGACTTTTTAATTTTTTTTGTATAAAAAACTAAAAAAGTAATCCTTGTTTTCACTTTTCAAAAAATACTTTTTAGAAAATTCTACTTTTTATTTTTCGTGTTTTTTTGTTTTTACTAAAATTTTTTAATATTTTAAGCAATTTTTTTACTTTTTAGACACACCCTAACATAAATACACTTAAAAAGCAAAAAAATGGTAAAAAAATCTTTTAAAAATTCACTAAATACCAAAAATATATTAAAAAAAAAAGAATTCAATACATTTTTTGTATTTTTATGTAGTTATTAATTTTTTAAAATATTTTTTTTATAAATTTTTTACTTTTTAGATACATCTAAGTAAGGTGCATCTAAAAAAGTAAAAAAAATGATTAAAATTTAAAAATTTTTACTAATAACAAAAAAACACGAAAACTAAAAAAGTTAATTTCAAAAAATTTAATCCAAAAAATTCAAACCAAACACACTGAATGTAACTCAAAAAAACTAAAAATTAAAAAATGCTAAAAAGCTAAGGTTCATCGTAACGAATACTAAAATAAATTATAACTAAACATTATAAATATTATAATTGAGGTCTGTGATGACCGATTTAGGTGGGGGTGTATGGTAGAATTTTTCCTGGATAGTGACAGGTAACTCTAAAAGTAGAGTTTTAAATGGAACTCTATTAAGCTGGTAGTGAATAAATTAAAAAAATAAAAAATTAAGATTGCGTTTGGTAGAATTTTTTAAATATGATTTGAGAATAGAGTTGTATTTTAAGTTTGTGAGTTTTGAAATTATGATTTCAGTGTGAAAATTTTGTTTAATGAATGAGTTTTGAATTGAGTGGAAATTTTTTGATACGATATATGATATTTAATACAAAAATTTACAACTCATAACCAAACACACAACGCAAAATTCTATTCAAAACTCATAAAAAATAATTTAAAAAATTCTGAAATTTTTTTTATTTAAAATATAAAAAATAACACATGGCATTTGTTAAAAAAAAAAAAAAAAAAAAAGAAGCACTGTTCCGGTTAACCGATCGGATGTTCGGAAGGACAACTGGTTAGCCCAATTTTTTTCTCCTTGAACAGAGTTTTCAAAAGTGAGTGTGAAATTAATTTTTAAAAATCGTAAATAAACACTACACTTAAATATAATGGTAAAATTAAGTTTAGAAAACTTTACCAAATAAAACCTAAAATATCACATTATAAATGGGTCTCATCCCATAAAACTTTCTTAAAATCCTTTTTTTTTAACACTTCTAAAACATTTTTAATTTTTCATATCGAAATGAGATGGGATTTGATAATGATCAAATTGACAAATCAAGGGGAGAGAGAGAGAGAGAGAGAGAGAGAGAGAGAGAGAGAGAGAGAGAGAGAGAGAGAGAGAGAGAGAGAGAGAGAGAGAGAGTATAGTGCAGTAGTATAGTAGTAGGAGTCCGGATTCTCGGCCGCCCTACGGCAGCCGTTTTCAGCAGCCCCCAAAACGACGTCGTTTTGGGGGCAAATTTTCAAAAAAAACAAAACGCAGAGGAAGAGAGGGACGAAGGAGAGGAAGAGGGATGAAGGAGGAGAGAGGAGGAGGAGAGAGGAGGAGGAGGAAGGGAATGGCCGGACTGGAGGGGGCCATAACCAGTGGGGGAGGAGGGGGAGGAGGAGGAGGAGGAGGAGGAGGCGGAGGCGACGGCGGTGCAACTGCTGCGACGAGCTGGATCGGGCGACGATCGGACGGCTGCGACGGCCGGCGGCGAGGCGACGAGCTGCGACGGCGAGCTCGCAGCCTCCTCCCTCCTCCTTCCTCCCTCTCCCCTCCCCTCCCCTCTGGTTTCTGGTCGAAGAGAGAGAAAGCAAGAACGAAGAAGAAGAAAAGAAAAAGAAAAAAAAACAAAAAACAAAAAACCCTCAAAACGACGTCGTTTTGGGGGGCTGCCGGGTAGGACTGCCGGGTAGGGCGGCTGAGGATCTGGATACATAGTAGTAGTGGGGTTGGGGTCCAGTTGGGTTGATTGGACAAGACTCTTACCGGAATTCGTGTAAGTGTCAACGCGGTTAGATTTTTCAAATTTAAAAGTGATTAGGTTGTCCTTGTCATACATCTTCGGGTGGTGATTTAGACCCCCTTTTTTTCACCCCCTTTTGACCCCCTCTCTTCTCTCATTGGTCCCCCTTTCCTGCACATCCAATCACCCCCTAACACATGGCAAAGGGGGGTGAGGGGGTGCCCCCAAAAGGGGGTCTCAAGTATTATCCTACATCTTCTATCATGCTGTTTATATATATTAACGGATTGTTTAGGAAAATTTAAATTAATATATTTTTTAATTTTTTATAAAAATATGTAAAAAAATAAAAAATGGTATATTTTCAAAAAAATAAAAGATAAATACATATACTTTTATAATGCACCCCAAACACTATTTAAATAAGATATTTATTAGTATCTTTTTATAAATCACATCGATTTTTATTATTTTTCTATTTTTTTTATAAAAAATAAAAAAATTTAAAATAATCTATTTCCAAACAGTAAAAATTTGAAGTATATAACTTTTGAATTATAATTTAATAATAATAAAAATATTAAAACTAATTTTTTATTTAAAAAAAAGAGACTACCATGAGTCTACGCCCTTTATATTTAAGAATATATACTTTGTATATACATAGAATTAACAACACTCATGGAAGGTGTTCTGGATTTACTTTTTTCATAAATATTTTTAATTGTTTTCATAAATATTTTTGTTATTTGGTTTTCATTTTTTTTTCTAAAACTAAATTAATTTGGTGATAAAATGAAAAAAGAAAAAGAAAAAGAAAGTTTAAATTGAACGTAGTATGTGATGATAGTTTAAAGGATAAAATATAATTTATGTTTAGTCTAGATTAAAAAAATTAATAGATGAAAAAGTTAATTATTATTACAATTTTTATTAAGAGAATAAAATGATACTGGACAACAGTTAAAAGGAGTAAAGTGCAATTTATCCTTAAAAAATAGGAAAAATTATTTATAAGTCCTATTAGGAAGACTTATACTACATATGGTCCTACTAAAAAACTTATGTTCCCATAAGTCATGTGGGAAGTTTGTTGACACATTAACCCTCAATATTAGTTGTTAACATCATAAATAATAGTAAAACTATATATAAGAAATTGAATGTTACCATAGATCATATCTATACAAACGTAATATAACGTGACACCTATGATCTATGGCAACATTCAATTTTCTATATAGTAAATTGAATGTTACCATAGATTATATCTACATAAACGTAACGTAATGTGACACCTACATAAACGTAACGTGACACTTATGATCTATGGCAACATTCAATTTCCTATATAAGAAATTAAATTTTACCATATATCATATTTATATGAAACGTAATGTGATACCAACATAAATCAGCAACATTTTCACATTCAATTTAAAAAAATAAAAACTAATTAAGTTTGCGAAACGTAACGTGACACGTTACGTTACGTTTATGTAAGGGTCACATTACGTTTATGTAGGTGTCACGTTACGTATAGGTGTCACGTTACGTTTATGTAGGTGTCACGTTACGTTTATGTAGGTGTCACGTTACGTTTATATAAGTGTCACGTCACGTTACGTTAATGTAGGATCTTATGGAATACATTCTTATCTAAATAAGAGTTAAAACTCTATAACAAATTATACAAAATTTAACCTAATATAAATGTCTGAAAAAAAACTTATAAATAAGTCTCCCTAAAAAATAAGCAGTAGGACAAATCACACTCCTATTTCATAGACATATATCACTTTGGCCACTAGCACACGCAGAGACTGACTTCATTCATTGTCATGGGTGAAGAAGAGTATACTCTGTACACCACCCCACAACCACAGTAAGTACATCAAAGCATTAGGTACCAAAACCAATCAGTGTGTTTGGTTTGAGTTTTCTGAATTAAGTTTTTTGAAAATTAATTTTTTTAGTTTTCGTGTTTTTTTTGTTTTTAGTGAATATTTTTTAAATTTTAAACATTTTTTTTACTCTTTTAGATGCACCTTACTTAGATGTATCTAAAAAATAAAAACTTAATGAAAAAATATTTTAAAAAATTAATAAATACGTAAAACTATAAAAAATGTACTGAATTCTTGTATTTTTTGTATTTTTGGTATTTAGTAAATTTTTAAAAGATTTTTTTACAATTTTTTTACTTTTAGAGTGTATTTATATTAGGTGTGTCTAAAAAGTAAAAAAATTGCTTAAAAAATTAAAAAAATTCAATAAAAACAAAAAAATACGGAAAATAAGAAAGTAGAATTTTCTTTTTTGAAAGGTGGAAACAATGAAACTCTCACTGTCCCGAAATAATGGTTCATTTTAAGAAATTTAATTTTTATTGATAGTATAATTATTGCATTTTAAAAAAATTAATTTTTCAAAATTACCCTTTTGATAGTACATTTTTTGGAAATATTAATGTCATAATTATACTTTTTATATTGTTTATTAATTTAAAAGAAGAGCAAAATAAGAAATTTATATTATTTTTGTACTTGATTTTTGAAAATGGAAGGCTCCGTTTGAGAAGAGAGGTTTGGAGCTTTTTTGACTAAAATAGCCACAAAAAATAAAATAGACTTTTTAACTCAATAAGACAAAACATTACATCCAACCCATAATTATTACATTCCCTCTCTCATAAAAAAGTCAAAAAAGCCAAAAAAACCAAAAACTCTTCCCAAACCAGGTTTTTTAGCCCTGGCTAAAAAAATCGAAAAGCCAGAAAGTCAACCCACTTCCCAAACAAAACCTAATATTTTGGGACAGTGAAAAATGAAATAAGGGACTAATATTTTGAGACGGAGGGAATACTATCTTTGGTTTAGATTTTTAGAATTTATTTTTTAAAAAATTGATTTTTTTTTATTTTTCATATACTTTTGTTTCTATTGAATTTTTTTTAATATTTTAAGAATTTTTTTTTAATTTTTAGATACACTTAAGATAAATATACTTAAAAAGTATAATATTTTTGAAAAAAATTTATAAAAAATTCACTAAATACGAAAAATACAAAAAAAAAAAAATGAAAATTTAGTACATTTTTATATTTTTATGTATTTATTGATTTTTTAAAATATTTAAGGTGCATTTAAAATAAAAAATATTTAAAATTTTAAAAATATTCACTAAAAATAAAAAAATACAAAAAATAAAAAAATTTAATTTCTAAAAAATTGCATTCAGAGAATCAAAAATAAACACGGTAATTACTACTCACTCCCTCACTCAAGATGTTGTTTGTTGGTCTTGAAATATTCTCAAGTGGTGTCCCAAGTATGGTGTAATTAGTGAAAGAAGTAGAGTTTGTAATTTTATATTAGATAATTAAAGAGCAAAAAAAAATGAAAAATTATAATTGATGAAAAACAAAATCACCTAACACTCCAAAAAATACTAAATAATTTTTCCTCTCACTCACATGACACACCCAACAAAATAATGGTGGGTCATACTTCTTCAATGTATTTACCCAAGAAAATAAATTTATAAAAAAAATAAAAAATTAATGAGTGTGGGGTACAATTTTTTGCTCAATTAATGGGGGTGCAAGTCCCACCATATTAATGGTGCATGATTTCAAACACATCAAGAGTGCATGATTTCAAACACATCAAGAGTGCATGATTTCAAACACATCAAGATATATGTGCCCAATTTAATAATCATCAAATGTGCAATTTAATAAGGTCAAAGGCAAAGAAAAAAGCACGAAGCCATCGTGATCAACAATAAGTTTTTAAGTTAAAAATTAATGCTCAGAAAAATATGAATAATGTTATATATATTAATTAGTATACTAATTAATATATTAATTGATAATATGATATAATTTAATAAGTTTTTAGTATTTACAATTTGTATAGTGAGTGAAATTAATACTAATGTCATTATTAGTATTGGTATACTAGTATCTATACTATATATTAAGTAAAAGGGGGTTTTTAACCCCAAGCTTTGTGGGAGTTCCAATCTCCCAATCAAAATTTCCTGATTTTTTGATTTAAAACAAAAAAAAAAACTTAGCATTTATTAACTTCTCCCAACCCCCAAGTCTTACCCTCATAATAACACTTTAATGCATAAAAAAAATTCTTTAAAATCCAACACATGAATTTCTTGAAAAGTTCCAACACATATGATTATTATCCCTCATAATAACACTTTAATGCATTAAGAACAAGCATAAAAAAAATTTCTTGAAAAGTCCAACACATATGATTATTATCAAAATATTAAACTTTAATATAATATAATTAAAAAAAAGACATTTAATTCTTTGAAAAGCCTAACACAAATGATTATTATCAAAATATTAAACTTTAATATAATATAAAAAAGGAAAAAAAGAAGGCATTTAAAAAAAAAGAAAAAAAGAAGACATTTAAAAATCGCAATTCACATATATAAATAATTATAAACACAATCCGTGTATAGCACGGGTGATATACTAGTATTATATAAGAAAAATGGAGTTTTTAGTGAGAAGGTTTGCGAGAGCTCTAAAGTGTCATTCCATAATTGCTAATTATTGTGATTTTAAAAATATTTAAAAATAATTCTATTGGCTAACAAAGTAATTATAGATTAAAGAAAAAAAAATCAAAAAATCACCTAAAATTTGAATTATAAGTTCTTAAAATCTCTCTTAATAGTTACATTAAAAAAATATTATACGTTAAAAAAAGAAAAAAGAAACACAAATCTCATCTTATAACAAACTAATTATATATTTAAAAAAAAGTTATAAATTAAAAAGAACGTAAAACCACAATTGCTAATTTTTATAATTTTAAAAATATTTAAAAGTAGTACTATTGCCTAACAAAGTAACTGTAGATTAAAATTAAAAAAAAAAAAGCATAACAACCAAAAATTGCTAATTTTTGTAATTTTAAAAATATGCTATTGGCTAACAAAGTAACAATATTTATAAAAAAAAAAAATTTGACTTACAAGTTCTTAAAATCTTCCCCCTAATATTTATCTCATTCATAAATCTCATAATCTATCTATCTATACTATATATTATACCAAAGTAACTTGTCATCTTAGAGGCGCTAAGTGTTTCAAAACCTTAAATCTAATTTTTTGATTTTTATAAAAAAAATTAAAACATTTATTGGCTATTCCACGGACATAAATATAAACCTTCAAAATTATTTAATGCAAATATATTGTTAGTCAATACCTATAAAAAAAAAAAAAAAAAGGAAAGAAAGAAAGGCCCGAATACCCTTTAGGCCTGGGCCTCATTTTTTGACCCGTGGCCCGATCCGGCTAGAATTTTGGCGAGAGCCTGCGAGACTTGACCTGTGCCAGGCCGGGCTAAAGTTACACCTCTAGATGTAGGGGTAAATAACAGCTCTCCTAAATAATTTAATAAAATATATTGAGAAGATAGGCGTTAATGATTTTTTGAATGCAAATAAAATCCTCCTACTATAATGGATAAAAGAATTTGAGATCCCTATTTTTACCCCAAAATTGAAGGCCCAAGGCTGAGGTTCCTCAGGGCTGGGCCTGTTTGAATTGAATCCACTAAACTTTAAAATAACATTACATAATTTTTGTAAAGTTTTATAAATTCACATCACTACAATTGTTTAAAAAAACAAATATAACGGTGATAATTTTTAAAAAAGAAAATGATTTACAAACAAAAAAGTTTGTACAATGCTCTAATGATATTTTTAAAATTATGAAGATAATAGAAAATGTTTTAATTGAAAATAAAATGACAATAAAAAGTCATATCATTTGATATGAAAATTTTACATAAAATTTTCTTCGTACAACAATATTTCTTTTCTTTTTCTTACTTTTATAAAAACTTATAACTTAATCAAGAATCACCATTCTTTTTAGGCATGAAATTCTTAAATGTTTACAAGATATATATTTTTTGGTTCTCCTCATGTCATTGCAAAAAATTAAAGTTTTAGAGACTAAAATTTAGGGATAAAATTATTTTTTAGGGACCAAATATTTTTATTGCGAAAAGTGTATTCATCATATTTTTTGCAACGAAAATTGGACATTAGTGATTGGGACCAAATTTTTTGTCTCAAAAAATAAATCATTTTGAAACCAAATTATTTTGTCCCTAAAAATCTATTTATTAGTGACATTTTCAAAATTTTGTCATTAAAAGCCTTGTTTTTGACTTTTTGAGAGGATCTTTTAGCGACTGTCCTCACGACGATAGAAATTAGTCTCTAAATATCTTTTGTAACAAAATTTTTACTTTTAGAGACCAAAAAATTTAATTTCTAAAACTCTCATATATTGTAGTGTGTGAAGAGTTATTTTGTCTTTTTTTAAATTTATTTTTCCAATCGATTAAAATTTGCATAGTTTTATTCTCTTTAATTTTATTGAATTGATAGTATATTAATGTTCCTAAGTTTTGTAGTACATATAATTCAATAATTTTGAATTGCTTTTGTAATGTTATTATTGTGAATATATGATATTTACAATGTATTATAGTTATTATATAAAAGTTTTATTTTGATAAGTTTTGAAGAACTAAAGCTACGAAATTATGACAATAACATCCACCTTACACAAAATGGGATTAGCTGATCCAATCAACTAGTTTTCAAAAATTATTTTAATATTAGTTTTGTCTATTTTTTGTACTTCCTTTTAATGAATTAAAACATTCACATCAGTCCTAATTTTCACAATCAAATATTATAGAATTAGGAATCTAATTTTGCTTACTAGGGTTTAGGCTTTGTGAAAATATGATATTACGAAATTTTGGAATTTATATTTATATTTTTATTTATTTTTAAAACTAGATTATTTAATTTTTTTTGGTAAATGTAAAGAATGAAGAGTTGAATCCATAAACACTTACATGCGTTCTCACTTGGTGTCATTGCAAAGCCCACGTTAGCTTATTAGAAACTGCGTTTAGGGGCCTGGGCTCAACCGATTTAATTAGACCATTTGGGCCCAATTCAGGCAATCGTTGACCTACAAACGTGGTAGCCCATAATGAATAATGGTGTTAAACATTTTTGTTTGAAAAATGAAATCTTTACATCTTCGGTAAATTAAAGCTAGTCCTATGTGACAAACTTAAATATCTTTAAATCTTGTATATTTTTTTAATACACTAATAAATCTTAAAATATTTATTTTGTCTCAACATTTTTTGAAAATATCTACAAGTGAAAAAAAGATTAAAAAATTATAAATACATAAATCTAATCAATAAGACTTCTCTACAAGTCTCTTATCTATCTTTATCAACAATACATGCAACCGAAACAAATACATCAAAATCAAATTTTCTCAATGCCCTAAGGAGCTGGCTAGAGGTAACTTCTGAAAATGTAAAAATAATTAAATAAATTTTATATATTGAGAATTAAATTGACATAATTTAAATATTAAATACAAAAATAACATAGATTGCATACTTTAGGGGATTAAATTTGACATAGTTTCTAATTTTTCAAAAAAAAAATTCTCATTTTTAAAACAATTTTTACACAATTCTCATTGTTAAACAATGTCAAAAAAATTCACTATTAACTAAAAATATCAAATGTATGAAATTTTTTTTTGAAAATTTCTTCACAAGTTAAATTTAATGAAACTAATCTCTATTAAATGAAATTATTTATAAAAATATTTAAGTTTAACTTATTTTTATTTTCTTAATTTATAAAAATTACATTTTATTATTTTATTTTTTACTAGATTAACTCAAATAAATACATTAAGTTCAATTTAAAAAAAAAAACAAAACCTATATTAAACTTAAAATCGTATTTTATATACTTTTTAATAAATTGAATGTAAAATGTCATGATGCTCTTTAGTACAAATAATATTAAAATATGTAACTAATTATTTATTATATTGGTTATTTGTGTCAATATCGTGTTATATAGATTTGACACTAATCCGATTTGTTTAATATTCGTGCTATTAGATCCTGTCATATTAGTGTTCGTGTCAATAAATGGTCAATCACAACCCGTTAATTTTATATATGAGTCGTGTTATTGTGTGATATTGCAGATTCCCACCCTTACCCACTACACTACTGTGAATACGGTACAGCAAGGGAAGCTGTATTTGGGCTAGGCTTCGCTCAACAAAGCTCAAAATGATACATCGTACAGCAAGGTAAGCTGTATTCGAACTAAGCCTCCCTCAACAAACAAACGAAGGCCCAAAATGATACCTTCTTACAAGCCCAGAATGATACGTCTTCTTGCAACTTGCAAGCCCTCTCGGGCCTCCTTTTCTTTTGTCAATCAAATGACTTGTATCAGTTAGTTGAAATAAATTTCAAATTGTGGTTAAGTTCGTTTTAAATTTTTAATAAATTTTAAAATATATTAAAATTTGAGTCTTTACTTTTTAAATCTATTCAATCACAAGTGAGCTATATGACTAGTTTGGTGTTTTCAATAGGGGAGCGGCCCAATTATTTTTTGGATCCTTCAGCAAATCTCAATGGAAAACCTTTTGATGTATAAATATCAATTTAAATAATTATTATTTAATTTTTAAAATGATAAAAAAATTATTTAAATTTAAATTTTTCCTTTTTTTCAAGATACAAAATTACTAAATCCAACCTAAAAAATAGTGTATGTGATACACTTTTAATTAATTTGAATAGAAAAATTAATGGTGCCACTTTAGTCAAAAAAGCATGGAGACTTTAGGTTTGTTTTGGAAACTCGATTAAAAGCAATTTTTTTATACGTTTTTTTTTAAAGAAAGTCATAAAGTCAGCTTTTCTCAAAACAAGCCTTAAAAATCGTAGAAACTTTCCCATTATGTTTGAATCATAAGGGTCCTGTTTGGGCAGAAGGTTTTGGGCTAAAATAGCAATAAAGATAAAAATATGTTCAAATAGTTAATAAGACACAGATGTTTTGAGAAGTAAGTTTTTTTTTTTTTTAGAAGGGAGCAAAACTCCAAACAAAGTTAAGAAGGACCAACTGCTTCCTGGGCAACTAACAAAGCAATTGAAGGGGGACAGACCCCAAGCCAAATACGAGCAGCAGCAGAGTGCACGGCCATGCGTGCAAGACCATGCGCAGCAGAATTACCCTCACGATGAACATGGGAAAACTTATACTGAGAAAAGAAGCTTAACTCATTTGTTAATGCTGAAAGCAAATGCCCAAAAGGTGATAAAGGAGCAGCCCCCGTTTGGATCTCCTGGATAATCAAACTAGAATCCCCTTCGAAATGAATAACGGATATACCCAACTCCCGCACAAACTGCACTGCCGTTAAAGCTGCGTATGCCTCCGCAGCATCAGCATCTGCCCAGCTTGGAACACGCCTCGAACTGGCAGCAATAACCTTACCGCGGTCATCCCGGACTATCACCCCAACCCCAAGACATTGGAGCTCCCGAAACCGGGCCCCATCGAAATTAGCTTTATACCAACCCGAGCAAGGAGCCGTCCATACTCCGACAGCAGGCCTCTGTCTAGCACCATAAACCAATCCTTGTGACACACCAAACTCTGTCACTAGCTCCGAGACAGAACCAACTGTATCCACCGCATTAGAAACTCTGTCTGCAAATATTACTTGATTCCGAGAAGTCCATATACCCCAACAGAGAGCAACAAACAAACAGAACACTTCCTCATCACCATGGTCCCTAACCGCAAGCAGCCAATCCGAAAATGAAGAAAATCTGCCCAGCTGAGTAACAAAACCCAAAGAACTTGTACGCCATACTGCCACTGCGACCTCACAATAACAAAGACAATGCATCAAAGTTTCGGCGGTGTGACCACATAAATTGCAAATCTCAGAAATAGGAAGCTTACGTCTCTTCAAGACCACACAAATAGGCAAAATATTATTGCAAGCTTTCCAAGCAAAAATCTTAATTTTATTCGGTAGTCTCAACTTCCATATATCCTGCCACACACCCCCTCAAGAAGCTCCACTATTCGAACTCCCCACTTGCAATTGTATGGAATCCAGCTCCATCTGAAGGTGGTAAGCAGATTTGACCGAAAAATTTCCCGATTTAGTAAAATGCCAGACCTGCACATCTGGCGGCAAATTTGGACAAATAGGTATGCTAGCTATAACCTCGGCATCCAAAGGAAGCAGACTTTGACCTACCCCAGCCAAATCCCAACATTTCAGATCACGATTAATCAAGGTACTGACAGTCAAGGATGGCTCCGCGGTTGGCGGAGGAGAAACCACTCGAAAAGAGTATGGCCGAGGAAGCCATTGGTCCCCCCAGATTTTGACCCTCCTACCATCCCCTATCCGCCATCGCAACCCAGTATTAAGCAATTCCCGTGACTGCCAAATACTTCGCCATGAAAACGAAGGATTAGCCCCAAGAGCTGCTCCCAAGAAATCTGTCCTAGGAAAATACTTTGCCTTATAAATTCTCGCAATGATAGAATCTGGATATTGCACGATGCGCCATCCTTGTTTGGCGAGTAAGGCCCTATTAAAAGCTTGCAAACTCCGAAAGCCCATTCCCCTTTGGCCCTTACACCCACACATAAATTTCCAGTTCTTCCAATGGATCTTATGGAAGTCCTCTCGTTGTCCCCACCAAAAATTACTAATCATAGAATTGATTTCAGTACACAAACCAACGGGTAATTGAAAGCAACCCATCACATAAGTTGGGATAGCCTGGACAACTGCTTTAATCAATACCTCTCTCCTAGCCGCTGAAAGAAATTTCTGCTTCCAACCATTAATCCGCTTCCAGACCCGATCCTTCACAAAATTGAACACATCTCCTTTTGATTTACCCACTAGAAAAGGCAACCCCAAATACTTACCAGATGTGGCCAGAATGCCAACTCCCAAGATGCCACGAATTTCATCTCTCAATATGCCCGAAACATTTGAACTAAATGTAATTGCCGATTTCATGAGATTAATTTTCTGGCCCGATGCCTCCTCATAAGCCTGAAGAATCATCTTTACCACATTTGCGTCGGCGTGAGTGGCTGAGCCAAAAAGCAGGCTGTTATCAGCAAAAAACAAATGAGAGACCATCGGGCTACCACGGCACACCGAAATACCAGTGAGAGCCCCATTCAATTCTGCCCGCCTTATAAGTGATGACAGTCCCTCTGCACAAAGCACAAATAAATATGGGGACAACGGGCACCCTTGCCGCAAACCTCTACTTGGACGAAAAGATCTTGTGGGCTTCCCATTCAGAAGAACTGAGAATGACACCATCTGTACACAGTCCATAATCAATCTCCGAAAATGTGGAGCAAAACCCATAGTTTGCAGAGTCCTCGCTAAAAAGTCCCACTCAATACGGTCATAAGCCTTACTCATATCAAGTTTTAGCGCAAAATGCCCCTTGTTACCTTGCCTTTTATTCTTCATATGATGGAATAACTCGAAGGCAGTCAAAACATTATTCGTAATTAGACGTCCGCCCACAAAGGCACTTTGGGTTGGAGAGATAAGCAAAGGTAATAACCTCTTTAATCTATTCGCCAAAACTTTACTCACAATCTTATACACCACATTGCACAAACTAATAGGTCTAAATTCCGTCATATTTGTAGGACTCTTAACCTTCGGAATAAGAACAATAAAAGTGTCATTGAAACCACCTACCGATTGAGACCCATTCAGAATAGCAAGGACTGTGCGAGTAACTTGAGAGCCAACGACATCCCAGAAACGCTGAAAAAATAAAGCCGGTTTGCCATCCGGGCCCGGAGCTTTAGTCGGATGCATCTGATTGAGGGCCATAGTAACCTCCGCCACCGTAAACATTTGGGAAAGAACATCATTATGGGCCAGCAACACCCGACTATCAATAGAGTTTAAAACAGTGGCCATCTCCCGAGGTTGGGACGCCGTCAATAACTGTTCAAAATAGTCCACCACAATTTGTTCCACCTGTGCAGGCTCCGAACACCAAACCCCATTCGGGTTTTCCAGCCCATCTATCCGTTTCTTAGACTGCCGCTGAGATGCTTTCGCATGGAAAAAAGAAGTATTGCGGTCTCCATCCTTGATCCAATTTGCACGAGCTCGCTGGAACTAGAAAATTTCCTCTCGCTCAAAGAGCTCACTAATATCTCGACGTAACACTGTAGTCTCCAATATCTCCGAAGCTGTCATATGTGATAAATTAGCAAGCCTCTGTAGCTCTTTCTCCTTAACCCGAATTAAATTTGGAATTTCACCAAAAACTGATTTACTCCAACGCATTAGCCGTGAGCCCAACCCATCAATGGAAGATCGCAAGGCCTCCACCGAATCACCACTAGACCGGCCCCACCATGCCGAAATATTAGGTTCGCACCGACTATCCCGGAGCCACATAGCTTCAAACCTATAGATGCGAGACCCGCCCCCTTTGAACCGTTGCCGATCTCGCTCAACCAAAATAAGAGCATGATCAGAACTTGCCCCAACCAAGTGAAACACTTTAGCCGCAGGAAACCCGTTTACCCAAGCACCATTACCCAAAGCCCTGTCTAACCTTTCCCTTACAAGCCCGAAGCTCGATGATTAGACCATGTAAATTGGGGACCCGAAAAGCCCAAGTCCACTAGCTCACAATCCTGCACCGCCGATCGAAAATCTTCCATTTGCACCCGACAACGCGCGCTTGCTCCATCTTTTTCACGTGGAAACAAAATGTCATTAAAATCCCCTGCGATCATCCAGGGACCATGGACAAGATCCGATAGACGTCGTAATAAGGTCCAGGAAGCATTACGCTGCGACAACACCGGATTACCATAGAACCCCGTGAACCTCCAATCCAACAAGCCCATCCCAGATACCAATGAATCGATATGCCCGGGAGAAAAACTCTGAATAGTAACCGTAATTTCCTTGTGCCAAAATAACGCCAAACCACCCGCAAGACCCCGACGTTCCACATAAAACCCCCCAGCAAAACCAAACCGACATCGCAGCTTTTCCAACCGACTCTTAACACATTTGGTCTCAATAAAAAAAACCAAATTGGGAGCTTCATTCTTCAACAACAGCTGAAGATTCCGAACTGTCCGAGGGTTCCCAAGCCCGCGGCAAGTTCCACACTAAGCAACTCATAATGCTCGGTGGGGCTGCACAGCAGCCACCGCCGTTGGAGTGTCATCGTCATCAACCATAAGCCCAACACGTTTCCCATCAGGAAAAGCACACGTACCTGACTCCTCCCATTGCCGTTTCTCCCTCCCATTCAGAACTGGGCTCAAAGAAACTGGAGTAAGATTCCTGGCCATCTTCTTCCATTTTTTGCCCCCCTTATTACCTGAACTCGTGGCTTGGAATGAAGCCTGGGCCAGCCTATCCACCGTCATTCCAACTTGGCCCAATAATAGTGTAGGCCCAATCCGTGTTTGATCCGATGTTCCCTGAACAGGGTCGCCAGAAAGACCCAATACAGAGCAATCTGGCGTAACTGGCCCAATAAAAGTTAGTTTATTTATTTATTTTTTTTAAATGTGTAAAAAAATAAAGAAGTGATATAACCTAAAAAAGTTAAAAAGTAAAAAGCTGACTTTTAAATCAATTGTCAAAATAGGCCAAACTATCACATCCAAATCATGATTATTTTACTTTTTTTTTTCTTCATAATTATCAAATCAATTATAAAAAAAACTATTTGTCTTTCTAAACACAACCTTTTTAATTAGATTAAATAATTAAAAAACTAACTAAAATAATTAAGTTTTTAAACGAGCTTAAGATGTAAAATGCTCAAACCTCAAATTATGAGTATAAAATGAATTTAATTCTAAATTTTATTAATAAATGCCCCACTTATGTAGGATTTATTTATTTATTTATTTTTACATATCTTTACTATAAAAATTAGGATAAATTATAAATACACTCGTTGAGATTTGAATAAAATACGAATCACCCTTCTGGTTTTAGAAATTACATTCCACCTCCTGAGATTTTTAATTTCATAAGAAATCGCCCATTTTATTAATAAATCATCAAGTCAATTAACAGTTTTTAATAATGTTATAAATATGTTTCAATTAATAATTTAGGTAATTTTATTATTGTATAGGAGAGTAATTATAAATTTCACTTTTTTAGTTAATTCTGTTAAATAAAAAATACTCACAAGGAAGTATTTATAATTTTTCAAAACTACAGGGAGTAATTTGTATTTTAAGTAAACTTATTTGTAATTTATCAAAAAAAAAAAAAAAAAAAAATTCAAAGGCGATATAGCATAGTCAACATCAAACAACTTGATTGGTTAGGAAGGTTAGGAATCTATAATTTGTTGTCACATCACATCACAGCATACTACGAACGACAAATACCTTGCAACAACCAAAATAAAAACAAAAAAGATTGGTAGCTCGAAACTTGTGGCTTAAAACTGGCCCGACTTTTATGTACACCCACATATCCTTTATACACCCCCATTGTTATTCATCTCAGTTTTACATTTCATTTCAATAATAATAATAATAAAAGATAAATAGAGCAGAGAGAAAAAGGGAGGAGACCCATATCGCAACCCTTATTGTGCTGTTTTTGTGTGTGCCCGACGAGGCTGGTGCTGCCGCCGAGTGTGCCGACGGTGCTTCCGTTGCTGCTCTGTGTGCCAACGGGTTGCCGTTGCTGCTGTGCGTGGCGAAGGGTGCGACGCTGCTGCTGTGTATCCGAAGGGTGTGGTTGCTCTTACAGGTGTGTGTGTTGTCCATGCTCTTAGTTGGTTTGTTTTATGTATGAGCCACGAAATATTGTCCTTGTATAATCCTGTTGATCAAGATTGCGCTCCTTCGTACGACGTCGCTTTGCTCCCCTGAAAACACAAACGTCAGCTAGCCGGCGGGTGTGTGTCGGATACCTCTCCGATGCCTAAGTCAGCCAAATAGACCAAATACACAAAAGCTCTGTGCATTCGAGAATCAAAGTTGTGTTACCTCCCCCATAGGTTATGTTGTGAGCTTTTATAGGTTCCACGTGGCTCAATCCTTGTAGGACTCTTACTCCTCCATGCAGAGTCCTCCTAGGAATCATTTTCCAGAAAGATAATGCTTATCCTTCAACACCCCCCTCACTACTTAAACCAACGTGAGATGGTTTTACCATGGTCGAATGTCAATACAACCGAGATAACATGGCCATGCTAAAGCTGCAAAATAGACCGAGCTTCAACTAGCTCGGTTCTTCCTTTCACTGCGTGTACCTCGGTGCTGGGTTGTCTGAAACCGTACTAACCATGATGAGGTTTGGATCGAGCTAACTAATAGCAAGGTCTTGTGGTAGGCTTCAACATACCTCGGCTCAAAAGGTGTGACCAAGCTATCTTGTTGTCACTCTAGCCGTGGTGACCAAGTTAACTGAAAAGCCCTTTTGGACCGGGCTAACTACAGTGCTCTCTGGGACCGGGCTAACTACGATGCTTTCTATGACCGGGCTAACTCCTGGGCCCTTTTTACCCTGCCCTTCTTACCGTGGCCCACAGAACGGCCCACTACCCAGCTCGGCCCAATTTACATATAAATTACCCTCTCAATTGCCCCTTAATTCCATCTGCGCAGCATGATAGGGATTATCTTTTACCAGCCGAGCTAAAGAAAGCTTTAGCCTTTCAACCGAGCTAAAAAATATTTAGCCTTTCAACCGAGCTAAATTCATACCGTGCTACCAATCTATCCGGTCAAAACGTCCCTTCAGTCCTTATAACTAAATCGATTCTCATTCCAAGGACACGTGGCACACTCTCATTGGCCCAATGCAGCTGTCACGTCGTCTTCGTACTTCGCGTAATTTGAATAGTCTCGCCTAAAAAAGCTTTACACCAAGGAAAAACCCTACTTTTTGAATCATTTCTTTGCACTATTCACCTTCTCTCTTTTTCCCTCTTGTTTGAGCCTCCATTTCTGCAACCATTGTTCTTTGCAAAGCTCGCGTTTCTCTCTGCAACTTGGATCTTCATCAACTTGCCTCCATTTTGAGCTGGTAAGTTGCTCAGATCTGTTTCCTTTTTGTTGATTTCGCATTTGTTTTGCAACACACAGCATGCGTATTTGTATGTTTTTCAAAGCACATACCATTTTTGCTTCTTGTTTCTGAAAAGAACTCACGTAATAGAACCATTGCACTTATGAACCACTTGTAGAACGATGTATTTGATCCAAAATCACATTTCAACCGAACTAGGAAGTTGTTCATATTAGGTACGAACCTAGCATCACTGTATAACCGGACTAAAACTTTACTTTATTCTTGTAATTTCAACAAGTCTTAGTATTGCCTGCTTAATTTAGCCGAGCTAGTGAACCGCACTAGGTTTGCGTAATACTGTGCTAAAAAACCTCAAATGACCGACCGAGCCAATACTTGGGGCTAAGCCAGCTCCCTTAGTTCAAACCGAACTAAGAATGCTGCCCCGAAGGCTCAACCGGGCTAAAGCCTCTAGCCTAAACCGAGCTAGGACTGGATAGCATCTCACATAGCCGAGCTAGGTCGTTATTTACCTTGCTTTTTGTTTCTTTTAGGACGGTCCCAGTGATCTGTGCTTAACACCTTTCTTTTTCCACTTTGCAGACTTAGGTTGGCCAGGCACTCCTCTGATTGCTCAACTGAGCTACTAGGCGCCCTTTCTTGACTGAGCTAATCCTTCAGCTAATTTTTTGATAATTTAATAACCAATGGGTAAATATAGGTTCTTAGTAAACTCACCAGGGGCCATAGCCGAATTCCGTAAGGACTACCAAATTCCGGATGATGTCCACCTTTCACTAGCCGAACTAGACACCGTCCACTGGGGAAAACAAGGCTTTGTCCCTTTTAACGTTATTTCCATCGTAGAGTGCGGTCTGTGATTCCCTGTACAACCCATTCCTTGTGAATTCCTTAGGCAAACCAAGCTCTGTCCTACCCAACTTTCCACCAATTCTTACCGCATAATAAACGGTATTGCCGAGCTGGCCTTAATCTCGGTCTAGCCGAGCTCTTCCATCAATATTTCATAGGCTCGGCCGAAGATGGCTGGGTTTACTATTTAAGAATAAGGCGCCGGCGTGAAAAAATAATAAAAGATACCCCAGATAAAGACGTGAATGATGATGATTTCTTCTGGGTATTTGGGAATTTTGAGGACCAACAAGCCCAGATCCCTGGCCACAGAATAAACTGGAACAATGGTGTAGCTGGTAGGGTTACCTCGGCTTCATTGCATGCTTTTCTATACTTTGGTTTTCACTTACTGAACCGAACTAACTGTTGTCTTCCTTCATGCAGATTTGAACTTTCTCAAGTCCCAATACAGCTACCCTGACTTGAATGTTCTTCGCGCCGCGCTGCGATATCCAAACCGGAGTTGGACCGAGCTACTGAATTTTGAGCCGACCTACCGATACAGTGGCAAACGAAAGACCAAGGTAACTGACTTCTTATTGGAAGCCTCTCCTGAACCAGACCCAGCCTTGCCTCAAATCAATCTCATCCCACTAACCGCCGAACAAGAAATGGCCAAGAAGAGAGCCGTGTGGGCCCTTCTTACCGAAACAAACTAGACCGAGGTACCACCAGCCGGTCAAACTCAAGAAACCGTGGTAGCTTTACCAACCCACCAGCCTTCGTCATCCCGCCCAAACAAGCGTGCTCGGACTTCCACAACCGAGCAACGCCTTGTTTACGAGGACAAAATCGTGGTTCCACAAACCACTCCGCCAAGGCCCCCACCTGAGCGCTCAGACCGAGCTACCTCCTCAAAGTGGGTACCCAAGACCATGTTTCAGAACCGTGCTATCAGCGATTCTGATTCAGTGGTTGCAGAGAAAGACCACTTTATGGCTTTCAACCTTGCCAAAGGTGTCTGTCTTCTAGCCGACATGAAGCACCATGATCACCTAACCGAGCTAAAGGCTATTCGCTCGTCCACAAAATCCATGGTGCTGATTAGTAGTCGGTCTGCTTACCTTTCTAATTTTTTACAACTTTCTGCTCGGTTTAAAAGTTTCTTACCATCTTTTTGCAGGCTATACAGAAAAATCACATCGCTCACAAGTGTGTATTGGAACTTCACAAAACGACAAGGCAAGCAATGGCCAAGTAACCGAAAAAAACCGCTGAGCGAGAACAGGCCAGGAAGCAGATAACCGAGCTACAAACCGAGAATGGTCGTCTGACCGGTCTTGTTAGCTCGGCTGAAGCAGACAAGCAAAAGGCTACGGCCGTGATAAAAGATAAATATCTGCGTGAGCTGGGCAAGCTTGAAGGAAAAAAGAATGCCGAAATAACCAAGATTGAGAAGAAGCTGGAGGATGCGAAGGACCACGGTTTCAAAGAAGGCGAAGCTCTATACATTAAGCAGTGTGAAGTCGCGAAGGACCTGTTCTTTAAATGCGGGTGGAGGAGGGCTGTGGCGCAGCTCGGTCATGGTCCTGAGATCGAGGTCTTCAATCCTCCTCCATATTTCATACCGAGCTCACTGGCGGAGTATGCTGCTACCATTCAGCAGCAATTTCTAGAAGAGGAGGATGAAGATGAAGCTCCAGAAGACAACACTCAGCCCGGTCGCCAGTTTACCTCCCCAACTCCAGAGTTCTCCGTCCCGCCTTTGCCTGCTGATGCGGATCTTTCAACCGAGTTTAACCAAGAGGTGCCTGCCACAACCGAGTTACCCCTGGGTGACAACCGCGTTGTTCTTGATGCTGATTTAGATGACCTTTTTGCTTAATCTCTGTAATTTCTTCTTTTTGCTGTTGGAAAGAAAAAACTGTAACCAGGCTGAGGTCCTTCTTTTGTACTTGCTTTGAATCTTCAATGAAAGCTTCTTTTGGTTTCAATTGTTATCTCGGTTTACTTTCATGCATATACTTACTTTGTAACTGTAATTTGAGTAAGGTATAACATTCTCCGGCCAAGATACTTTATCTCGGTCTTAACTTTGCAATTTGACTGGCCATACCTGCCAACCTTTTTAGCTTTGATCCTTATCTCGGCTAAAGAATCAATAAGTGTTGGTTTCTCCAGCCAACCATTCTTCAGCCTTGATCTTTATCTCGGTTGAAGAGTACTAAGTGTTTGGTTTTTCCTGCCAAACTTCCTGTAGCCTGGATCCTTATCCTGGGCTTAGGAGGGGTTTTGGTTTTTCCAGCCAACCTCTAAGTTGGTTTTTCTTGCCATCTAGAGTAAAGTGTTTGGTTTTTCCTGCCAAATTTCCTGCAGCCTGGATCCTTATCCTGGGCTTAGGAGGGGTGTTGGTTTTTTCAGCCAACCTCTAATTTGGTTTTTCCTGCCAACCTGGAGCAAAGTGTTTGGTGATTCCGACCAAACGTCCTGCAGCCTGGATCCTTATCCTGGGCTTAGGAGGGGTGTTGGTTTTTCCAGTCAACTTCTAAGTTGGTTATTCCTGCCAACCTAGAGTAAAGTGTTTGGTTATTGCGACCAAACGTCCTGCAGCCTGGATCCTTATCCTGGGCTTAGGAGAGGACAAAGTTGGTTATTCCGGCCAACTCTGTTTTTGTTACCCCTAGCTTACTAAAACAACTTTTACAGAATAAAACAATTATGCTGAAAAGAAAACTACTTGTTTTATTGAGAAAAAGAAAAATTACAAGTACTGAAAAGCTAAAAATAAAATAGTTTGAGATTGACAGTGTTCCATGGCCTGGGAATGGCTTTGCCGTTCTCGTCTTCCAATTGGTATGCCCCTTTTCCTGCTAATCCAACCACCTTGTAAGGTCCTTCCCAATTAGGCCCTAACTTGCAGTCTCCGGGTACCAAGGTGTTTCCGATTTTGAATTGTCTTGGATGTACTGTTTTGTTATACTTTCTGGACAACTCTTGCTGGTATGAGGCAATGTGAACCAGTGCTCTTTCTCTTCTTTCTTCCGCAAGATCGAGCTCCAATGCTATGGCTTCTCCATTTAAGTCTGGATCAAAATTTTCACTTCGAATTGTGGGGAGGCCAACTTCCAGTGGGATTACTGCTTCCATGCCATAGGCCAAGGAAAAGGGTGTTTCGCCAGTAGACCGCCGAGGTGTGGTGCGGTAAGCCCATAAAACGTGGGGAAGCTCCTCAGCCCACTTGCCCTTTGTTTTCTCTAATCTTTTCTTCAATCTGTCCAAGACCACTTTGTTTAATGCTTCTGCTTGGCCATTTGCTTGGGGGTATGCTGGTGTAAAGTTGTAGAATTCTATCTTGTATTCTGCACAAAAGCCTCTAAAGATTCTGCCATCGAACTGAGTGCCGTTGTCCGATATTAGAGCTTTTGGTATGCCGAACCGAGTGATGATATTCTGCTAGACGAACTTTTTCACATCCTTCTCCTTTATTGATGCCAATGCTTCTGCCTCCACCTACTTTGTGAAGTAGTCTGTTGCTGCAAGGAAGAACTTTCTGTTGCTGGGTGCCGTTGGAAGTGGTCCTACTATGTCCAAGCCCCACATTGCAAAGGGCCATGAGCTTGTCAATGGTAGGAGTTCTCTGGCTGGGCTGATGTATTTGGTGTGCGAACTTTTGACATTTCTTGCACTTCTTGACATACTTCTCTGAATCTGCTTGCATGTATGGCCACCAATATCCTTGCGAAATTGCTCTGTAGGCCAATGATCTTCCTCCTTGATGGCTTCCGCATACGCCTTCGTGTATTTCGAACAAGAATGCTTCCAGTTTGCTGGGGTGGACACACTTTAGGTAAGGTCCTGTGAAGGATTTCTTGTACAATGCCATTGATGGGGAGAGCCAAAAGCGCTGTGACTTTGCTCTTATTTTGTTGGCCTCTTTCTTTTCTTCCGGTAAGACGCCATCTTTTAGGAACAGCATGATGGGATCCATCCACGAAGGGCCTAGTTCGGCACAACATACCTCTTTAACTCCGGGTTCTTCAATGCTGGGTCTTGGTAGGTAGTCAATCAGTAATGGATGAGGGATGGAGGTATCTACCATTGAAGCAAAGCCTGCTAGTTCGTCCGCTCTGCTGTTTTCTTCCCTGCCAATCTGCTCTATCCAAACTACTTCAAACTTCATGATCTCTTTTCTGACTAACTCTTGGTATTTGGCCATCCTTTCATCCTTTGCTTCGTAATTGCCTGAAATTTGGTTTACCACCAGCTGCGAGTCGCTGTAAACCATTAGCTCAGTGGCTTTCATGTAGAATGCTGATTTTAGTCCTGCAAGAAGCGCTTCGTACTCCGCTTCGTTGTTTGATACTGGAAAACCCAGGTTGACTGCTTGCTCCACTACTAGGCCATCTGGTGAGATGAGGACTATGCCTAGTCCTGCACCGTGCCTGTTGGACGCTCCATCCACGAAGAGCTTCCACATCTCGCCAACGAACAATTTCCAGTAAGTGGAGGGATCAGACGATGCCTTGGGGTCAAAAGTGTTGCTGGTGTTTTCTTCAGGGTCTATGCTTGCTGTTTGCCCCTCGCTATCTGATTGTACCAAGTCTTTATTTGTTGGTGAGTCTTGGCTTGGTGTAGCATGGTTTGCTTCTTCCTCCCTTACTTTACTTTGGTCTGTCTTGGGGTCTGACCGGGTATCCTGCACCAGGGGTTGCGCTATTCCAGCGTCAACTTTCATCCCTAGTTGGGTTGCTTCAGTCAAATCAACTGGGCAGATATGATGACTTCCTAGGGTAAATTCTGCGACAAAGTCTGCCAAAGCTTGGGCCTTTATTGCGGTTCTGGGTTGAAACTTGATGTCGAACTGTCCCAACTCTACTGCCCACTTCAAGATTCGCCTAGAAAAGTTCGCCCTCTCAAACAAAGCTTTTAATGGAAAAGCTGTGAGGATGACTATGGTGTGGGCGTGAAAGTAATGCGATAACTTTCTTGAGGCCATCATCAAGGCTAAGGTCAGTTTTTCCAGTGGTAAGTACCTTGTTTCTGCGCCTAGTAATGTCTTGCTGACATAAAAGATGGGCAGATGTTGGATTCCTTCCGCTCGGACCAACACTGCGCTAATTGCGTGCTGTGAAACTGCCAGGTACAGAAAGAGTTCTTCTCCAGGTATTGGGGTTACAAGCAGTGGTGGAGAAGACATATATTCTTTCAAGCTTTCTAGAGCTCGGTCACATTCTTTATCCCATTCGAACTTGGCTTTTAATGCTTGAAAAAATGGTCGACATCTGTCCGACGACCGGCTTATGAATCGGTTGAGTGCAGCTGCCATGCCGGTGAAATGCTGCACTTCTTTCACTGAGTTGGGCCTCTCTAGATCCTGAATTGCTTTGATCTGAGAGGGGTCTACCTCAATATCTTGGTTAGTCACCAAGAAGCCCAAGAATTTGCCAGATCCTACACCGAACGCACATTTGGACGCATTGAGGCGCAGCTTGTGCTTCTTCAGGATCTGAAACATCTCACCTAGGTCCTTGAGATGGTCATTCTTATCCTTGCTCTTGACCACCATGTCGTCGATGTAAGCCTCCATTGTTCTGCCTAACAATGGTTCAAACATCTTGGTGACCATCCGTTGGAATGTTGCCCCTGCGCTCTTTAGGCCAAAGGGCATGACCTTGTAGCAGTACAGTCCTCTTGGCGTTGTAAAAGATGTGACCTCCTGGTCTGGTTCATACATAGCGATCTGATGGTAGCCTCTGTACGCATCAAGAAAGCTAAGTCGGTTGTGCCCCGCCGTTAGGTCTACCAGGTGATCTATTCGGGGTAGAGGGAAGCTGTCCTTTGGGCATGCTTTGTTGACTATTTTGTAGTCTACGTAGACACGCCATTTTCCATTCTTTTTTGGCACCACCACTGTATTGGAGATCCATCTGGGGTAGTGTACCTCTCTGGTAGCTCCTGCCTCTAGCAGGTTTCCTATTTCTTCCGCCACTATTTCGGCGTGGTGGAGTGTCGATCTGCGAGTGCGCTGAATGATTGGTCTGGCGGTTGGGTGGACATTCAATTGGTGATAGATGAAGCTTGGGTCAATGCCAGGCATATCATACGGCGTCCAGGCAAACACTTCGATGTTAGAGGTCAAGAATTCCATGACCTCTATTCTCTCAGTGCTGGACATAGATGAGTCAAGCAAAAAGAACTTATCCGGGTTCTTTTCATCTATTCTTACCTGTACCAAGTCTTCCACTGCCTTCTGTTCAGCGGCTTTGCCAACATCTGCAAACAATTCATTGCTCTCTGGTTCTTCCACCATCTGAACAAACCCCTTGGCAGCGCGACTGTCGTTTACTGTGACGAAATATTGCTTGGACATAATTTGGTCTCCATAGACCTCTTCAATTACCCCGGCTTCGTTGGGGAATCGCATTACTTGATGGTAGGTTGAAGCTACCGCTTTCATGGCATGCAACCATGTCCTTCCCAAGATTATGTTGTAAGTGGAGGGCACTTTCAATACCCAGAATTCCACTTGTTTCATCATGCTTCCTGCTCTGACTGGGAGGATAATCTTGCTGACTGGCCACTCTGGCATTAAGTTGAACCCGATCAGGGGAGATACAGCAGGTGCCAAGTCTTTGTCTTCTAGTTTCAATTGTTTGAATGTTTCGTAATACATTATCTCACATGAGCTCCCTTGGTCAATCAAAATCCGCTTGACGTCAAAATCCTTGACTCGGAGAGTGACGACTAGTGCATCATTGTGAGGGCAGTATATCCTTGCCAAGTCTCTATCTGAAAAAGATATGACGTTCGTGGCTTCTGTTCTCCCATTTTTATGGTAGGTTGGGCGCTTAGTACCTCCCTTAAGTGCTTAGCCTTCTTGATCATGCCCTTGAGCTCGCATACGTGCTCAGGTTCGAATACCCCATGGATTACGCTGATCACGCCTTAAGGTGGGGCGTCGATTGGCATTCTGTCTGGGTGATCGTGGTTCTGGGGGGCTAGCTGCGTCCCTCCCTCAATGTACTGGTCCAGATGCCTAGCTGCCACTAACTCTTCCAGATGCTGTCTCAACGACCTGCTATTTTCAGTGCGGTGCCCCTTTTCCTTATGGAAGGTGCACCGGGATCTTTCATCGTAATCTTTTTGCGCCTCTCCCAACTTGGCTGGCCATCTGACGAAAGGTTCATCACGTATCTCACTGAGAATTCGGTGGATTGGTTTCTTGAATACCGTGGTAATGGCAGTGCAGACTCTTAGCAATCTTTTATCTCGGTCCTCTTTGTTATCTCGCATGCCTCGTCCGTTTCTGCTTGGACGTTCTACCGTATTGACTTTTGCTGAAGTCTTTTTATCTGGTATTGCGGTTGTACCAGACTTCGTTTTAGCACGGGCGCCATCCTCCTCCACCCGAATGTGCTGGTGTACCCTCTCCATTAAGGCTTCCATTGTGAGGGGTGGCGTCATGGTGATTGAGTCCCTCAGCCTGTTCCTGACTGGAAGACCTCTTTTGTATTGTACGATGGCGAGATTGGTAGGGCAATCCCTAATCTGGTTGAAGGTCTCCCAGTAGCAACTATTGTAGGATCTTAATGTCTCCTTGTCGCCCATGTCAATGGAGAGAAGCTGGTCGATCTCCACTGGCATTTTGGTGTTCGTCCTGAACCTTGTCACGAACGCCTTTGCTAATTGTGCCCAGAAGACGATGCTGCCTTCTGGTAGCCTTTCGAACCAGGTTAATCCTAGGTCGCCAAGGCTGGATGGGAATAGGATGCACATCAAAGCCTCGTTTCGTCGGTATACAGCCATAACCTAGCGAAAGTGGCTCAAGTGCGAGTAGGGGTCCGTGTTCCCCTCATACGTGGTAAATTTGGGCTGCAGGAAGCCGGAAGGTAAGGGTGCGTTCTCAATTGTCGGAACGAACGGCGAGGTCTGCAGCCTTGCTAATGCTTTGTCCGTAGGTTCGTAAGCAGGGTGCGGTACTGGCATTCCTACCTCGATGCTTCCATGGGTCCGAGGAGCCAACCGCTGAAGGGCAGAAACTCTGTGTGGGTCGCGCGCCCTAGCATCCTCCTTCCATCATGCCCTTTCTTCTAGCACAGTTCGTAAGTCGGACGATCTAGGTAACTCCGTCTGCCTGGATGATGTCTGGTGTGTGCGTGAGGGCCGATAGGTGTTTCCCTCTGTGTATGACCTCTCAGATCTCGTCCTCTCAAACCTGGAGTGACGAGTTCTGGAAGTCCTGGATTGAGTGTCGCCTGTTCTGAGGCTCCTACTCTCTGCTTGTGATGGCGTGGTATACCTACTGCGATCTTCTGAGTGGCGAGGGGGCGTGTTGCCTTTACGCCCCTCTCCTGTCGCCACCCCTTTTCCCTTGATCTGGCGCTTCATGGCCTCCATATCCGCCGCCATCTTCCTTATTAGTTCATCCTGCTCTTTCACGCGATCCTCAAGAGCTGAGGGTCGATTTTTCACCTCTGCCTTTCAGGACTTTGTAAGCGAGAGTGACGGGGGCTGTTGTTACGCCTCCCCCTTGCATCCCTTCGGGGGTTCTGTCGCGGGGGCTCTAAGTCCGCCATGGGAGGGATAGAAGGCAGACCTTCGCGCCTCCCACCCCCTTCTGGGGTTTGTCCGTCGATGGCGGACTGCGGCAAATCTTCGTTGTGCGCCATTGCTCCTAATTAGCAAGGGAAACTTGATCAAGAGGTTTTGTTCTTTGTCTGATGTTTCCACAGACGGCGCCAATTGTACGAGCACGAAATATTGTCCTCGTATAATCCTATTGATCAAGATTGCGCTCCTCCGTATGACGTCGCTTTGCTCCCTGAAAACACAAACTTGAGCTAGCCAGCGGGTGTGTGCCGGATACCTCTCCGATGCCTAAGTCAGCCAAATAGACAAATACACAAAAAGCTCTGTGTATTCGAGAATCAAAGTTGTGTTACCTCCCCCATAGGTTATGTTGTGAGCTTTTATAGGTTCCACGTGGCACAATCCTTGTAGGACTCTTACTCCTCCATGCAGAGTCCTCCTAGGAATCACTTTCCAGAAAGATAATGCTTATCCTTCAACACCCCCCTCACTGCTTAAACCAAGTGAGATGGTTTTACCATGGTCGGATGTCAATACGACCGAGATAACATGGCCATGCTAAAGCCGCAGAATAGACCGAGCTTTAACTAGCTCGGTTCTTCCTTTCACTGCGTGTACCTCGGTGCCGGGTTGTCTGAAACTGTACTAACCATGATGAGTTTGGACCGAGCTAACTAATAACAAGGTCTTGTGGTAGGCTTCAACATACCTCGGCTCAAAAGGTGTGACCGAGCTATCTGTTGTCACTCTAGCCGTGGTGACCGAGTTAACTGAAAAGCCCTTTTGGACCGGGCTAACTACAATGCTCTCTGGGACCGGGCTAACTACGATGCTTTCTATGACCAGGCTAACTCCTGGGCCCTTTTTACCCTGCCCTTCTTACCGTGGCCCACAGAACGGCCCACTACCCAGCTCGGCCCAATTTACATATAAATTACCCCCTCATTTTAAATTTAGGGTTTGTTAGTGTTTGATTTGATTTTGCTCAGAAAAAAATGAACAAGTATTGAGAACAAGTATTTGATTTTTATTTGAGAACAAGTATTGCCCAGAAAAAAATGAACAAGTATTTGATTTGATTTTGTTTAAAGTTGTTTACGTTTTGAATTGATCACTGTTTATGTTTATGTTTTGATTTACTGTTTATGAACAAGTATTGAGTATTGTAAGGAACAATATGGGCAATTTTTATGAACAAGTTTTTAGACATTGGAGGTATGGAAATAGAGGGAATTCTGCCTCTAAGGAATTATGCCTGTAGCTATTTGATCATGTATGCTTACAAACATGTGTGAATGTTTGAGTGAATTTTGTAGAATTTGACTTGTTTTTAAGTTTTTTGGAAGGAAGTGTTTTGGACATTGATTTAAAACAGACCCACATTTAAACATTGGTATTGATTTAAAACAGACCCCACATTTGAAAATAAACAGGGACAACATGATGTTGAATTTGAATTGAGTTTGCTTTGTTTACTGTTTCAAGTAAATGTATCATAATCATTCGTACCAGTGAATTGAGTTTCTTTGTGTTGTTATTGTTGGTTTGAAAAATTTGTATTTGTACTGTCAAACTTAAATTGAGTTTCTCTCTAAATGTCTATTTTATTTCACTTTGAAGCTACAATGGATATTGAGTCAAACAATAATTCATTCAATGTGAGTGAGGAAGTTGAAGAACATGATAATAATCTTGAATTTAATAAGAGTGGTGAAGTTGAAGAATCAAAGAAAGGGATGTATTTTACCTCAAAGCAAGAAGTGTACGCATTTTATGCAAAATATGCGAAACAACTTGGATTTGCTATAGCTTATAGAACACAAAATGTAACAACGGATGTGGAAGTAAAGTACTTTGGAATTGAATGTACTCGGGCACGGAATAGAACAAAAAGATCAAAAGTAAATCCCCTAGAATCATCTTTGTCATCAAAAATTGATTGTAAAGCAAGGATAAGAGCCAGTTTACAAAATGATGGAAGATATAAGTTAACCACAGTTGTGCTTGAGCACACTCATGATTTGATTCCTACTGACTCACGACATTTTGCAATGAATAAGAGGATTCTTACTCCGGTGAAGAGGAGACTAGAAGTTAATGATGCAGCAGGGATTGGGGTGGCTAGGAATTTTCATTCGATAGTTGTTGAAGCAGGGAGATATGAGGCATTAATGTTTGATGAACGAGATGCAAGAAATTATATTCAGACTGCTAGAAGATTGAGACTTGGAGTAGGAGATGCGGAATCAGTTACACTTTATTTTCATAAAATGCAACAACAAAATTCAAATTTTTATTCAGCAATTGAACTTGATGAAAATGGTCGCATGCGAAACTTGTTTTGGGCTGATGCAAGGAATAGGGCGGCTTATAAAGCATTTGGGGATGTTGTCTCCTTTGACACAACCAATTTGACAAACAAATATGATATGCCGTTTGCTCCGTTTGTAGGAGTTAATCACCATGGACAGTCAATTTTGTTTGGTTGTGGGTTGTTATGTAATGAGAAAACTGAGACATTTGTTTGGCTATTCAAAGAATGATTAAGTTGCATGTCAGATACTCCCTCAAAAACTATGATAACTGACCAGTGCAGAGCTATGCAAAATGCCATAAAAATTGTCTTCTCATATACTCGACATCGTTGGTGTTTATGGCACATAATGAAGAAAATTCCGGAGAAATTAAGACGATATTCTCAATATGAATCCATCAAGGCTGCTTTGAGTAATGCAGTTTATGATTCATTCATAAAAGATGAATTTGATGAGTACTGGGAAGCAATGATTGCAAAATTCAATCTAAATGATAATGAGTGGTTGGGGGTATTATACAGTGAGCGACATAGGTGGATTCCTGCCTATGTTAAAGACATATTTTGGGGTGGCATGTCAACCACACAACGAAGTGAGAGCATGAATGCATTTTTTTATGGATATGTGAACTCCAAGACAAGCTTAAAGCAATTTGTTGAGCAGTATAACAATGCCTTGAGAAGTAAGGTGGAGAAGGAGACAAAAACAGATTTTAAGTCTCGTAACAAATTGTATGATTGCTTAACGGTATATCGTTTTGAGAAACAATTTCGTGCAGCTTACACTAATTCAAAATTTAAAGAAGTTCAAGTAGAATTGAAGCGTCTAGTGTACTGTCGTGCAAATCTTATCAATAAGGAGGGAGCAATTTGTACCTATCATGTGAGGGAGACTGTTCTTCTGGGTGAGGGGATGAAGAAAGTGGAATTTTTTGTGCACTGTAATTCAACTGAATGTGACCTCTAATGTATGTATCAGTTGTTTGAATTTAGAGGTATCATGTGTGCCCATTCACTTTGTGTGCTCATTGAGAGGTCCATATATGAGGTGCCAGATAAATACATTATGCCGAGATGGAGAAAAGACGTGGAAAGAGGGTACACATGCATTCCAACCACATATACTACATTTGGGGCTACTCTAAATCCAAAGTTTGCATGATAACTATCACAAGACGTTGGATGAGATCCTAGAACTTGCTACCAATGATGATGGTAAACATAAAGTTATTCAACTTGGGTTGATGGAAATCAAGGATCGAGTGAGAACAGTTTAATCGGGTAGTGTGAGTAATGTGCTATGTACTAGTACTGTACCAACTTCTACTAGTACTTTACCACCTTCCCATACTTCACTGAAAAGTCTGCATGGTCGCAATATTACAAAAGGAAGCATCACTCGCAAGGTACTCAGTCCTTTGGTTGCTCGCCGAAAAGGCCGTCCATGTACGAAACGTAAGGTTAGCAAAGTTGATACAATAGTGAAACGGTTGAAAGGAAATAATAAGAAGGCTACTTCTATACATGTAAATGTTTTATTTCCCACTACATATGTTAATTTCAGAATTTGTTAATCTTAAAATATTCACCAATGTTTGTTACTTTAGGGTCGCAAGGTGCATCAAAGTGAACCTCGTAAGTTAAACTTTCCTTGTACAGGAGGCGTGCAACACACTATGTATGAACCGGTACGTGTTAAAATATAAAGGTTGTGTTTGTGTGGTTTTTGTGGATATTTATTTTAATGAAAGTGTGTTACTATTTGATCATAAGGTGCCACAAAATCAATCTTACTATTTTCCTTCTATGGATGGCACACAAAACAATATGTATATACCGGTATGTGTTCACAGGACTTTGTATTGAACTTTATTTGTTGTGGGTTTTCATTTTAATGCTTGAAATTACTAATGAAATTTTGTTACTATAGATGTTCAGGTGCCGCAAGATGAACCTTACTATTTTCCTTGCATGGATGGCACACAAGACAGTATGTATGTACCGGTACGTGTTCAATATATGAGTACACATATTTTATTGATCAATACAATTTTAGATTGCTGAAAATGTTTGTGGACAGTGCCAAATAATATTTACTTTATTTTTATAGGCACGGGTTAGCACAATGCAAATGGCGAATAATATTGGAAGCACATCTCATACTCAATCAGGAATGGTCAACAATATAAGCAGTCAAAGTTCGACAGTAGCATCAAAATTTGTTGACTTGAATATAGATAGGAATCCAAATGTCCCATTATTTTTTAGTTTCGTACTAGTAATTATATGGCATTTGTATATGTGAACTTTGGATAGTTTGGTTTTATTTCATTTGGATATATTTTGTGGCATTGTTTTGTTGGCTTGATGTTGTGCCAATGTTTAAGAAGAGTTCATTTTTTGTTTGGTTATTTTTGTGAAAAATGATAGCAAGGTTCATTTTGTGGCAATGTTTTTGTTGGCTTCATTTTGTGGCAATGTTTTCGTTTGGATACATTTTGTGGCAATGTTTGAGAACATTTCACTTAGGATATGATGTGTTAAGTTCAATATTGGGGATAATGCATTCATAAGTGATGTGAAGCCTGTAGGGGTCCATTGTGAAAGGGGCTAGTCAAAAAAATTGAATTTGTTTGGGAAAATCCATTCAGTACCCATAAATGTCTCTCCAGGCACTTTCTTCATCTGCACAACTAAGTTGAATATTGCCTCACTTTTCTGTCTAATCAATTTCATCTAGTAATTCTTTGTTGCTTGCTTCTTATAAAGATCTGAATTTAGAATATTAGATATTACTGATGATTCATTTAACAGGAATACATCTAGGTGTAGACACCCCATTTTTGACCGACCTTAAGACTCAGACGTCACCGATTGAGCGCTCGGTGATGTTGCATATTGTGCTCGTTCTAAGGTTACAGAGTCTCAGCTGAGAGCCTTGCCTCCAGACTTCGGGACTCTTTTGTGCTTTGCCTCGGTTTACGAACCAGGTCCTGTTTTCTCTGTTTTCTCTTCCCAAAGGGAGGGAGAGGTCTCGTAGACCATCTCTCAGTGGCCATAGGCTACGTTTCGTGGTCGTAGGCCATTTTTCCCGTTTGTAGACCAGTTTTCGATTTTCAGAGCCGTCGGTCGTGCGCCTCGGTTCGGGACCACTTAACTACCTCCGTTTGCTCCGATTTTTGGTACACACCTTGTTTTCTCTCCTTAGAGGGACACTGTGGCCCGGGAGACCACCTTTGTGGTCGTACGCCACCTCCGGTGCTTAATAGTCAGTTTTCGGAGCCCCCGGCTGCACGTTTTGGCCCCCCGAACCCTCGTTTTGCATCGGTGTGGGTTCATTTTTGGCATGGACCCTAGTTTCATTGTTAGGAAGGTGGTAGTAGGGTGAGAGACCACCTTTTCTTCTTGGAGACCACCTTTCTCCGGTCGGCCGGTTTTTCTTGGTAGGTAGGTGGTCTCCCTCACTTTTGGGCCACAATTTCGGGTCTCCCATACCACCACTGAGTTTCATTCACCTGGGAGACCACCAATATGGGTAGGCCTACCACCTTTTCTTCTTGACCCTTTTGACCCCTTGGTTTCTCTCACTTTTGAGCCACAATTTCGGGTCTCCCATACCACCATTATGTTGCATTCACCTAGGAGACCACCAATCTGGGCTGGCCGACCAGCTTTTCTTCTTGAACCTTTTGACCCCTGGTCGGCCGACCAGGGGGAGTGGTTGGCCGACCACCTAGGCTGGTCAGCCAGCTTTTCGCTTTTTGGTCTTTTTGAGTGCATTATAGCTGTGCCAGCTGGGAGGCATTTGCCCCATCCTCCGAGCTTTAACCCTTTTGTTTTGCCTTCTTAAGGAAGCTTTGACCCTTCTGCTTAGCTTCTAAGAGAAGCTTGACCCTTTTGGTTTAGCATCTTTCAGACGCTTGGTCCCTTTGCTTGAGGCTTCTCCAAGAAGCCTTGGACCCCTTCTCCTATAAGAGAGGCCCTCATCTTCATTTGCATGGTTCAGAATTTTTGGCCTCAAGCATACATACATTTCCTTCCATATCTCTCTCCTTGAAGCTTCAAACTCCATTGTTCTTGCACCCATTGCACTACACCTCCAAGCACAACACCTCCATTATCAACCTAAGCACCTTGGAACTGATTTTCAGAGGTTGAAGAGCTCCTACCTTGGTCCAGAAGTTGCTGGAGGTCTTCTCTACAAGGGTAAATCTCTATTTCCCTCTTTGTAGTATTATTTTGCTTCATATCTTAGCTCTATTTGCAAGCATTTTTGGACTTCCTCATAAACTAAAAAAAGTCTTATTTTGAGCTCCTCTTCAAGTTTGATTAGGTCATTTTTCTGTTGGGGGTCATCTACCCCCTTGCATGCTTCATTTCCTCATGTTTTGAGCTATGCATTAGAGCATTCGTATTGGCCTTGGTTTGGCCTTTTAGCCACTAAAATCCAGAAGATTTTCAGTGGCTAACATGTGTCTTTGAGCCTCAAAATCATAGAGGGGTGACCCTCTCACCCTTTGTTCTCTTTACTAGCTTTCTTGGCCTTCCAAAGGAGCCCCTATTTGCATGTTTTGAAGCCATGTTCCAAGCCATTATTTGTGAGTTTTATGACCTACATAAGCTCTGTCCAGAGCCTTTTTGGCCATTTTGAATGTCTATTATGCATGTGTAGAGCAATCCTAGTCAAGGCCTTTCAAAGGGGCTTTTACTTGCATGCTTCCTAGCTTCATTTCAGGACCTTTTTGGTGGGTTTTAGGACCCTCATAACCTCTACCCAGAGGTGGTTTTACCATTTTGTGTGTCTATCTTATATGTGTAGAACAACCCCTTACATGGCCCTCCAAAGGAGCCTATCATTCTTGCATGCATTAACTGAGTTTCAGTGCGTTTTTGGCCATATTTTGGCATGGTATACTTCTGTTTTTGGCTGGTTTGGTGAGCTCTCATATGCTTCATATAGTTGTAGTACAACTCATGGTTTACTAGTTTTCTTTGCATGCTTTGTTGACCCTTGATTCTAGCACATTTTGACTAAGCCTTAAACTGATTTTGCGCATATTTTGGACTACCCTAGCTCTGTTTTTGGGTCTCATGGTTGAATGATGCTTGTTTTGCATGCTTGTAGTTCAATACACTTGCTTAGCCTTGAGTTTCGAGGTCCATTGCATGCACATACTGAGGTGTTTTCATGCTTTGGGGTCATTTTGCATCATATTTCAGAGCTTATGTGAATGCCATATTCCCATGTTTTATACTCTTTAAATGCGTTTGAGAGTCGGGTTTGTATACCTCATTTACCGACCATTGAATGAGCTCCATTTCTTTGCATTCCGAGCCATCATTTTAGGCCATTTCCCCACTGTTTCAGACCTGTCTAAGGTCTGTTTGGAGTTGGTTTTGCCATTTGTGCATTACTTTGTGTACCTCTAGTGTGACACACTTCACTAGTTTCGGTATTCAGGCATTCTAGCTTGCATTGTGTGACATACTTGCATGTTTTGGGACCATCTTTTATGCCATTTCAGAGCTGTATCATGTGTCATCCTATGCCATATTTCATTCCTTGCCATGCCTTGTTAGAGTTGCATGTTGTGCCTTAGGATCGGTCCATTGCATTCGTACATGTTTGCATGTATTTCGGTTGTCTCATTTTCATCACATGGCCACTGATGTGAGTGTGGCTGAGGTCCACTCATATTGGTGTAAGTCCATCTTGCATTGTGTATGCCATTTTAGTCCATAGCATTGCGTATGCTAGGTTGCATGTTAGTGCATTGTGCATGCCATGTTGTGTCACGTGCATTGTGTATGCCATTTTAGTCCATAGCATTGCGTATGCTAGGTTGCATGTTAGTCGCATTGTGTATGCCATCTCATTGCATTGTGTTTGGGATAGGAGTTAGCCCAAACACGGGAAACGAGGGACGTTTCGTACCCGAAGTGACGGAACGTGCCTCAATTCCCGGTTGCCGACACTCTGGATTACCCATGATGGAGTCTAGGCCTTGTTGTGTTGTCATGTGCATTCATTTCACATCGAGTCGTGCAATTCGACTCCTCGGCCATCATGCATCGAGATGCGTGATTGGTGGCACGAGGATCGAGGTGTGCATACATATGTGAAAATACTTTGCCATGCCCCTTTCTTGCTCTCTGTTGCAGCAAATCAGAAATCAGCAGCCTTCTAGAGCTTTGCACAGCATTCTGGGATTAATTGCAAACAGAGGCAAATCGGGGCATCGCGAGGAATTTCCTGACGGGGTAGCTCGAGCATACATGCATCTTTCATCATTCGGAACAGAGCTGAGGCGGTCCATTTAGCTTGCATGCTAATTTACTTGTTTTCCTAGTTAATTTGTTGATTAATTAGGGTTTTGTAATATTTAATTATTTATTCGGACTGTAATTATTTATTCGGACTGTATTATTTATTCGAACCCTCCGAGCGAGGGCACAATTGTGTAATAAGTGTGCGTGTGTGTGATGTATGTTTTCCAACCCCACATCTTTCTCCCTTTTATTTATCAGCTTATGATGGTTAGATTAGGACATGTTTCAATTAGCATACTTATGCTCGCATGTTTGCATCCATTCATCTGTCTTGCATGCACCGGGCTCGGCGCATCATACTAACTGCATCGTATTTCAATTCCAAGTTGAATACGTGTTAGCTGTAGCATCTCATATGCCATTCTTAGAATAGCCGAGCCTATTATAGTTGCATTTTTGCATGTGTTGCATTAGGCATTTCTGTATAGTTAGGATCATGCATTGATTTCTAACATAGCTTCTGTTTTGGCTTGGAGTACTCGGTAAGTGTTACGCTTTAGCATCCTTGCATGCGTGTGAGTGATTGCCATGATAGCATGCTTACCATGAGGCTATGTGCTTATGTGATATACCTGCCTGAATGCCTATGGGTGAAGGTTGGTTTATCTCAATTGGAATAATGCATTGACTGTGAGTTTTAAGCCCACTTGAGAGTGGCAAATCATCTTCTTTTCTAAGCCCACCCGAGGGTGACAAGACCTGCATTTTAGCCTACTTGCGAGTAGCAAACCGTTTTTCAAAACAAACATGAGATGTTTTGTTCTAATTCATGCGACCCAGTCTGTACTTGTATGATGTGCGCATCACATAGTAATTCTAGGCTAATAACCGGAATAAGAGCACACAATGTTTTCAAAACTCGATATCATGGTTAGTAGAGGCCGATCTTTGATCGGGCAAGCGGGGTTGCTCACGAAGTGACCTTCCCCAATCGTACCCAAGTTCCCGAGCAGAGGCAACTTTGGTAATAACAGACACGTGGCCTTAGGCAACGAGTCAGGGTTTCCTAAATTCCCCAAAATAAAATATTTAGGTGGCGACTCTGTATCTGGCAAAGCAGTCCATGTTTGGCACTTCTTTCAAAAAAATCTGTTTTCAAAAACGATTTGCCGGATTTGGACTCTTTGAGAATTCATCGGTCTTGCATTGCACTCTGCGAGATTAGATACAGGACCGTGATAATGAGTCCTGAACTGTAGTGAGCCCAAATGAACAAAATGGGATTTCCCTCCCGGGACGTTCGGGGACGTTCACAGTTTCTGGCGACTCTGCTGGGGAGTTAGAGAACTTGACTCGAACTCATGATATCTGGTTTTGACTACACTTGTGTGTTTCTTTGCATTGCATTTGCATTGGTGCGCCTAGGACACCGTGTTTGCCGTATGCTATTCCTGAACGGTTTGCCGGAGGCTCACTTTGCGAAGCGTGCCATAAAGCTGACCGGTTGCAGGCTCTGCCACGACGGGAACACAAACCCCGGTTTTACCGGGGCACCCTTTTTGACCATTCGACCTAGTGCATATTCGGAATCCATAGTGACCATTCCAAGCTAAGATAGGTTGCTTACCCGATTATAGGTTGTTTAAAACCGCTGCGTGCGTAGTGAAACCCTAGCTCCTGACGAAATAGGACAGGGAAACCTTACCCCAACATAGGGGTGTTTTGGCTCTCACTTGTTTGTTATGTGCTTTAGAGTGCATCTCTACAGGAATGCATGTATCAGTTTACAAGTTTGGGTATCAGGCCTGCGGGCACCAGTTTAGTATTATGGGAATCAGTTATTTGCGGGTATCAGATTCAGCTTCGGGGACAGTGATTTGGGAATAATGATCAGTGTTTGAGAATAGTGTATTTCAGCTTATCAACTGTGTGTTGTGATGCCCAACTGTGTGTTGTGTGTTTATTTTAAGCCGTTATGCTGTCCGTTTGTCTGGTTGTTTATTTCTTATTATTGCTTTATTTATCTTTTTGCTAGGTAGTTTAGCACAATTGCTTCAGACCAAGCAGATTTTCCCCAAGCACTCTGGACAAGAGGTCGCCGACTCAATCGATCTGAGGATCTGGTTGACGAACAACCAGTGTTCCATTCTCTACCCCCGGTTGTCAGACGGAGGTTGAGAAGACGCAGTGTATCCGAGCAGAGGTTGCTAGAGCAGTGGTTTACCCCATCAGTGGACTGTCGGGCTGAGGTCTCAATTGTTGCGATAGAGATAGATATACCAGTCAGTCAGATGGATCAGCAGAACACGTCAGGGATGGAGGCAATGATGCGGCAACTCCAAGAGAGTATGAAACTCATGCAGCGGGACGTTGTTCGTCGAGATGAGTTTACCAAACAACAGGCCAAGATCATGGCCTAGTAGGCAGAGTTAATTGCCAAGCTGCAACAACAAACTGGAGCATCTGCTTCATACCAAGCTCCTCTCCCACCAGGAGTTCCAGCACCCGGGGAGGCACCAAATGTCCAGGGGGATACGGATATCCCGACAGGGTCGGCTCCGCCCCCGATTCTACCTCAACTATCTAAGGCACCTACGCCTGTCAATCAACCGGACTCTCCCTTTGAGTTCGAGGTGGACCATACAGCGTTAAAGTTGAGCAAGCTTGAGAAGTTGTTCAAGAAATCCCAAGGGGTAAAGTCCATCCCAGACATTGAGGACGGGTACACTGACATGGTTGTGACGCTGCCAGATAGGTTCAAAATGCCACAAATCGACCGCTTTGACGGATCTGGGGATCCCATGGTGCATCTCCGGTTGTTCTCAGATATACTACGGCCGATGGGCCTCACCAGACCGCAGAAGCTTTCATTATTCGGCCGGACCCAAGGTTTTAAAACCCGGACCGGACCGGCCGGTTCAACCGGTTGAACCGGTGACCGGAGGGGGCTCCGGTCCGGTCTACCCACCAAAACCGGCCATCAGCAAAAACCGGCCTATTTATGCAAAACCGGTGAACCCACCGGTTAAACCGGTGAACCGGTTGACCCGGCACCGGGTTGATCAAACCGGACCGGTGTGAGATTTTTTTTTATTTTTATTTTTTCTTTGTTTTTTTATTTTCTTTCTTTCTTTTCTTTCTTTCTTTCTTTTCTTTTTTTCTTTCTTATTTTATATATATATATAAATATAAAATATAAGAATATAAGAAAATTTTAATTTGAAACTCTTTTTCAAGGGTCTCCTCTTGTGAGGAATCCCATTAAGAGCTTGATGAAATTATTGTGAAAGTCTTCACCTATTTATAAGAAAAAAACTCTTTCAAAAAAACTCAAAAAATCCATGTGGGATTCAATCAAATGTATTGGAGGGAATATTGAAATTTTGATATCCCTCCAAAATTTTTGCTCTCCTTTCAATCAAATTATTTGAATTAAAATCATATGGAGGGAATATTAAATATTTGATTTCATCTTCCAAAATTGAAATTAATAATATTTTAAAATGTATTATTATATTTTTCAATAAAAAAAATATTAGGACAAATATTTAAGATAATTTAATATTTTTAATTTATAATTTTATTACTTATATTTTTATTTAAATATAATTTTAATATATTTATTACGTCACGGTTCGATTCCGGTTCGATTCCGGTTTGATTCCGGTTGAACCGGTGACCCGTCCACCCGGTCCCTTTTCCGGTTCACTCACCGGTCCGGTTTTTAAAACATTGGCCGGACCCTGTCGGGTGTGGCTGCTATCTGGTACGCAAAATTAGAAGACGATGTTAAGCGGAACTGGGATGAGATGGCCAAGGCTTTCATTGCACAGTACTCCTATAACACTCAAATCGAGATTACAACCCGTGATCTTGAGACAACAAGGCAGGAGCCTAAGGAGAACTTTTCGGATTTTGTAGCCCGATGGAGGGCCAAGGCCTCAATGATGACCCTAAGGTCCACTGATAAAGATCAAATTCGGATGATTGTACACAATCTCCAACCCAAACTGATGCAGAAAATGATCGTGCTCCCCTTCCCTACCTTTTCAGATCTGCAGGAGATGGGGGTACAAATTGAGGATGCAATGAAACAAGGTCTGATTGACCAAGATGGAGAGCAACCCAGAAGAACCTTCAACCGCAACAACAATACAGGCACTAGCAATGCCGCAAATGCTAGAGCTTCAGAAGTAGGCATGGTCACCACCATTCCCCCTCCAAGACCCGTGGCAGCTACACCTTTCTCCGGCGCGTTTGGAAGCAACACACAAACCACCAAATACCAACCTCGAGGCCAGAGAACCTTCACCCTATTATATATGCCCCTGTCCAAGGCTCTGGGGGTATTAATCAGGAAAGGGCACTTAAAGCCCCTGGAGCCGAGGCCATTGCCAAATCCACTCCTACCCTCTCACAACCCGGCAAAATACTACGCATATCACCAACAACATGGTCACGACACTGACCAATGTTTTAGATTGCGTCACGAGATTCAGTATCTCGTTGACAAGCAGGTGATTGTGCCTCTAGAAAAACCCAATGTCACAACAAAAACTCTCCCACCGCACAACCAAGCTCCACCCCCCAAACGTATCAACTTTATCCAGACTGGGGTCGTGTCTTACGATCCTAGCATATATATCACCCTGTCCCACCTACCCAAGCCGGAGGTGCTCCTTCCTAACTGCACTGACTTGTGCATGTTGGACATCTCTAAAACCTAACCCAAACCAATGGTGGTGACTGTCGAAGACAGAACAAGGGAGATTTCAGGGGAGAATGGGATTGTTGAGTCAGAATCTGAGGAATCTGGGAGTTTTGCTGAGGAGGCATACAGTCCGAGTGACTACATTCTATCAGTAGGCCAGGTTGGGCCAAATGTGGAATTGCCGACAGGGGCAGAGCTTTGTGTGATACAGGGGGATGAATCTGGTTAGAGGATAGATGACTTGGCAGCTGTAGAAGGGGACTTTGCTAACCTCCAATTTTTCAATGAACAAGATCCAGAGGGCATGGTAGTCAACTGGTCAGATTTTGAGGAGTCAGCAGAGGTCACCGAGTGGCTTGATGACCTACCAGATGTTGTCGACGAAACTCAGTTAGAACGGGGCCCGGCAGGGGCAAGAACAGTTGTGGCCGGAAGGGCCGAAAATCAGAATACATCGCCGGAGAGCGTCGGTGCTAAGAATTTCGCTCAGGACTTGGGCATTGTGAATGCGGGAAGTGTTGAACAGCCAGCTGTACTGACGCAGTTGGAACAAGAAAGGTTTGGGGATTTTGAGAGAATCATGAAAGCTAAGGCCCCTGAGGGGACGAAAAGTGCTGTGTGCACAAGGATAGAGAATGCTGTGAGCATGTGGACGGAAAGTACTGCGAGTGCAATTGTACCGGAGCCGAACAAGTGTCTGTTGGCTGCCGACGGAATGTGGTAGGAAGACGATGATCTATGTCTTGCCCACACGGATGAGGATTAGGGGAGCAACCAGCCAGACGATACCTGGTACATCAGCGAAGTTGATCATATGACTAGAAGCGGGCGGTATTTCAAGCCCCCACATCTAGATCAGCTAGAGGCATCTGGGAAAGATAAGGAGGCGGAGAAACAGAAAGAGAAGCAACTCGAAGAAGAGGCTGTACTGAAGCAGTTAAAAAAGATACAGGCAGACATCTCCATCTGGGGACTGCTTATGGCATCGCGAGTGCATCGACAAGCTGTCTTATCGGCCATGGACAAGGCCAAGCTTTCAATAGACACCACGCCTGAACAGCTGGTGGGCTTAGTTTTTCCGGGAGGGGCTACCCCGATGTTGACTTTCTCCGACAAAGAATTTCCACCTGAGGGTGCGAACCATAACAAGCCACTCTACATCTCTGTGGAGTGTAGAAACAAGTGGATACCCGTGGTACTCGTCGACACAGACTCCGCCATCAATGTGTGCCCGGCAAGGACTGCATATGCAATCGGTTTAAAGACCGCGGACTTTGTACTGACAACCCAGGTGATTCGGGCATATGACAACACAAGCAGAGAAGTAATGGGGACAGTGAAAATTCAGACCAAGGTTGGGCCGGGACAACATGAGGTAGACTTTCACGTCTTAGAAGTTCCTGTGACCTTCAATTTACTTTTGGGGCGGCCGTGGTTGCACCAAGTAAAGGCAGTTTCATCCACCTTGCATCAGATGGTGAAATACCCCCATGGGAAGGGAGTAGCCATCATTTTTAGAAATTCGTCGATCCATCCACCGCCAGAAGTATCTACGCCAGTTTTGAAAATTGAGCACGGTATGGAGGATGTGTTCATGTTGGGTTTTACCCTAGCTGAGGTCCGGGTCGTGCAGAACATCTTAGCTGTTAATGAGGGGGTGTATGTTAGCGCACCATCAGTATACCTCATGAACAAGCTTCAACACATCCCCGGGATGGGATTGGAAAAGAGTGGCCGGAAGGGCGTCGCAGCATTGGCCGAAGTGCCACACAGCCCACACACCTTTGGCTTGGGTTATCTGCCCACCAAAGAGGATTAGATAAGGAAAGGTAAGGAGATGGCTGAGAGAACCAGAGCAAATAAGGCGGGGAAGCTTTTTAAGCTAATGCACCGACCCATCTAGGGTACCCTAAACGGACGCTTTGTCCGGGAGGGGGAGGACTTTCCATTTTGTGGCTTCCCGGAGCCGTAGATAAACGAAGAGAAGCGCTGTGTGCCAGGGTTTAAGATTTTCTTTGACCTACAGTTATCCGGGGATGACGTTGCCGAAGAGCAGACGGACCCATTAGCTGAGGCTGAGCAGAGCAAGAAAGTAGAGCCTGAGGACGCCGAAAGTGAAATGGGGGGTAGCGCTGGTGTGTCTACTTTCAGATCCTCCGATCGAACAGAAGTGCTTGGGGGATAACTTCTCGGCATGCGTGATCGGGAATGAAACGGCTGCGGGCCTACCAGCAAACATTTTGGATACATCTATCGCACCCTCTCTCATTTGGCAGTATGAAGAGGGATTTTTGTCAAGTAGCACCAGGTCAGGTAGTGAGCCGGAATCTGATTCCTCCGAATCTGTTGAGTCGGAATCAGGTTCCAGCTCGACTAAGTCTGAGTCCGGTATTCCAGGGGGTGATAACCCGGATACCACAGTCCTGTCCAGGTCGTCTTTTCTTTCTCTTTTGAGTCTGTTGTAACCGAAGAATCAGACGATTTGGATGTGCTTAATGAGAATGATGTGGCTGTGGTTTCTGAGTACTTTTTTGTGCCCTTGATTTATTGCATTAACTCAGACTTTCAAAATTTTGATGAAAACGACGAGGAAGAAATTCCTCCGGTTTTGCAACGCTTAATTGAACAAGAGCAAGAAAGATTTGTTAAACCCTTAATGGATGAAATCACTACCGCGAATATTGGTACTGAGGAGGACCCACGACAGGTCCAGATCGGGTCCACGTTGTCTTCGGAGGAACGCGAGCGCTTAGTCGCTTTATTAAAAGATTTCAAAGATGTTTTCGCATGGTCCTACGAAGACATGCCTGGAATCGATCCTGAGATTGTACAGCACCGAATCCCTCTTCACCCCGAGGCCCGGCCCGTTAAACAAAAACTCAGAAGGATCCGCCCGGACTGGGCCCTCAAGATTAAAGAAGAGGTCACCAAGCAAATTGATGCAGGGTTCCTGCTGGTATCCGAATACCCGACTTGGTTGGCCAACATTGTTCCAGTGCCGAAGAAGGATGGCAGGATCCGGGTATGCTTGGATTTCAGGGATTTGAACAGAGCCAGTCCGAAGGTCGACTTTCCCTTGCCGCATATTGATGAGTTAGTGGACTTCACAGCGAGGCATGCTTTGCTTTCGTTCATGGATGGCTTTTCGGGCTACAATTAGATAGTGATGGCACCCGAGGACCGGGAGAAGACTGCTTTCACCACCCTGTGGGGGACTTACTGTTACAGGGTGATGCCATTTGGGTTAAAGAATGCTGGAGCTACATATCAACAGGCTGTGACCACAATATTGCACGACATGATCCACAAAGAGGTTGAGGTATACGTGGACGACATGATTGTCAAGTCCAAAGAAAGAGAGGGCCACTACACCGCCTTGCAAAAGTTCTTCCAAATGATCAGAGAATTTCAGTTGCGACTGAATCCTCAGAAGTGTACGTTTGGTGTTACAGCAGGGAAAATGCTGGGGTTTCTGATTACACAGAGAGGTATCGAAGTTGACCCTTCCAAAATCAAGGCCATC